>JANAVB010017197.1:8248450-8753234 GCA_029216955.1 Iris pallida | reverse complement strand
TCAAACAAGATCACAATGAAATGAAACTTAAGGGACAGGAAGAGGGTTATACCAGCTGTGCACAGGAACTGGTGTCACGCCAAACATAGCTACGTCGAAGGAGATACGAGTCGACGAAGTTGGCTCCACAAAACTGTCCAAAAATAGTACAATTTAAAGGGTCAACTTGGTGGCCGATTTTGACATAGCAAACGACGGAATTAAAGGATGAAACTTGAGGGGAGTGAAAAGGTATATACCGAGATTGTTGATGGAAGAAACGGATCGACGAATCCACGGTCGGATTTCTCAGAAAACGTATACAAAGTCGTTGTCCCGAGACGAGATTCTGAATTTGAAACAGAGCGCGTCACGATGGTATCCCGTACCAAACGCATGAGTCGGCTACGTGGCACGTCGGGGAAGGAGGAGGACGATGAGGGGGAGCTCGCCAGCCAGTGGGGCCGCCCACGCGGCGGCGCGCGGTGGGCGCGGCTACTGCTGCTGCTAATGCTGTCTTGCACTACCTGCTGTTGTCGTGGTTGCAGTCCTTGCCGACTTGTGGCGGCAGCGGCGCTCGGATGGTGGTGGTGGTGGTGGTGCTCGTGATGGTGGAGAAAATAAAGGAGGAAGGAGAGGGGGCTGTTGTCGGTTTAGAAGGAGATAGGGAGTGGGGCTGTGATGGTGTGGGGGTGAGGTGTGTGAGTGTAATAAAGAGAGAGAGATCGTGTTATTAGAAAGAGAGGGAGATAGAGAGATATGTATTAAAGAAAGAGAGAGAGAGAGAAAGAGATAGAAAATGAGATAGGGGTAGTGGTCGACTGAAAATAGGGGGAGAGGGTGTGTGATGATGGTGATGGGTGAGAAGTTGGAGTGTAGGTAGAGAGAGAGTTATATATATATATATATATATATATATATATATATATATAAGAGATAAAATGAGATATTTGATAAAGTAGAGGGAGGAAGAAAGATATTTTTGAGTAGAGATTGGAGAGAAATTGTATGTGGGATGTTTAGGTAGTCATGATAGGGGTCACATAAAATTAGGTTGGGTGTTGGGTCAAGTTCCGACTAGGTTTAGGCTTGGAATGATTATAATTATAAATTTAAATCATTTATAATCATGGATAAAATAGGAGCACACGGGAGATCAATTGGCTGGCACGCAAGTGCCACGTGCATAGTAGGCTCAAAACAGGTCAGAACCGTATATTGGGTCGATCAGATTGGACCGATGTCGGGCCCTGAAATTAAATTGAAAGTTGGATCAGGTTTTACGGTAGATGATCAATTAGCCAAAATTGACTCGAAAGTTGTGCGATGCAAAGAGAGTACAAGGGAACAAGTTTGAGTGGGACATGATATATCAAAATGAGGATAATCTTGTCTACTACAAACTCGTGAAGAAAGTTTCTTGAGATTGACATCTCTGACGCTCCAGAAATGAAAGTCATAGAAAAGAGCATTTAATGATAAAAAATAATCAAATAAGAATTATTATCGAAAATAATTCTTTTAGAAAAATCAAAAATAAATCCCTGAAATTAAGGGGGCTTACAGCCTTGGATCTCACGTAGTGACTATTGTATTTGTCTGAAGAAGAGCTTGATGGACTACTCCTTGAATCAGTCTTCTTGAACCAGACTCAGAAAATAGCACACATAGTACGCTAGAGGTACTTTGGTCTATCGGGTGGCGTATTTGGTTTGCCATGCACACTTTTACACATTCATGAGAGTTGTCTAGGATCGCCATATCCTATAGTCGCGGCCCTCACGACCTCTCATATAGGTAAGTCCTCAAGGGTTGGTGATAGGAATCAACCCTGCATATCATGCTTCGACTTATTAAGAGTTTAAACTCACCATATCCATATCACAAAAGGAACACTGTCACCATAGGAATGTGATATTAATATACACATGATATAGCCTCTTGGGCTTTTAATTTAAAGAGAATTTAATCTCAGGGTCAGTATTCCATAATAGTCACCTAGTCCAGCTTGTTTCTACCCATTGAACCGGCTTCTTGGGATCTCCAGTCAGACTCGGTTGGGTTGCTACTGCTGGTGACTATACTATGGGCTTAACCCCATCCCCTTCGATGATTCTAGGATCAATGTGCTAGACAGACCCTTCGTCAAGTGGTCTGCAAGGTTCTTTTTCGACTTTATATAGTCAAGAACCACATATTTGCCCAAAAGGCTCTTTATGTAGCTCCCCTTCCCGAAAATTTAGAAATAGTTTATTTTTAATTATTTTATTCGAATGGTAATTTTTAGATTTTTGTAAATAAATATTATTTCGTGTACACAATTTTATGTGAAAGACATACTTTAGAAATTATGATTTTATTAGGTTCATTGAGAAGTTATAGATAGAAATGTTTATAGGTTTATATATATATTATTAATATATATATATATATATATATATATATATATATATATATATATTTTAATTATATATATATATATATATATATATATATATATATATATATATATATGTATATATATATATATATATATATATATATATATATATATATATATATATATATATATATATGTAATAAAATATATATATATATATATATATATATATATATATATATATATAATAAAATATATATATATATATATATATATATATATATAATAAAAAATATATATATATATATATATATATATATGGGGACATATACGCTTAGTGTAAATATATATCTATATAATGTGAAGAGGAATATAATATTTTATTGATATATATATATATATAGGTAAATATAGGGACATATATTTTGTGTAGATATTTATATATGTGTGTGTATAAATATTAATTGGTGAATATATACGTATATATGTATATATATTATATATGGAGATATGTATATATATTGATATGTATATATATTGAATATTGTTTTCTTTAAATACTATAAATAAGTATAAGTAACTATAAATGATTTTTTTTTTGTTTTCTTTAAATACTATAAATAAGTATAAGTAACTATAAATAAGTATAAGTAACTATAAATGATTATATATATAGATATATATAAATGTATGTGTATATATGTATAAAATATATATTTTATATATGTAAGTGTATATATGTATATATAGAAATATATATATAGAATATATATATATATATATATATATATATATATATATATATATATATATATATATATATATATAAAAGAAAAAGAATTAAAACCTTTCTTTCCCCCATGGGCCTAGCAGCCCAGTCGGGCCCGAGGACACCCAACCCACGAGCTTGGCCGGACTCCCTTTACAAACACAGCAATTGCAGAAAACCCAAAACCCCACACCCCTATATTCGGTTTTCACCAACAGCCGATAAGTAAATCGAGAGATCGAGAGGGGGAGTTGTGTGAAACCCTAGCCCTTTCCACAACCCATGCCGACCCCTGCCCTGGGCGGCCCAACCGCCGACGGCGCCGCCGCGCGCGGCCACGGCCGCGCGGGTGCGCGCGCACGAAACTGAAATGCAGCGACAGCAAGTGCAGCAAGTTCGCCACGATCGTTCTTCCTCCATGCTTAATCGTTTTCCGATCCAATTGTGCAGGTACGAAGCTAGCCTATAGCACTTCAATCCCCTTCAAATAGTTTGGATTAATTCGCTTCGTGCATGTCGCAAATCGATTCCCAAAACTGGGAAAAATCTCGATTTCCTGGATATAGAAACTGCCCCAACATCCAAGGTTTGCGGTCGATTTGTGACCAGAACATCGCGAGTTTTAGAAAACTGCTTGAACAGACTTCTAGACAACCTAACCAAGATGGAAATGCTATTTTTAGATTTAATTCTTGTTGGGTAATTGCTGTTTAAAATTAAGATAAAGTTGACAAAAAATCTGTTTTTAAAACTTAGAAATTCCTCCACACGACGTGCGTCCCGTCAAACCGGGCGACGTGGTCGCACATCGTAGGCATCGAAAGATGCGTAACGGTTTCTTGGTCGTGTGATCTTTGACGGAATTCGAATTGGTCGCGTGTACGCGACGAATTTGATGCGTATCAGCCGAAATTCACCGTATCGTGCACTTTGCAAATCCTCCAATTACTTTGTGTACGCTCGTCAGATCGAGACAAAACTTGCACTAACAGGACCGTATCAATTTTTTGGTCCTGCATGCCAAGTTTGGTCCGATTCTGAGACAGTTGATAAAATCACCATTTTGCGGGCCCCACGGTTCCACTCAACGGACGATTTTGTGCACAGCCCGCCGGAATCCAACTTTGGATATACGGTTGGGTTCGTATCGGAAAACTGGATCCGTAGACATGTAGTTTGACAACTTTAGAGACCATTGACTCTGGCACACTTTTCGGTGCAAAGCGGGTCCAACGGCGGATATCGTTTTTGTCCAAAATTACCTTTTTTCCCATGTGTCCAGAATTAGACTTAAAGACAGGCAATCCTAGCTAATTTGACTATTCTGAGAACCTTGGTAATATTTATTTCAGCATTCGGAGACTTTTGCATGTGTTGATTGATTGTGGCTCGTTGAGTGGTATATTATTATTGGTTTCTCCAGCTAAGGACCTCAGGTAAGTGCACTTTCTGATTGCTTTCCGATTCATAGTAGTCTTTTCATTTCATGTCTATACATTTATCTTGCTGCTTGTTGACACGCTCATCACACGGAGTAGTCGGGAGGAGAAATATCTTAGTAGACATGTGGACTACTCAGAACTATCCCCCGTGTCTTTTGTGAATGATAGCAGCTGCATACGACACGTACAGTAAGCCGTATTTACCCCTAGCCGTTCACATGTCAAAACAGATATTTTACACCACCTAGATAGATGTCTTTTATTAGTTTTTCCTTGTTTACTTCTCTATCGTGCTATGTCATCAGTTATCTACCAGTTTTTATCTCTCATATGTTATTTTCATGTCTTGTTAATTCTATTGTGTTTTCATATTATCGTCGGTTTGTGTACTTGTTCTATTTCTGACTGGAAACTAATATTTTTCAGGTTTAGCCGCGATCACTCTTAGCATTGGGAAGGCTTGGGTATGCTGATGTCAACCTAGAAATAGATAGTAGTTGTACCATTTTCATTAATTATAAAATCTTGTATTTCCTTTAATTTTAAATAATATAAATGTTGTAATAAATTAGAAATGTGAATGAACAGCAAATGTTATTTACTTTGCGTATTTATTCCTTGCGGGCTTGACAGCGTTCTACCATCGACTCTGCGGCGTAGGCTGGCTTGGACACGTCTCGTATCCGAAAAAGCGGGTGCGTGTCGTGACAAGTTTTTGTGGTGGCCCATGCAGGTCAGTTTTCGCAAAACATTGCGAACTCGTGATGGTACGTTAGTCGTACTATTGCGAGCCTGCAACCAGGAAATGCTCATTCACAAACTAGGATTAAAATGATTTAAGAGAATGACTAGGACTAGGAGTCCCTTGTTCAAATTGACCGTTGGATAGTTAAGGTTGTTTGATAGGCCATGCTATTTAGAATGCTTGCCAGGCTTTATAAGATACACTTATACTTTTGGTATGACATTATGATCCAATGTGGATCCACTATTCACTAGTAAGTTAGGCTTATCTATAATTAAGGCTTTAATCGTGATAAACTGTTAGATTTATCTTTTGCTATATTTAGATATAAACATCATATCATAAATTAGAACTATCTATTTAAATTCTATTTTTCTGTAAGGACTTGAATCATAATTCATGATTCTGTTATTCGTATGTGAATCTTGAGGTAGATTGATTTAAAGTGTTTCTCTCAATCATTTAAAATATATATGAGATAAATGTTAGGAGGTTCTTATTTTTCTTGCCTTCAGTTATTTTCTCCCCAGTCAACCTTTTACTTTAAGGATTGAGACTCATAGGTAGATGTTTACACTCTATCATAATCCACTAGCTTGAAACTCTAGCAGCTCCTTGAAGTCCTTAGGAATATAGTTAGAGTAATTAAATGACTACGATGATTAGACAGCAGCGCACTGTCGCCGATTGTTTGAGAATGGATAGTGTGGGTTCACTGCAGCCAGCAGTGCACTGGCGAGGCACAACCCACAGAATTGAAATCATTCTAAAGAATCATAGTCTATGGAACATTGTTAAAGCTATGTCCTCGTTGACCTCTTTAGATCTTAGATACCCTTGCGTCAATATAAGGTAGAGTATCTGATAGCATATCATATTTGAATCACGGAACCAAGGATTTACCTAGAATATAGAATTTAGAGTTCCATAACTCATTAGTCGACCAAGGCCTTATTGATAGGTAGATAGTAGGAAGACTATATAGGCAAGAACACCATGTTAGGATTTGATTCTATCAAAACCCAAACTACTTATATCCCATTCAAAAATCTCGCACACTTGTATTTTGACTATCTTGACCAGCACTACTATCGCAGTCTAGTTTTGCAAGCTTACTCTTTTATCGAGCTTGATTCAAGACATATGTTTATTGGGGACGCCCGCTAACATATTGTATAATCAGAATCATTGTATTACGGTCTGATTAACCATGATGCATTTGGTTCGCTCTTCATCTAATTACCCTACGTGGATTGAGATGTAGATGTCTCTAGGATCTCATCCGCGACTGCTTTGACAATTCCTCTTGAATTATACATTCGCCTTGAATTACGTAATTGTAGTCAGTGACAGCTCTCTTGAACTCTTTATTGTTTTTGTTTTTTACTGATCGAAAAGGCGAAAGCTCGTAATTGATCGATAGATACCGTGAATCCCCATGGCTACGATAGTTGCATACGCAAGTGTGGCTACCATCGACCAGCCTTGTGACTGGAACCTTACCTTGAGTTACTCGTTCTCCATTTATTGAGGAACAATCCTTGACACGACTTATATCTATGGTATCCTGTAAATGCCGTGCCTTATTCTCTATTAACAAGAGTCGAGGTACAGTATCCGGACTTTGGGAACCCTCTAACCTCATTATTCCTAAAACTCTGTCCTAGCTTCTAAGGTGGGTAGACTGTAAGCCTTCTAAAAAAATTTAGGATATACCAGGATTATCGATTGATTAGAATAATTTTCATTAGTGCCCCCATGAACTCCCACTTTTTATTTAGATCATTTTATGCCCCCGGTCGTGCCATTAATATTCGGAGCACGAAATCAGCTGTTATCTTCCAACAAATTTCATATGCAAGATCTAGACGAGTCCACCTTCATCTAGGTATATCATGTCCCACTCAAACTCGTCCCCTTGTACTCTATTTTTTGGTACGACTTTTAGGACAAAAAGGACTAGCTATAACCCTTACCACAAACATCGGTATACTTTCCGACTTCCACTAGAGCCTCAACCTTGACTCAATTCATTAGACCCAATATATGGTTGTGACCTACGCGAAGCCCACTACGTGCATGCCATTAGTGTGCCACCCAATTGAGGCCTCATGTGCTACTTAAACACAAAAGTCACTAAAGGCGCACTTTGAGCTTTATGGACCTCGCCAACCAACCCGACTGGCAACTAGCTCAACCACTTGGGTAGAATCCTATTCTAAGTTACCCTAATCTAGTAGGAATAGTTTTATCATTGGGATCTTGTCTAGTCCATATAGATCGAAACCCAATGTTCAGTCGACCAACGACTAATGCCCAAATAGAGAACCCATTAAGACCACAACCTTGATTTCTCAAATTCTGTTCCATTATGAAATCTTGTTCAGATAGAATTTTGAGAAAAAAATTTAGGTATTACACGAGTTGCAAGCCCCTCTAGGAGAGGAAGAGTTCTTCGATTTAGCCAATGACTGAACTAGAGTAGCTCATCTAGCAAATAAGTTAATGATTCATAAATATGCTTTCTCTATCTGTACCCTGGGATACCTTCTACCGCTCTGGGAGCTTCATATTCGCTCTCGATTATTTTTCTTCTTATCTTCATGTCCTTTCTATTGTAGAGTGACGACTGGTCATATTTATTAGAATTTATCGATATTTCTTAGCTAATTGTATAAATTTGTGCTTGTTGATTTTAGGGTTGCCAGATGGATAGGAGAGGGTTGCCGATGTCGTATGCTATAGATATCTGTCGGTAGTTACTTTTTGCAAGTAGCTGGAGGGTTACAACGTAAGGACGTCAGGTGTTTCAAGTGAGTAGTGTGACATAAGGTGGGTAGAAGTCCTCGAGATTTCGTAAATACCAAATGACTAGAGAAGGCCATAAATAGTTTTGGAGAAATTAAATTTGAGAAGATTGTGATAATAGTGGAGTTATTCCTCTACTCTTTTTTTGAATCTTAGGCATGTCTATGAGTTAGAATTTCGAGGACGAAATTATTTTAAGGTGGGTAGATTTGTAGCTCCCCTTCCCGAAAATTTAGAAATAGTTTATTTTTAATTATTTTATTCGAATGGTGATTTTTAGATTTTTGTAAATAAATATTGTTTCGTGTACACAATTTTATGTGAAAGACCTACTTTAGAAATTATGATTTTATTAGGTTCATTGAGAAGTTACAGATAGAAATGTTTATAGGTTTATATATATATATATATATATATATATTGAATTTTATATATATATATATATATATATATATATATATATATATATATATATATATATATAATTCAATATATATATATATATATATATATATATATATATATATATATATTGAATTTTATATATATATATATATATATATATATATATATATATATATATATTATATATATATATATATAAAATATATTTTATATATATAAAATATATAAATATATATATATATAAAAAAATATATTTTATATATATATATATATATATATATATATATATATATATATATATATATATATATATATATATATATATATATATATATATATATATGCATATGTGGGGACATATACGATTAGTGTAAATATATATCTATATAATGTGAAGAGGAATATAATATATATATATATATATATATATATATATATATATATATATATATATATATATATATATATATATATATATATATATATAAGAAAATATAGGGACATATATTTTGTGTAGATATTTATATATGTGTGTGTATAAATATTAATTGGTGAATATATACGTATATATGTATATATATTATATATGGAGATATGTATATATATTGATTTGTATATATATTGAATATTGTTTTCTTTAAATACTATAAATAAGTATAAGTAACTATAAATGATTATATATATAAATATATATAAATGTATGTGTATATATGTATAAAATAAATATTGTATATATGTAAGTGTATATATGTATATATAGAAATATATATATATATATATATATATATATATATATATATATATATATATATATATATATATATATATATATATATATATATATAAATATGTTATATATAAAAGAAAAAGAATTAAAACCTTTCTTTCCCCCATGGGCCTAGCAGCCCAGTCTGGCCCGAGGACACCCAACCCACGAGCTTGACCGGACTCCCTTTACAAACACAGCAATTGCAGAAAACCCGAAACCCCACACCCCAATATTCGGTTTTCACCAAAAGCCGATATGTAAATCGATAGATCGAGAGGGGGAGTTGTGTGAAACCCTAGCCCTATCCACAACCCACGCCGACCCCTGCCCTGGGCGGCCCAACCGTCGACGGCTCCGCCGCACGCAGCCACGGCCGCGCGGGTGCGCGCGCACGAAACTGAAACACAGCGACAGCAAGTGCAGCAAGTTCGCCGCGATCGTTCTTCCTCCACGCCTGATCATTTTTCGATCCAATTGTGCAGGTACGATGCTAACCTATAGCACTTCAATCCCCTTTAAATAGTTTGGATTAATTCACTTCGTGCGCGTCGTAAATCGATTCCCAAAACTGGGAAAAATCTCGATTTCCTAGATATAGAAACTGCCCCAACATCCAAGGTTTGCGGTCGATTTGTGACCAGAACATCGCGAGTTTTAGAAAACCGCTTGACCCGACTTCTAGACAACCTAACCAAGATGGAAATGCTATTTTTAGATTTAATTCTTGTTGGGTAATTGCTGTTTAAAATTAAGATAAAGTTGACGAAAAATTTGTTTTCAAAACTAAGAAATTCCTCCACACGACGTGCGTCCCGCCAAATTGGGCGACGTGGTCGCGCACCGTAGGCATCGAAAGCTGCGTAACGGTTTCATGCTCTTGTGAGATTTGACGGAATTCGAATTGGTCGCGTGTGCGCGACAAATTTGATGCGTATCCGCCGAAATTCATCGTATCGTGCACTTTGCAAATCCTCTAATTACTTTGTGCACGCTCATCAGATCTAGACAAAACTTGCGCTAACAGGACCGTATCGTTTTTCTGGTCCTGCATGCCAAGTTTGGTCCGATTCTGAGACAGTTGATAAAATCACCGTTTTGCGGGCCTCACGGTTCCACTCAACGGACGATTTTGTACACAGCCCGCCGGAATCCAACTTTGGACATACGGTTGGGTTCGTATCGGAAAACTAGATTCGTAGACATGTAGTTTGACGACTTTAGAGACCATTGACTCTGGCACGCTTTTCTGTACAAAGCGGGTCCAACGACGGACATCGTTTTTGCCAAAAATTACCGTTTTGCCCATGTGTCCTGAATTGGACTTAAAGACAGGCAATCCTAGCTAATTTGACTATTCTGAGAACCTTGGTACTATTTATTTCAGCATCCGGAGACTTCTGCTTGTGTTGATTGATTGTGGCTCGTTGAGTGGTATATTATTATTGGTTTCTCCAGCTAAGGACCTCAGGCAAGTGCACTTTCTGATTGCTTTTCGATTCATAGTAGTCTTTTTGAAGTGGTCTTCTTGTATGGATTCTCATAGCGGTTGCTTTTCTTTGAGAATGGACAGTGTTTTCGGACATGTCTCGTCTTCTTGCAACCATAGCAAGTAGGCTCTTCTTCTTCATCTTCTTGTGGTTCCTTCTTTCTTCGGTTGAAGCGAAGGAATTTCTTGAAGTTGCGAACCATGAGGGCTTGATCATCATCTTCTGAGTTGTCGTCATCCGTCTCTTCGGGTTCAGCCCTCCGTCGCTGAGCTTTGAGTGCGATCTCCTTAGCCTTAGGAGCAGGCTCTTCGAAGTCCTTGAGGTCAAGCTCATGAGTCATTAGCTTTCCCATCAAGGTCTCCATAGACATGGTTGTGAGATCGTTTCCCTCTATGATGGCTGTCACCTTAGGGTTCCAAATTTTTGGTAGCCCCCTAAGTAACTTGCGAATCTTCTCATGATTTGAATATTGCTTTCCAAGTGAAGACAGGGGGTTGATGATGTCGAGGAATCTTGTGAACATCTGCGTGATCGTCTCGTTTGGCTTCATCTTGAAGGCTTCTTATTCTTGAGTGAGACGACTTATTTTTGATTCCTTGACTTGGGTGGTTCCTTCATGCGTCACTTCTAGAAGCTTCCATACTTCGTGGGATGTGGTGCATGTGGATACCCTGTTGAACTCATTCCTGTCTATAGCACAGAATAAAGCATTAATAGCTCTTGCGTCTAGACTTGCCTGTTTCTTCTCCTCGTCAGAATATTTGTCATGTGATTTCTCAATGAGATCACCGTTGACAAATATCCTGGCGGGCTTTTTGTAACCGTCAGTGACGATAGTCCACAGGTCAAAGTCTAGAGACTTGAGATAAAAACTCATCCTTGTTTTCCAATACGTGTAGTTAGTTCCATCAAATAGGGGAGGCCTATGAGTGGACTGTCCTTCACCGTGATTGGAAATCAAGGATTGTGTGGTTGCCATGGATCAGCTCTAGGATGTTAATCCTTGTAAAGAGAACAGAGCTCTGATACCAATTGAAGAACAGATGGCAACTCTAGAGGGGGGGTGAATAGAGTTTATAGAGATAATATCTAATTAAAAAATCAACTCTATCACAATCAACACTAATCAGAGTAAATACAGAATTTAAGGTAAGAAGAAAGAGAGCATACGCAAACACAGCCGATTTTAACCTGGTTTCCCTCGTGGAGGACTAGTCCAGGCCTGAGAACTCTAGCTCAGGATTAAATCCACTATTTATGAAATAGTAGTTTACAACCCTTGCCTTTTCTTCAGAAAAGTACGTCAACTTCTTATAGAGGATCGCAGTGGCGATTTGCTTGGAATTTTCCAAGCGACTTCTTCAACTCTTGCACAAGACTCCTAACTGAGAGATGCTGAGCACTCGAGACTTAGGAACCTTGTGGCTAGTAGATGGGAAGGATATGGCTTATCTGAGCTTTAAGAGAGAAGAGAAGATTGGATGATTTGAAATGAGAGAATTCATGGTCTATTTATAGGGTTTTTGAAGGCAGAATTCGGCCAGAATTCGGGTAGAAAATTTCAAATATTTGGCCGTTGGACAACTTGCAACCAGCTAACCCTAAAATTAAGGTTGCTGATTTTTAGGGGACAGAGTTCGGCCCGAACTCTGTGTGGAGGCGGAGTTCGGCCCGAACTCTGTCTCCAGAGCACAGAGCTGGTCTAAGTGGCCAGTGGGTATTTTTCTGGAGGGTGGAGTTTGAGGATTATTAGGTAGGCTTTAGGTCAAGTCTCAAGAGCTCAGCATGACACAGTTTACATCAGTCTAGACTCAATAAAAGTGTAAAATACAGACTCATATACAACTGAAAAGTAGAGACTGAGCTGTTGTCTGACTTGAGCTTGATGTAGGCGTCGTGTGTCGTATTAAATTATTGCAAGTATTATTTAGTCAGAGTTATCAATATTTGGTTGACTGTGACTTTGTGTCAACAATATATTATTTTTATGTCTTGTTAATTCTATTGTGTTTTCGCATTGTCGTCGGTTTGTGTACTTGTTTCATTCCTGACTGGAAACCAACATTTTTCAGGTTTAGCCGCGATCACTCTTAGAATTGGGAAGGCTTGGGTATGCTGATGTCAACCTAGAAATAGATAGTAGTTGTACCATTTTTATTAATTATAAAATCTTGTATTTCCTTTAATTTTAAATGATATAAATATTGTAATAAATTAGGAATATGAATGAGCAGCAAATGTTATTTACTTTGAGCATTTATTCCTTACGGGCTTGACAGCGTTCTACCGCCGACTCTGCGGCGTAGGCTGGCTTGGACACGTCTCGTATCCGAAAAAGCGGGTGCGGGTCGTGATACTTTATTGACTTAAAGCGCAGCTGCAAGTGCCTGTTCATCTTAGTATTCACATAATCATGCTTTAGTAGTTCTATAACAGATTTATTATCACAGTTTATATAAATAGCAGGAATATGATGAAGAGAAACAGGTATATGCATAATAAAGTTTCTAAGCCATTCGGCTTCTATACAGGTAGTGTCTAAAGCTATCATTTCAGAGTCCATTGTACTCCTAGCAATGATAGTTTGTTTACATGATCCCTAGGAGATTGCAGCTCCTGCTAGGGTAAAAATATATCCAGTAGTGGATTTCACATCATGTGAATCAGTTATCCAATTTGCACCTGAGTAACCTTCTATGATATCGGGGTATCTAGTATAATGAAGTTTATAATCTAGAGTACCCTTAAGATATTTAAATACTCTGTCCAATGCAGTCCAGTGTGATTGGTTTGGATTACTAGTATATCTACTTAGTCTCCTAATAGCGAATGCAATATCAGGTCTGGTCCTATTTGTTATGTACATAAGGGACCCTATCATTTATGAATATCTATGTTGTTCTATAGGTGATCCTTCATTCGTTTTGAGAACTATATTACTGTCATAAGGACTAAGGGCAAGTTTCTTGTCAAAATACTCAAACTTCCTTAGCATTTTTTCAATTAAATGTGCTAGGGATAGAGTATAGCCTTCTTTGCATTTGGACACTTCTATTCCTAGGATCAGGTTTGCTTCACCTAGGTCTTTTATATCAAACTGGTTAGATAAATAATTTTTAATATTATTTATCAATTCCAGTGAAGATCCTAAAATAAGGATATTATCAACATACAAGCATAAGATGACACAACTTCTATTTGTATTTTTAGAATACAAATATTTGTCATATTCATTTGGCACAAAACCAAATTCTAAAATAACTTTGTCCAATTTTTTGTGCCATTGCTTGGGAGCTTACTTTAGGCCATAAAGAGATTTTACTAATCTACAAACTTTCTTTTCTTGACCTTTAGCATTGAAACCTTCGGTTTGCTCCATATAGATCTCTTCTTCTAGATCTCCATTTAGAAATGTTGTCTTTACATCCATTTGGTGGATCAACAAGTCATAGATGAAAGTTAAGGCTAGAAGGGTTCTAATAGAAGAAATTCTAGCAACAGGAGAGTAGGTATCAAAATAATCTAATCCTTTTTTCTAGGTAAATCCTTTGGCTACTAGCCTAGCCTTGTATTTTTCTATGGTACCATCGGCTCTAAGTTTCTTTTTGAAGATCCACTTACAACCTCTGGGTTTACTACCTAAAGGTAGGTTTGCTAAAAAAACCAAGTATTATTCTCCATAATGGAGTTATACTCATAGTTAATAGCTTCTTTCCAGAAAGGGGCATCAGGAGAGGATATGGCTTCTTCATAAGTTGAGGGATCACCCTCTATCAAAAATATGAAGAATCCTTCTCCTAAATTCTTTTCAATCCTTTATCTTTTACTCCTTCTAGGTTCTATGACTTGTTCAAATTGAAAACTAGGTATTTGATCATGAGAACTAGTAGATGGAGTAAGAGAATGGTTGGAGGAAGATGAAAGGGTTCTATCCTTGACGAAAAATATATTCTCAAAGAACAATCATGAAGAGGGACAATGAAAGCACGAAGGACCATAGGAAGATACAAGGGATAAACCAGGGCTCGTGGTTTCTTCCTACAGTTAATCATCCAGTCCATCATGGTACGTGGAAGATTGAAAGGGATGCGAAAGTGAAGGTGATACAAGGCTGAGATCTCAAAATATGTGACTTCATCGGTGGAGCCGGCTTTTGGCAAAATGGTGTTGAAGATAATTCGATAAAGTTCATAGAAATAAGGGTTGAGGTGCTTGGCCATAAGCTTGCGAGGACATATGTTAGGGGCACATAGTTCCTCCTTGAAGCTCTCAAGGGAAGTTTCACCAACAAATTGGAATTGGCGAGCTTCCACAAGCTTATCCCAAATATCGAGATCTTGAAGGTCAAGATACCCGCCCAACTCAGAATCATCAAAAGTAATATCAATACCGGCAACCCGGAAATATATGTGAGTGGCATCGTGAGTCAAGTTGCAATAGAACATTTGTATGGCGCTTCGATAAATAACAAAGTTGGAGGCAACTAACTCATCAATGCAAAGATCACGAAATATAGATTCATATTGTGAAAAAATTGTGAAGTTAATGGGATGTCCCGCGAATACCGGACGAGTCCGAAAGTCATTAAACCACTCGTTAGAAGCGTCTAATGATACAAATAATCGGTCGTCATAAGTATAGGGTCGAGGGGACGAGGTGGGTTGAACAACGGATGAGGGGGTTGTTGTTGTTCAACGGGTTGCTCAATGGGAGGAGAAGGATTCGAAGAGGAAGCACCCTCGGTTCGAGTCCTCTTTCCATGATTGGGCAAGCGAGGAGCCATTTCACAAAATAGAGAAATTGAAATAGAGAAGAAGAAGGAGTTATACCTCAAATCAACAATGAACAGTGAAAGAGAATGAGAAAAATAGCCCTTCTCCTTGATTTTGGTGAATAATGGAGCACTATGGAGAGAAAACTAGGGTTAGGGTTTGAGGCAATAGTGGTAGAGAAGTAGAAGAGGTGGTAAGAATGAAGGAGAGAGAGGAAAACCCGAATATAAGGGGAGGGTTTTCTTTGGTCGGAGTAAATCTGGACCGTAGGATCTCATTTGATCAAACGGCTGGAGCTATCCCCGATTCTGGAACAGGGGGACCGAACTCGGCCCAAACTCTGGTAGAGGCAGAGTTCGGCCCGAGTTCTGGGTCCATGTCCCAGAACTTAAGTCAGGCTAAAAAGAGGAAAAAAGGGTTAAGTAAGGAAATCAAGTAAGATATGAGGACAGATGCTAGAAAGATTTAATCAAATAGATAGAGAAGTAAAAGAATATCAGAATGAATTTAGAAAAAATAGCATGTCAGCAGTAATAAATCACAACGTACCATATAATAAACAAGGAAATATATTATAATTCACTAGTTTGAAATTGCCATGGGTTAGCTGCAGGGGCCGGATCCCAGCTAGCGGTAGTCCAGAGGACTAGTGTACCGTGTCGCTTAGGCTTTTACGCCTTGTTGTCATAAGGGCCCTTTTGGCTTGTACCCATAACAAGTTTATCGTAAGAGAATCATAATATAATCGATATTTACGCAGGTGAGTTTTAATTTATGACAGCTTCATCTAAAATTCCAAGTTCACGACAAAGAAAATTGAAGCGCTCTTCGGATAATGGCTTAGTAAAGAAGTCTGCTAGCTGATGATCGGTGTCAATAAACTCTAAGTTAATAGTACCGTTTTGCTGATGATCACGCAAAAAGTGGTGTCGTATCTCACTGTGCTTCGTGCGTGAGTGACAAATGGGGTTCTTAGTAAGATTTATTGCACTAGTGTTGTCACAAAAGATAGGAATATGCATGAAAGATAAATTATAGTCTTCAATGGTTTGCTTCATCCACAGAATTTTTACACAACAACGCCCAACTGCTATGTATTCAGCTTCTGTTGTGGATAGTGCAACAGAATTCTGCTTTTTGCTAAACCAAGAGACTAAAGCCTTTCCTAATAAATGGCACGTACCGCTCGTACTTTTACGGTCGACCTTGCAGCCAGCAAAATCAGCATCAGAATAACCAATGAGGTCAAATGATGTTGACTTGGGATACCATAGGCCCACTGTAACCGTACCCTTAAGGTATCTGAAGATACGCTTAACTGCGGTCATGTGCGATTCCTTAGGATTTGCTTGATATCTAGCACACAGGCAAACGCTAAATATTATATCAGGGCGACTAGCAGTAAGATAGAGTAGACTGCCTATCATATCTCGATACTTACGTTGATCTACGGGTTTGCCGCTTTCATCTGGTTCAAGTTTGGTTAAAGTAGCCATAGGAGTGCTGATTGGTTTGACATTATCAAGTTCGAATTTCTTTAGCATGTCCTTTGTATACTTCGACTGACAGATGAAGATTCCATTTGACATTTGTTTGACTTGCAGCCCAAGAAAGAGTTGAGCTCCCCCATCATGCTCATCTCAAACTCGGTCTGCATACACTTGGCAAAATCTTGACAGAGAGTCTCATCAGTAGAACCAAAAATAATATCATCTACATATATCTGTACTAAAAGAATAGTGTCCTTCAAAGACTTTATGAAAAGTGTAGTGTCAATTTTTCCTTTTGAAAAACCTTTCTCAAGCAAGAAGTTGCTAAGCCGTTCATACCAAGCTCTAGGGGCTTGTTTGAGGCCGTACAGTGCTTTCTTTAGCTTGAACACGTGGTCGGAAACTTGTGATTTTCAAAACCAGGAGGTTGTTTTACATAGACTTCCTCCTTAATAAAACCATTCAAGAAAGCACTTTTAACATCCATTTGAAATAATTTAAAATTTTGAAAATTTGCAAATGCGCAAAGCATCCGAATGGATTCTAATCTAGCAACAGGAGCATACGTCTCATCGTAGTCGATACCTTCCTCTTGGTTGTATCCTTGGGCTACTAGACGAGCTTTGTTGCGTGTAACTGAACCATCTTTATTTACTTTGTTTCTAAAATCCACTTAGTACCAATAATCGAGTGATTAGCCGGTCTAGGAACGAGTTCCCATACTTGACTCCTCTCGAATTGGTTGAGTTCTTCTTGCATAGCAGAAATCCAAAATTCATCATTGAAAGCTTCAGAAATGTTTTTAGGCTCAATTTGTGAAATAAAGGCAGTGCTAGCAATGGAGTCTTTTAATGATGATCTAGTAGTTACTCCTCGTGAAACCTCACCGATTACCAAATTTTCTGGATGTGATGGCTTGAAAGAGAATTTCTTAGGCAAGCTTTCCAGAGAATTGGTTTCGGTTATGGTGTTCATTGGAGTAGACGTTGATGGCTCAACATCATCATCAAGAGTAGCTGCTGCACTGTTATCTTCATCAAAAGTCACATTTGTAGACTCTTCCACAATTAAAGAGCGTTTGTTAAAAACTCTATATCCCTTACTCTTGGCGGCATAGCCAAGGAAAATACCATCGTCAGCTTTGGCATCAAATTTGCCTAAGTTGTCTTTAGTGTTAAGGATAAAACATCTACAACCAAAAACTTTAAAATAAGAAACATTTGGGGTTCTTCCAAACCAAAGCTCATAGGGTGTCTTTTTCGTAATAGGACGAATAAGTACCCTATTGAAAATGTGGCATGCTGCACTGACAGCTTCAGCCCAAAAGTATTTCGGAAGAGAAAATTTGTTCAACATGACTCTAACCATATCGCCAAGAGTCCTATTCTTCCGCTCCACAACACCATTTTGTTGGGGAGTTCTAGGACAGAAAAACTCATGATTAAAACCATTGGAATCACAAAACTTTTCAAAATTAGAATTTTTGAATTCGCCTCCATGATCACTTCGGATTCGAGTGATCATGTAGCCTTTTTCGTTTTGAACTTTCTTGACAAAAATCTTAAAAACTGAAATAGCATCACTTTTATAAGTAAGAAAGAAAACCCAAGTAAATCTAGAAAAATCATCAACAATAAAAAATGCATAGAGTTTTCCACCAAGACTGGCTACTCTACTAGGACCAAATAAATTCATATGGAGTAGTTGCAGGGGTCTAGTAGTACTTACAGAGTTTATGGAATGGAAAGATGATTTGGTTGCCTTATTTAACTCACATTCGGCACATACGGTGTCCTTTTTAAATGTGATATCGGGCAAGCCTCTAACTAGCTTCTTGGTTGATAGCCTGGATATAGTATCCATGTTAGCATGACCAAGTCGCTGGTGCCACAGTAATCGTTTATCTTTGTGAGCATATAGGCATCTTCCTGCATGGTTAGAAACTAGAGACAAATAGAAAATATAAATATTGTCCTCTCTTACCCCTTCAAAAGTAATGTCTCCTGTTGACCTATCATAAATAAGGCATTTGTTTTGTCCAAAGTTAATGTCATAACCATGGTCAGCAAGATGACTGATGCTGAGCAAGTTATGCTTTAACTCGGTCACTAGGCAGACATCCTTTATTACGGGAGAGGGAGGATACCCAATAATACCATTACCTATGATATAACCTTTTAGGTTATTTCCGAAGGATACATATCCTTCTCTCTTCATCGATAGTGATGCGAAAAGATGTGTGTTTCCTGTCATATGCCGCGAGCATCCACTATCGAGAATCCACTTACTCTTAGTTGAGGAGGGAAGGTCTACCTACATCAAGAGTAGATGTGACCTTTGGTACCCAAATTCTTGAGGGTCCTGAAGAGTTAGCTTTTGGAAACCATGCATATATCTTTTTATCAACTAATCTTCTGATTCTACATTGTGGTGATATGTGTCCATGTAGACCACAATAAGTGCATGTAGCATTTCTATTCACATTTGGAGCATGCCGATGATGTCTATAAGAATATTGATGATATGTAGATTGATATGGCATGGCATGCTGATGTTGTCTATATGACATGGTGTGATGAGGTTGTCTATATGGCATGACATGATGAGGTTGTCTATATGGCATGGCATGATGAGATTGTCTATATGGCATGGCATGATGAGATTGTCTATATGTGGAGTGATGTTGATTGTGTCTTTGTGCAATATGATGATGACTGTGTGTAGCATGATGTTTATGTGACATATGATGATTATTTCTACGTGCATGAGGTTTGTGAAAGTGTGTGTATATGTAAGCATGGTTGTGAGCAGCATGAGTATGACGTGGTTTACTAGTATAAGTAGTGCTATACTTTGTGTGTGTCTCATGTGATTGGGTTTGAGGTTGAGCAACCTGTTTTCCTAATTTAGTCTCTAGTTTCTTAGAGACAGCTTGCAATTCAGTGATCTTAGCATTTAAACCATGCAACTTAGTAATAGTGATCTTGTGTCTATTCTTTTCATATGCAAGCTCCGTGTTGAGTGTTGCAATCTCTTTTGTTTGTAGCTCAATACGTGCTTCGGCATCATGTAAGCTTATTTTAAGCTTAGATACCTCATCAGTGACATCGTGGGTGCAGTGTCTCTAATATTATCAAGTAAAAGAGAAAGTCTTTGTATTTCAACTTCATGACTTTTGATTTTGTCCTTGGCTTGTTTGTATTTACCAATGACCTTTTTATGGTCACTGAGTAAATCAGTGAAAGCATCGCCAAGTTTATCAAAAGTGAAGTCGTCAAGAGTGTCGTTAGATACCTTGTCGGATGTTGCCATTAGGCAAACATTAGCCGTATCTTGAGGAGAGTTCTTTTCTTCCTCGGAGTCACTGGCATCGCTTTCATGCCAGATGCTAGTGTTGGCATATCTTTTTGAAGTGGTCTTCTTGTATGGCTTCTCATAGCGGTTGCTTTTCTTTGAGAATGGACAGTCTTTTTGGACATGTCCCGTCTTCTTGCAACCATAGCAAGTAGGCTTCTTCATTTTCTTGTGGTTCCTTCTTTCTTCGGTTGAAGCGAAGGAATTTCTTAAAGTTGCGAACCATGAGGGCTTGATCATCATCTTCTGAGTTGTCGTCATCCGTCTCTTCGGGTTCAGCCCGCCGTCGGTGAGCTTTGAGTGCGATCTCCTTAGCCTTAGGAGCAGGCTCTTCGAAGTCCTTGAGGTCAAGCTCATGAGTCATTAGCTTTCTTATCAAGGTCTCCATAGACATGGTTGTGAGATCGTTTTCCTCTATGATGGCTGTCACCTTAGGGTTCCAAATTTTTGGTAGCCCCCTAGGTAACTTGCGAATCTTCTCATGATTTGAATATTGCTTTCCAAGTGAAGACAGGAGGTTGATGATGTCGAGGAATCTTGTGAACATCTGCGTGATCGTCTCGTTTGGCTTCATCTTGAAGGTCTCGTATTCTTGAGTGAGACGACTTATTTTTAATTCCTTGACTTGGGTGGTTCCTTCATGCGTCACTTCTAGAAGCTTCCATACTTCGTGGGATGTGGTGCATGTGGATACCCTGTTGAACTTATTCCTGTTTATAGTACAGAATAAAGCATTAATAGCTCTTGCGTCTAGACTTGCCTGTTTCATCTCCTTGTTAGAATATTTGTCATGTGATTTCTCAATGAGATCACCGTTGACAAATATCCTGGCGGGCTTTTTGTAACCGTCAGTGACGATAGTCCACAGGTCAAAGTCTAGAGACTTGAGATAAAAACTCATCCTTGTTTTCCAATACGTGTAGTTAGTTCCATCAAATAGGGGAGGCCTATGAGTGGACTGTCCTTCACCGTGATTGGAAATCAAGGATTGTGTGGTTGCCATAGATCAGCTCTAGGATGTAAATCCTTGTAAAGAGAACAGAGCTCTGATACCAATTGAAGAACAGATGGCAACTCTAGAGGGGGGGTGAATAGAGTTTATAGAGATAATATCCAATTAAAAAATCAACTCTATCACAATCAACACTAATCAGAGTAAATGCAGAATTTAAAGTAAGAAGAAAGAAAGCATACGCAAACACAGCCGATTTTAACCTGGTTTCCCTCATGAAAGACTAGTCCAGGCCTGAGAACTCTAGCTCAGGATTAAATCCACTATTTATGAAATAGTAGTTTACAACCCGTGCCTTTTCTTCAGAAGAGCACGTAAACTTCTTACAGAGGATCGCAGTGGCGATTTGCTTGGAATTTTCCAAGCGACTTCTTCAACTCTTGCACAAGACTCCTAACTGAGAGATGCTGAGCACTCGAGACTTAGGAACCTTGTGGCTAGTAGATGGGAAGGATATGGCTTATCTGAGCTTTAAGAGAGAAGAGAAGAGAAGATTGGATGATTTGAAATAAGAGAATTTATGGCCTATTTATAGGGTTTTTGTAGGCAGAATTCGGCCAGAATTCGGGTAGAAAATTTTAAATATTTGGCCGTTGGACAACTTGCAACCAGCTAACCCTAAAATTAAGGTTGTTGATTTTAGGGGACAGAGTTCGGCCCGAACTCTGTGTGGAGGCAGAGTTCGGCCCGAACTCTGTCTCCAGAGCACAGAGCTGGTCTAAGTGGCCAGTGGGTATTTTTCTGGATGGTGGAGTTTGAGCATTATTGGGTAGGCTTTAGGTCAAGTCTCAAGAGCTCAGCATGACACAGTTTACATCAGTCTAGACTCAATAAAAGTGCAAAATACAGACTCATATACAACTGAAAAACAGAGACTGACCTGTTGTCTGACTTGAGCTTGATGTAGGCGTCGTGTGTCGTATTGAATTATTACAAGTATTATTTAGTCAGAGTTATCAATATTTGGTTGACTGTGACTTTGTGTCAAGAATATGTTATTTTCATGTCTTGTTAATTCTATTATGTTTTCGCATTGTCGTCGGTTTGTGTACTTGTTTCATTCCTGACTGGAAACCAATATTTTTCAGGTTTAGCCGCGATCACTCTTAGAATTGGGAAGGCTTGGGTATGCTGATGTCAACCTAGAAATAGATAGTAGTTGTACCATTTTTATTAATTATAAAATCTTGTATTTCCTTTAATTTTAAATAATGTAAATGTTGTAATAAATTAGAAGTGTGAATGAGCAGCAAATGTTATTTACTTTGAGCATTTATTCCTTACGGGCTTGACAGCGTTCTACCGCCGACTCTGCGGTGTAGGCTGGCTTGGACACGTCTCGTATCCGAAAAAGCGGGTGCGGGTCGTGACACTTTATTGACTTAAAGCGCAGCTGCAAGTGCCTGTTCATCTTAGTATTCACATAATCATGCTTTAGTAGTTCTATAACAGATTTATTATCACAGTTTATATAAATAGCAGGAATATGATGAAGAGAAACAGGTATATGCATAATAAAGTTTCTAAGCCATTCGGCTTCTATACAGGTAGTGTCTAAAGCTATCATTTTAGAGTCCATTGTACTCCTAGCAATGATAGTTTGTTTACATGATCCCCAGGAGATTGCAGCTCCTGCTAGGGTAAAAATATATCCAGTAGTGGATTTCACATCATGTGAATAAGTTACCCAATTTGTACCTGAGTAACCTTCTATGATATCGGGGTATCTAGTATAATGAAGTTTATAATCTAAAGTACCCTTAAGATATTTAAATACTCTGTCCAATGCAGTCCAGTGTGATTGGTTTGGGTTACTAGTATATCTACTTAGTCTCCTAATAGCGAATGCAATATCAGGTCTGGTCCTATTTGTTATGTACATAAGGGACCCTATCATTTATGAATATCTATGTTGTTCTATAGGTGATCCTTCATTTGTTTTGAGAACAATATTACTGTCATAAGGACTAAGGGCAGGTTTCTTGTCAAAATACTCAAACTTCCTTAGCATTTTTTCAATTGAATGTGCTAGGGATAGAGTATAGCCTTCTTTGCATTTGGACACTTCTATTCCTAGGATCAGGTTTGCTTCACCTAGGTCTTTTATATCAAACTGGTTAGATAAATAATTTTTAGTGTTATTTATCAATTCCAGTGAAGATCCTAAAATAAGGATATTATCAACATACAAGCATAAGATAACACAACTTCCATTTGTATTTTTAGAATATAAACATTTGTCATATTCATTTGACACAACCAAATTCTAAAATAACTTTGTCCAATTTTTTGTGCCATTGCTTGGGAGCTTACTTTAGGCCATAAAGAGATTTTACTAATCTACAAACTTTCTTTTCTTGACCTTTAGCATTGAAACCTTCAGTTTGCTCCATATAGATCTCTTCTTCTATATCTCCATTTAGAAATATTGTCTTTACATCCATTTGGTGGATCAGCAAGTCATAGATGAAAGTTAAGGCTAGAAGGGTTCTAATAGAAGAAATTCTAGCAACATGAGAGTAGGTATCAAAATAATCTAATCCTTTTTTCTAGGTAAATCCTTTGGCTACTAGCCTAGCCTTGTATTTTTTCTATGGTACCATCGGCTCTAAGTTTCTTTTTGAAGATCCACTTACAACCTCTGGGTTTACTACCTAAAGGTAGGTTTGCTAAAAAAACCAAGTATTATTCTCCATAATGGAGTTATACTCATAGTTAATAGCTTCTTTCCAGAAAGGGGCATCAGGAGAGGATATGGCTTCTTCATAAGTTGAGGGATCACCCTCTATCAAAAATATGAAGAATACTTATCCTAAATTATTTTCAATCCTTTATCTTTTACTCCTTCTAGGTTCTATGACTTGTTCAAATTGAAAGTAACAAAGTATTTCATACCGCCTCGGGTCAAAAACCCTATTGGAATCACAAATATCACTATGGATAAGTTCTAGGAGATCGAAATCCCTATGGACAAATTTGAAAGGTATCTAGTGTGTTTGGCTTGAACACAAATCTCACATTTGTGTTCATCATCTATAGGAGTCTCAGGTATAAGATCTAAGTTCATCATCCTTTTAATAGATCCTAAGTTCACATGACCAAATCTACCATGCCAAATATTTGATGATTCAACATTTGCAACAAAAGAAGGATTTGAACTTTTATTCATAGTACTTAAAATAAAGAGTCCATCTTTCATAAATCCTTTCCCCACAAACAAATCATTCTTAGAGAAAACTACTTTATTTGCCTCCATTACAATTTTATATCCTGAGGCTACAAGGAGGGATCCACTAACAATGTTTCTTCTAACAGATGGCACATGTAGCATATCATGGAGAAGTAGAATTTTTTCTGAGGTCATCTTCAGATCTATTCTTCCTCTTTTCATAATCTGTGCCATTGAGCCATCTCCTAGAGTCACACCTCCTCCACCTGATTCCTGATAGGTTGAGAAACAGGAGCGATCAAATGAAACGTGAACATTAGCTCCAGAATCTAACCACCAATCATCAGAATGGAAAGAAAGGTTTACTACAGGTTGATAGCTTACAGACCTGAAGGAGCTGGAAGACCCAGTCAGAATCATATTAGTCTCTGGCTTGCCTTTCCTTTGAAGGAGGTCTGGATAGGTTCTTTCTTCCTTTGGAAGCAGTTGATGGTTATATGGTTAGTTCTACCACACACAAAACAAATCTTCTTTGATCCTGAGTCTGACCAAATCTAAGTTTTTGGGGTTGCTAGTGTTTAGGGTTTTTGTGATAAGGATTTTAGAAATGAGGGTTTTGGTGATTTGTTTGAAAACTCTGCTTCATTTTGATGGAGTTTTTCTTGGGTTTGAGATAGTGGTTAGCCTTGGGTTTGTCATGGCTTTCTACAAGGTTTATCCTAGCTATGGCATTAGACCTAGCTTTGGCCTTTGCCCTATATTCTTCTTCTGTTCTAAGTCTTTTTAGAGCTTGAGGGTATGTAATTGATCCTTGTAGATGGAGAAGATCCTTTGCCACATTAGACCAAGAAGGAGGAAGTTTGCCTATCAAGCATCATATTTTGTGCTCAGTAGAAAAGAAGGTTCCCTTGGCTTGAACATGCCTAAGGTGTTCTTGGAATTCATGGATTTGGTCATTGATAGGTTTGTTATCTACCATGACATATCGGTTGAATGTGAAGGAATTGAATCTATCAATTCCAGCATCATCACAACCATACTCATCTTCCAAAACATCCCAGAGTTCTTTAGTACTTTTATATTCAACAAATATGTTGTAGAGTGACACAGACATAGCGCTTAAGATTCTGTGAAAGCAATGGTAGTCTATTTCTTTAAGGGTCTTAGGCTTAGAGGAGGAGGAGAACTTGGATACCCCTACGTCAGACTCAGTCTCATCAGAATCATTTGAGACGGGTGTGGACCCACCTATGGCTGAAATCAGGCCTAAAGTGGTAAGCCAAATTTTATCTGGCTCTGCCACCTCTTGAAGTACGTGCCATTGAACTTAGCGAGCTTTACAGAGTAGGTCTCTTCCTTGGCAAACATGTTTTTCTAAAGTCTGTAAAAATTTATATTTACTCAATTAGTTGGCTTAAGCTAAAAAAATTAACAATTCAAATGATTTTAGTAATAGACCTTTAAAATTTTAATTTTTTAAGTTTTGATAAGGTTGGGTTAGCTGTAGGGGTCGGATCCCAGCAAGCGGTGATTCACTAGGAACACTTAAGTACCGGTCGCTTAAACAAATTTTTTTCATGTTGACAGAAGGGCCATTTCGGCTTGTTTCCAAACAAATCTTTACTTTAGAACTTTAAAATTAAAGGAATTTTACTAAATCAATAGACTGTTTATTTTAGCCGAAATTTAAATATTGAGTAAGGGTACTAGTATTGATAAAATATATTAACACAATAATATTTATCTGAGCTGTCAATTTATAAAACAGTCTTATGAGTCAAATATTCGTTTAACAAAGTCTAACCAAGATTTCCAAGGAAATGAATATGGTGACAGAAAGTTGCCTTGAGTAAATTTTTAAGTAATACATATATGTAAGGTATGCTAATAGAAACTGTATATATATATATATATATATATATATATATATATATATATATATATATATATATATATATATATATATATATATATATATATATATATTGTTATATTTAGTGCAAATATTGAACAGAACTAAATGAGGCAATATTTGGTGCAAATATTGAGTGCTAAGTTTTGAATAGAAGCAATTGAACCAATATGTATATTAAACAGTACAGAAGTAATGTAGTATACGTATATGGTTAAAATATTGAAGAGAACAGAACCTTTTAACAGAATTAAATGTGCAAAAATCTATATTGTTAAAATTGTGTTCGTCAACAGTATAGTCTTAACAGAATAGAAAATATCTTTGAATTGAATAGATAATTTGGTTATCTCTTAGTTTGTTGGAATATTTCTTCAAAAACTTTGGATTAAGATCTGCATCAAAATAAAATAAATGAAAAGTTACCGGCCTCCGGGGAAGTCGTGCACGTAGCACTACCCTAAGAGATAGTCTGGATCTATGTGCAGACGGTATCCGAACGCTCCTAGTGGTAAAATTCCCACTTGCTGCACACGACTTGAAGAGAGTGACCACCAACTTAGCTCTGCCCAGAGCAAGAAATAGAAAGAACAGAATGGTTCGAGAAGACAAAAATTTGGAAGAAAATTTATATATAGTAGAATTTTTGGTGTAGAGGAAGGAATGAAAGGAATCTCTTTATAAAGGCTGTGTAGCGGACAGTCAAATAAAGACAGATTAATAAGCCAATTAAAAAGAACGTTACAAAATATTTTATAGCACATGGTTAATTGAACCTGGACGAAATTTGAAAAGTAAACGTTACGAAATTAAAGAGTTTGTAACGGTCATAAATTTTAGAAAGGAGCAAAAAGTTTTTAGGGACTCGGCCCGAACCCGAAGAGGAAATCGAATAGGCATTCGGCGCCCGCAGATGTGGGTACGTACCCGCACCTGTTACGCGAACCGAACCGAGCCGAGCCGGGCCGGGCGGCGGCGACGGCGCATGTGTGTGGCCCATGGGGCTCCCACTCAATAGTTCAATGAAGCAAGGTGGGGAGAAGTGGATATAAGCACATTGAATGACGCCATGCTAGCCGATGTGGGACTATATGTACTTGAGCTTTTGCTCACATAGCACAGCAGCTAACAACTATAAATTATCAAATGTTTTCATTACGAGAGTTTAGAAAATTAGCATATGATTTATGGAGAATAATTGAAATTTTACCATAAGTTATGGGCGCATGGGATTTTTATACAGTAGTGCCGTGGCATTAGAGAATGATAGAAATACCCACATAATTAGATGATCACTTACATGGGTGTATTTCCTGACCAGTAAACCAAGGATCTCATAGGAAAATGGTGACAACTAGATGATTGGAGCTAACTAAATGAGGATTTCTCATGGTGTGTTGTGAATCCTTCACTGGGTTCTTTTCATTAGGGTTAACAGAATATTATGAAGGAAAGAAATAGATAGCTAAATCATGATATGGATACTTTGTGTTGTGACTGAACTGAAGATGGATAGTCCTTGTGGACTTTATTGAGTGCAATAATAAAATTCTTTTGGTCAGTGGGATGTTGTTTAGGGATAGGGTCACTAGCCTAAGTTGAGTTTTGCCTTGACCCTACCATAAGGCCTAGTTATATGTTCTTTTTACTATGTAACAGTTTATTGTTTTCAATCTCCTAGTTATTAAATAGGATTGCAATAATTAATTAATTAGTTAATATTTTTAAAATAATTGGATTTAGCAGTTAGGTTGGTTAATGGATATTAAATTATATCTTTTTGTTATGCATGAATAGAATAATAAATAGTTTTAAAAATTGGATATGAAAAACTTATAATACACCATATCTTTTTAAGCAGGGAAAGTAATGTATATTCATCGATAAAAAGGGATTAGTCTATTAAAGCTAAACCACATATAAAAATAGGAATGCCCTTCCTACCTAATCGATTTATCGAGTCCAAACCCTTTATGTCTTAGAAATCAGTCCCACACTGAAGTATTATATCCTCCTTACTCTATTGCTACAACAAGTTATATTCAAAATGGTTCATTAAGCATGAGGGTTCGTCCTTACGAAACATGAAAAGATGATAATCTAAAATAAGAAGGTCAAGAAAGATGATTGACTTCAATTACGAGTTACCAAGGCGAAAGATAGAATCACAAAGATATTGAGATCCTAATACACTATCCTATTGCAAGCTCGTTCGATATGGTAACGTAATTGCGACAATTTTAATCTCGACCTGCATGTGTCATCACAAAAATATGCCACACCCCAGTTCCAAAATACAAAAAAAATTAGAATAAAAACATGCCAGCTAATACGATCTAGAATAAGTACCCAATTTAATAGACTTACTCCAAATGTACTACGCTGTAAAATTATACTATATATCTGCTAACTAAAGTATATCTCAATCCACATATAGAAAAATAAAGGAAGAATGAACAATATGTAAAATAGTCGGCCGTCCTATAATACACATGTTCAAGCAAACTCGAGAATAAAATAAGTTTGCAAAACTAAGATATAACAACAAGTAATAAAAAGATACAAGATGAAATGAAAGATAACATCTAGTACAAATACTTGAATATACGAGAATACTCATTATCACCTGCAGGCACAATCATACCATCCATCTATCTATTTTATAAGCACCCAGCCACAACTTGGAGAAATCACCAGATCCTAAGAGGTATGTAACAAGATACAAAGAAACATGCCATATATGAACTGAATAAATAAATAAATAACAGGGCTCACTAACAATCTATGTGTATACACGTCGAAGACGATTTGGTACGTATGAGTAGGTAAAGGAATAAAGCATATCATCAGCTAGAGGCTTATGTATATACTAGCATACCTCCGCTAGAGGCTTATAATTTAAATATATATAAAATTTAGAGGACTTACATGGTCACTATACACATTCCCTTTTCGTAACCCATAAGCTCCGCCGGAGACACGGGTGGGATGATCCTATAGTTCCAGTTGGCTATTGACATTCGAAGAACGTTATGCACTTTTGGCCCCTGGTTCCCAAGCAAAAATTATGTTGATCCCATTTTTAGCCAGGGTGCCCATGCGTTAAAGGTTGTCCTTAAAAGTGCATATTTCACGTAGAATGGTTAGGAGACATTATGGTTGTTATTTATATATTCAGTATATTTTGGAATGTCGTTTGTATCTTTCTACGTCCCTTTGAGGACTGGTGATCTCTCTAGGTGTATATAATCAGGATTATCCCCAGGATACGAATCAAGGTCAAATACTTTGTTCGTCGTTCAGGGTGTTTTACCTTATGATTTTAGATGATTTCTTTTGCGGATGGACATAGTTGTTGCTATTTTTTGTTTTATTTATTTATTTTAAGAGGTCAGAGTCCATTTTTATTCGAGTTTTATATAGTTGTTTGGTAGTGGATTTCTCTCCACCCGGCTATTAGTTCATTTGACTATTTGCACTTGATTATTGAACTTTAATTTGTTATTTTCTTTACCTCTGTTGTAGATGAGATATAGTTATTGCATGTGACTGTTCATTATTATGTTATGAGCTGGATTTCATATTACAGCTTATGTATATATTCGTAGGCTACATATATTAGAGTGGCCTTCGTATACATACAGTTGGCATGCTACGTATTCTTAATCCTACATATACTGGGACTGGGACGTGACACAAGATTTCGTTTCCTTAAACGATAATCTGAGACCACGGGACCGATTCGACCTAGGAGGAAACAAGATAGTTGTGCCAGATACTAGCACGGGTTATTCGAGAACTTTTATTGGAGGTCATTACACACGCTGAAAGGGACACCATCTAAACCAAACTATATGTCCAGGATGGCTTGAATTGTCGGTGACCTCCATATATATACATTATTTCAACTAATGATATCAAGTTGACAGGAAAGAACATGGTATGCTTTATACAGGGTGGAGACTCTGCAGTGGGTAAGATTTATTGTAGTTATATTTGTTATGTCCTATCAATTGCTTAAATGAAATTAACTAGGATGACTAGGAAGATCACTAAACGTATTGCATGCTCCACATAATTTCTATGACAAATGAGATCGTAGGATTAATTAGTCATTCCCAGTACACGGCAATATATTAACCCTCATCTCCATAGATGCTACGAACCAGGAAGGCATGCCGGAGAACTGAAGGCGACGCTTGAACATTTTGAAGCCTTGCTCGATTGCGAAGGCTTGCTCAACTTTTGAAGATGCTACACTAGTCCAACGGGAATGACTCAACTTTCCCCAATTCTAGGTGCAAATGTTTTGGTTGTATAAAGGGGTGTAATATATTGAACGACTATCTCATAAGCAATCATTTTGAGTCAAGTTTGTAAGCCCATACTACAACCCTTATAATAGAGTCTTGTAAATGATATTCATTATCAATAATTCCTTCTGTGCAAGTGTTTAATTTCTCTGCGTACTCTATTTGTTGTTGTATTTCTGATAACTTTATGATCTTACCTTGTGCAAGTGCAACTTAGGCTCGCAGGACATCCCGTCAGGGGAACGACTATCAATTCTACGTAATCGGGACATGACAAACAACCCTCCAATGGTGGGTGATCCCACATACGAGCATTAGAATATGGATGATAGCAGACTGTTCACATAGTTGATGACTCGATGGAACAAACAGTCAAGGATATGGTCAAAATACGAATGATAAAGGAATTATGGAAGGTCCTAGCAGGTGTATATAATAGAAAGCATGATTTTTCTTAGGACTCGGTTGTCAACGTCTGTCGAACTGATTAAGGGAACATGACACATAAGGATTACTTTTGAGCCTTTAAGGCCCTGATTGATAAAGTGGATCATGTGTTACCTCTAATGAATCTCAATAAGACGAGGACTCAATGCTACAACTATACGTCATGGAACTAGCCTTATTTCATCCTAATGCGGACTTTGTACGGCCTCGGATTATACTGGGGATGAGGTTCCAACTATGATGGAAGCCAACTTTCGTGTCATACGTGTAGCAAAAGTAGTTGGGTTTTATACAAGCGATACACCTGCTGATCAATTTGTCTTGGGAGCTATTCAGGGTAGATTTTGTGGGGTCGCGATGGTAGATGTGGTGGTTGAAATGATGGACATGATAGTAGACGAGGTAGTGGAGGCCGTGATAGAGGACAACCGCACATATGCTTCAATTATTTTCAGTGGCAGTGTCCCAAGACTCATACTGCCAATATTACATTGGATACTCATGACGAAGAGCGATCTATGAAGATGACTTTAAAGACCTAAGCAATTGTAGGGTCCACATATCAATGGCGCGATATCGAGGCTAACTGGTCACAAATGCAAGATCTTACTAATCCAATCCAAACAATCACAAAAACAAGCTTCCTAACCAAGTATAAGATACTAAATAACCAACACAACTATGCAAACATATTATGTGATAATCAAGCTGATCTGAGTCAGGAATAAGTAGATCAAGTAAGCATGATACAATAGTACGGTACCTATAATATGGTATGAACATATATGAGTCAAACTACTAATATAAGCCATCGTGTAATGCATGGAAACCCACAAGTTGCACAGCATGACCTCAACGAGACATGATACATGCCACATGCATCCATAAGAAAGAACAAGAAAGATGCATTTAGCATAGACCGAATTATACAAATTCAGATATGGAGCTCATATAACATTGCAACAAACATACATAAATAAACTAATCAAACATAAAAAACATTAAAAGGAAAGCAAACATTTACTTCTACGTATACATGATATCATTATAAGATATGAAGAAAAGAGAAGGACCAAAATTGACGAGAAATTGGATCAAGAACAACAAGATTGACTACTATTTTCTAGCCAGTAACGGTTTGGATGGCATACCGCCAACATGTTGCCGACATGTCGACCGCAATGGTTGCAGCTCAAAAATAACATCTTATACCACTTTTATCCATCATTTCTCAAGCAAATTTGATTATAAAAAAACATTATACTCCATAATAAAAATAGGAGGTGGGTAAATAAGTCTCGTGTTGCAAAGTGAGTATGCAAGTTACATCAATTTATCCCAAACTTTTGAGATAAATGATACCGTGTCAAAGATACGGTGTTGTGCTCATGTGTGTTGGTGTCCTCTATCATGCTTATGCCTTAGAGACTTGTGTGAATGTATATGACTGCAATAAACAAGGAAAACAATACACACATATAAAAGCCCCTCAAGATCTCATTTATGATACCAACAACAAATAAGGAAAGGAAAATAAATGAGAGCACTAACTAGATGCATGTTTCCTAGTAGCTGCCATAAATACTCATTAATAGTTAATAATGCTTCACCTTGAGTAAGAAACATTAACCAAACCTAGCCAAGCCAAGATCCACCAAGTTTTGCTCCTAGGTTGGGTTGAAAAACTCTAAACCAAGATCTTAGCTCCTCCTTGTTCAATCAAGAGACCAAAAAGGAAGAGGAATAAAAGAGGAATTTTAGAGAAGAAAAAGATGGGTTTTGAGAATTATGAAGAAATGAAAGATTGGCGGATTATGTCTGAATTGGAGATCCCTTGGATGGCCTCCAAGTATCGTAATCCATTTCCCTAACTCATATCTACCATCTAAAGTTCCAAAAGAAGCACATAGGTCCATTGGATAAAAGTACGGACAAAAATTGTGCTTCTGAAAGAGTAGACACATCAGAACGACATACCTTAGGTATGCCATCGACATACCGTCGATATTTCGTTGACATTGCTTTGGTTGTTGGACTTTCATTTGTTATATGATTGTTATATCCCTACACCCTGTATGTGTGTGTGTACACACACACTCCAAATTTATTACTTGTAAATTATTTTGGCTCTTTGATATTGGCTTGTCTATGTTTGTTAGGAGAATCGGGTTATGGTTTAGATATGTGTTTGTGTCCGATGGGTTGCACCTTTGACGGATTATTGTGTTGATATGAGATTGTGAGTCTGACGTGTTGTATCATTGACACATATTGGATATGGTGTTGGATATAGTGTCCATTAGGGGTTTTACAGGTTTGTGAAGCTAGAAAATATCGAGGAGACTGCCAAAAACAATAGGAAATCCTAGAATAAGATACATGTTGTGGTTTTAAGGACAAAAATAGGACCCCTAGGGGATTATGATTACTTGCTTGTATCATGACCCTTACTCGATATTTTGATAGATATATTTGATTTGGGAATTAGAGTCATGCATGGTCCTTGGTTGGGTAATAGGTAAGGGAAACGGGACTCTAATTATTACTGGGCAAGGAATTAGGTGAATGGACTAGGGCGCATCCTCATGACCTGCTCCCAAATAATTGAGTACAAATACGTAGCCAAGCCACCCAACCACTCAGTATCGAAGATTGTACATTATCTATACCTCTAATATATCATTAATAGCAATAATAGAGAATCAAGATCGACTAACTATCTAACTAGCCCAATCACAAAAATAATAATAAAGAACCAATCACCACAAGTATATGTCTAATGCATCTAACTCATTAATTAAAAGAAATCTCCAAAAGTAATCCGAAGTACATCAGAAATATCTCAGTCTCGAAAACAAATCTGGTCAAATAGTAACTAAAAGAAAATCTAAGCTAACAACTAATCCTCCTCTGTAATGACATCATCTACTAGTCTGTACCAGTAGTAACATCCGTACTACCCAAGTCACCCTCATACTCATTCACCTTCATACTTATCGTAATAAGTATGATAACCCTCCTCATCTAAAGCTAGAATATGTGGTTATCCAGTCAGAATTGGAGCAAAGTAATGCAATCATGCTAAAGCTACAAGTAAAATATATGTACACATGATCAGGGAAGGAAATAGACTATATGCATGTAAGACTACAAAAAGAATAGGAGTACAAATGATATATTACACTGGATAACAAGATGACCATTCAAGAAGTATATAATTTGTAAATTCATGTATTGTGTGTTTTAGAATTTGATGTTATGCATGTGGATGGCTATGGGTTAATACGTCAGTCCATGTGTGTCGTGCTGGACTGATACCAAGCATACAATATCGACAAGAAGGGTTCTGAACAAAAAGTAGTCTACATGGCTACGTATATAATTTCTCTGTCCAATCTCACTAACTATCATGTACAATAACAATCCGCTAACAAGTATGGAAACATGTAACATGTGATAAGTAACAAGCATCATGAAAGCAATTAAGGTACATGAATGTAAGTAACGCCTATCTCTCGTGCACATGTCTATTGTGATATAGAATCAGTACAATAATCATGGAGGAAACATATAATATATAAACATAGAATCAATGAAAACGTAAATGCAATACTTGCATGTTCTGCTAGTGAGTACTGAATCTCAAATGGTCTGCAATCTCTCAACAATCCCACTAGTTATCCCCCAAAATCAATATCAATGCATCCCATGATCCCATGTACACATAATTAGGAAACTACGTTAGTTATAAAAATAACCAAAATACTCCTTGTGTTGCTATAGCCTACAAGTTAGCAAATTTTAGGGTTTCATTAATCTATCCTAAGAATTTTCATTAGGTCTGAATATGGTTGTCCTAAAACAAAAAGTAGAACCTAGGTTTACTATTTTTGAGGTCTTGGTCGTCGGCATACAAACCGAGGCTAAATTTTAGGTGAGAACTTTTTATATCTAAATTAAAAGTTATCAGTCTTAATTTGAAGGTCTCATCGACACGGTTATGACTATATACTCGAAAATGCTATTTGAGTTAGTATGTGGGAGATACGAGTGTTTTAACGCAATTTGACAAACATACATCTCGACAATAAATACCTAGAGTTTTTGTGGTTTTGATCTATAAAAACTTCTAAATATTTTTTGGAATTTTTATACAAAAACTAGGTTGTGTCTGGATTCGAAAAAGTTTACAGATCTACTTTTTGATCTTTAATTTGGAGTTATGATTTTTAGAAAATTATGCGCATATATTTATATTACAGCAAATTGGGAGGGTCAAATAAATTACAAAAAATTATTCTAAAATATATTAAAAATCTAAAACAATAGCTAAACACCCTAAGGAAGTTTTGTACGAAATATTATCTGAAGAAGACTTCAACAAAGGGGTAAAATCCCCATTGCAAGTTGCTAACAGCCTGCTGAATTCACAAGAGGAAGAAGGAGAAATTAACAAGGGTTTCTTTAATCATAACATTTATATATAGGGTGGGGGTAATTGTTTCTGGAGTTTGGAAGATAAATAATAGTCAAAGTTGAAAGGGTCATATATTTATAGTCTCCTACTAAGCCTAAAAAAAATTAGGATTATAGATTATCTTATTAAATATGGAACAATCCCATGTCACCTCTTTATCTACAATTTTAAAGGTTATAATGACATAATTTTAGAAAAGTTTTTATAAAAAAATTTGCATCCCTATTTGTTATCTTTCCAAAACATGGTTTTTATCTTAATTCAGAATTATATCCTAGGAGATATTGTCATTTTATTACAACTGTATTGTAGAGTTTGAATTTCACCATATTTTATTTTGAACTTAGATATACTTATTTAAAGGTGATTTGGGTTCCATATAGATAGCCTTTCATATAGGAAAATTTTATTATAATAATACAAGTCATGTTAATAAATCTTCATAATCAATCGAAAACATAATCAATATAAATCATAATCTTAATAAATCTTATCATATCTAATCCAAATCCTAATATGTATATCTATTCCATATATATATAAATCTAATAATGTTGAATTAATATCCATAAAAGACTTATTCTCAATAAAATTTGAATAAAATCTTGTTAGGTTTTATTATAGGAAATTTATATGTATGGTAGAAATTTATATACTCAAAAAATTGATAATTAGGGTTTCCCACTTCAAAATAAAATATATAAAAAATCCACAATCCTAATTTTGATTTTTAGGATAGAGAATGCTACAGCATCACATAGTGCTTGTTGTCTAAATCGACTAGTCGATCGAGTATCCAATTTGGAATTAGATCTTGTCATGCTCTGTTGCCTGAGAAACCAATGCTTGTCCACTTGTTAGGTTTCAATTTCTTCCCTGACTTAGATGTTTGTCTTGATTTCCACTAGAACAACTTGCTTGTCAATTTTTCTGGATTCATAATTAGAACAAGGTTGATTGGTAGTTTAGAACAACTTGTGTGACATGTATCGTGGTACAACTTGTTTAACTTATGACTTGGTACAACTTGTGTGTCTTGTATTTTAGCCCAACTTATTTACTTGTATAGTTTGTGCCTCTGATTCACAATGCTCCCTTCATATATTCAATTATTACTGTTATTTCATGTTCTTGTATTACTTCTAGGTTCAACTTATATACATGTACAATTTCACACGTACCCTCCTACTAACTTTCTTAAATATGCGTGCACGTCGTTTCCATTCCATACAAGTACTATGATTTGGCTTAGCTCTTTTTTATTTAACATATATATATATATATATATATATATATATATATATATTTTTAACATATATATATATATATATATATATATATATATATATATATATATATATATATATATATATATATATATATATATATATGTTGAACTTCGCCCACAAGGGCCACATGCCTCCACACTATGTGGGCGGAGTTCAACTTATATATATATATATATATATATATATATATATATATATATATATATATATATATAATCTCTCTCTTCTCTCCCCTGGTCCCCGATGGTCTGATGACTACCCCCCCCCAGTGCTCGCCACCGGAGCCGGACGGCGGCAATATATATATATATATATATATATATATATATATATATATATATATATATATATATATATATATATATATATATATATATATATATATATATATATATATTTTGGAACCAGCATATATACATATATATATATATATAATAATCTCTCTCTTCTCTTTCCTGGTCCCCGATGGTGATGACTCCCCCCCTGCGCTCGCCACCGGAGCCGGGCGGCGGTCCGCCGCCAGCCGCTCGCCAGGCCCCAGCCCCTCCGCGGTCGCTCGCCTGGCCCCGGTACCACCGGTCGCCCCTCTTCGGTGACCTCAGAGAGCCTCCGATCATTCCCCGTCTGGTCCAGCGACTATCTCGCCATCGTCGGTCTCGCGCCGGTGGGGTTGGCCCCCAAACTTCGGCGGTCACCCCCACCACTAGCCCTCGCCCTGGGCGTCGTGCGGCCACTCCGCTGGCCACTCCGAGCACCTCAGGGACCCGTCCCCCCCGCGCAAGGCCCCCTCGCTCAGCTGGCCCCGCCCCCTTCCGGTCATCCCCAGACATCCCCCTACCCGGCCTTTTGGCTCCGCATCAGGGAATCCTTTCTTCTCGAGAACAGCCCCCTCCTTCTCGGGACTGGCCCCCAGATTTTCCTGCCCAAATAGTTCAAATTTTGAACTTCCCCCTCCCCCTCGCGGAGACGGGGGAGAGCTCACGTGCCATAAGGGACGGCTGCTGCTATGCGCCCACCTCGACAGTGAGCCTCCATTCGCCCCATGTCCCTCCCATGAGGGATCATGCGCCCTCAGGCCCCCCTCCCGGGCTCCCATGCGCACTCCCAGAGCAAGAGCCGCTATGCGTCCACTGCTCCCATGGGGGACCAAGCTCCCACAGCCCCCCCTCAGGTGCCCATGCGCCCTCTCCGAGCAAGGGTCGCTTGGCGCCTACTGTCCCTACTTCCGTCTTCCTCAGCCGCCCGGCAGCTCGCACATTCCACAGCGCACCCGACAGCATGCTCCCAACCGGGCGGACAAGTGCACATCTTTTCCACTGCCTGCTCCCACACCATCTCGGGAGCCTGGTCGGACTCATGTGCCCCCCGGGTAGTCATGCGCCCTCCTCGGATCTCCGCCGCGTCGACCTTGTCGGCCATGCGCTCTTTCCTCCCGCATGCGCCCACACCAGGGGACCACCGGGGCTGTATGCTCCCGCAACCGGTGGCCATACGCCCCCTTGCACGAGCGTCGCCACCGCAGGGACTTTATCCCCACCGACCTGCACCTCGACTGTGTCTTACACAGAGGCACTGCGTCCAGACAGAGGGTCACGTCTCCCCCTCCAAACTAAGGTCTACGCCTTTTCGGAAATCGAAATCCCGGCCCCCTCAGACGGCCATACCATCCGAGTACCCTTCTCCATGGCAGAGATATCCTCCTTAGCAGCTGACTTCGCGAAAATGCTCGTCCTTAAATTCTCTTCGGGGTGTCCAAAGATCTCCAAAGCACAAGAAGTCATCGCAGGTTGGGGCCTCTCCTCTACTTACAGAGCCGCCCTGCTGGATCCCAAGCACATGTTCCTCTACCTCTTCTCCGACCCTGACTACACCAGAGTCTGGGATAAAGGCACCACCACCATCGACGCCTACAGTGTCAAAATCGTCAAATGGTCTCCCAGCTTTAACCCAAAAGTTGACTCATCCGTCATCTCGACGTGGATCACCCTTCCAAACCTCTCCCTAGTTTGCTTCGTCCCCGCCACCCTGAAGAGAATCGCCAGCTCTTTCGGGTCGCTTGTAGCCATCACAGACGAAACACGTAACCTCACCAAAGGGAACTTTGCCAAGATTTGCGTACAACTCGACCTGGCCACAGATTCCTCCACCCAGATCGAGCTCGAGCTCGAAAACCGGACGAAAACCCAGGCGCTGGTGTACGACAACAGTCATTTACTGCAAACACTGTCAGATCCCGGGCCACCGCACCAGGATGTGCTTCAGAGCTCATCCAGAGCTAAAGAAGAAACCCACCCGGAAGGCGCTCACCCCGAAGGAGACCCTTTACACTCCCTCCGGCCCGATCCTACCCCTTTCCAATAAATACTCCACTTCGAAGACAATGATGGCACCCCCATCTCCCGTGCCTCACCCCGTCAAACTACGCCAGCGTCCCCCGCCCCCTCCCCCCCCGAGCCTCCAACCATCCTTCTTAACAACCAATTCGACATCCTCACCTCTTCCTCCCCTGTCGACAACCTGGAGAGCCCCTCTTCTGACGCGGTCCCTCCCGTAGAGAGCGAGAACCCACCCGCAGCCACCTCTCCGGCCTCCTAAGAAGAAGCCCAGCTTGCTCTGATTCTTCACCCAGCCCTCACTAGCATAGCAGAATCTCCTCTCATCATCGGCATAGCCTCTGCGGCAGACCCAGGCAGCCTCTGCCTCGTCCTCGCTGATAGGCTGCAGCAAGCTCAGGAAGCTGGCTTCCTTGATATCAGCAACCCTCTCTGCGTACTGACAGACATCGATGACGTGGAAGCCATCCAGCCAGAGGAGCAGGATAACTCAATAAACAAAACATCTGACGCGACGGGCGGCCCCTCCACTACGATCTCGAGGCCCCAAAAATTCTCACACAAAAAAAACAAGGCCTGGAGCCTACGCCCATGACCATGAGGTCAGCCACGAAGCACAACAACCACCCCCCACACACACATATACACACACCCATCCCAATGCTTAACATCCTCTCATGGAATGTCAGAGGGCTGGCCAATAAACCCACCTTGAGAAGATTACTCAACCTCAAGAAAATCTACCGAATTGACATCTTAGTCATCATCAAACCCAAAATCCTACGCAGAAAGCTCAAATCTATTCAGCTACATCTCGGCTTCCCGGCCGCAATCGCTGGATGCAATGACATCTGGATCCTCTTCGTCGCCGAATGCAAATTCGACACCGTTCACGACTCCAAACAGGCTCTCTCCTGCTGGGTTGAACATCCCTCCCTCCAATCCCTACCCTCCTCTCTGCTGTCCATGGCAGCTGCAACATCCCCGAGCGCAAGCTGCTCTGGACCACTTTGTCGGACACCCACCTCCACCTTAATAACCTCCCGTGGCTTTGCATCGACGACTTTAACGTGATCTTGTACAGAGACGAGAAGTCCAGGGGCCGTCCACCCCCACAGCAGGCCATGAATGACTTCAATACCTTTATCTTCAACGAACACTTGTCCTCTCTTCCCTTCTCCGAGAATGCATTCACCTGGTACAACATGCAGGACGACGACCGTAGAAAATACTCCCATCTTGATCTCACGCTCGTCGACAATCATTGGTCTGACATGGGTCTCATCTCCAATCTCTCCTACCTCAATTCCACCGAATCAGACCACTCCCCTCATGATCGAGATTAGCAGCAATTCCAACCTTATCAAGAAACCTTTCAGATTCCTGGAATTCTGGAGCCACCACCCTCAATTCTGTAATATCGTGGCCTCCGTCTGGGGATCTACAAGCAACCTCGACCCCCTCACTCGAGTGGCAGACAAACTAAAAGTGACTAGACGCGCACTTTCGACCTGGAGCAGAAGCACTTTTGGCAACATTTTCCAAGCGATTAAGACGGCAAAGGATGACGTCACCCGAGCTGAGGTCCAGTATGCGTCGATCCGCTCACCATAGAACTGCACCACGCTCAACCTCACCAGAGCCCTCCTCAAATCCAGGCTGATGGTTGAAACCGAATTCTGGAAACAGAAAGCCAGACTTACCTGGGATGCCGAAGGGGATAGAAATTCCAGCTTCTTCCACACTTGCGTCAAAGGCCACAGATAACAGCTTACCTTGCACAGAATCTCCAACGACAGTGGCACTATTCTCAAAGACCAAAGGAGCATTCATGTGGCAGCGACCAATTTCTATACCAAACTGTTCGCTAAAGAGGTCATCGCTAAGGACAAGGACTTCCTGGCCAAGATCCCCAACTTGATCAGCACTCGAGAGAATGAACAACTCCTGACCCCCTTCCACGGACAAAGTTAAATCTGCCTTGTGGTCCCTCGACGTGCACAACGTTCCCGGGCCCGACGGCTTCTCCGACATGTTCTTCCGATCCTGTCGGGACATCATTGAGCACGACCTCCTCGAGGCCGCGACTGCCTTTTTCCAAGGTGCTACTTACCCCAATGCCATCTCCTGCGCCAACCTCATCCTCATCCCTAAAAAAGACAACCCGGAGACCTTCAAAGACTTTCGACCCATCAGCTTATGCACCTTCACCAATAAAATTATCGCAAAGATCATCGCTACCCGCATGGCAGTTCTCCTTCCTAAAATAATCTTCGAAGAGCGGAGCGGCTTTGTCCCGGGCCGAAACATCACCGACAACATCCTTCTAACGCAGAAAATGATAACCTGCATGAAATTCCCAGCCAGGGGGAAACGTTGCCATCAAACTCGACATGGAGAAGGCATATGATCGTCTGGACTGGCAGTTCATGATTTGGATTTTCAGGGCCTTCGAATTCTCTGAAACTTGGATAGACATCATCTTCAGATCCATAAGCAACTCTTGATTTTCTACTGTCATTAATGGGCAAGCTGAGGACTTCTTCAAATCCAGCAGGGGGGTCAGATAGGACGACCCCCTATCATCCATCATCTTCATCGTCACTACTGACGCGCTTAGCAGAAACCTCAACAGCATGGCCAATACCCCTAAATTCAATTATTTCCACACCACCACCGGTTGTCCTTTGATCTCTCACCTGGCATACGCAGATGTGTAATGTTTGTGGTTCGTATTATGTATCTTGGTATACGTGAACGTATTTTGACTCGTATTGCATGTCTTCTTGCTTTGTTCGGCCTGTTTGGTTTGGCTTGGTTTGGCTTGGTTTGCTTTTGGTTCATCATGGACCAAGGGGAAAACCCCTACCTACCTACCACCACCCTCACTATTTATTAACCCCACTCATTTCTCTCTCCTCATTTACTCTTCTTCTTCCCCCACCATTACTCTTACCTACCTGAGAGAGAGAGGGAGAGCTTAGGCAAGTATATCTTGCTTCATGGAGGAACTCAAGTTTTATTGTTCTATTCTCTTCTTCACAGCATTATAAAACACTTTAGTACTTAGCATTTTTAATTTCCATGGCTCATTGCTTGTAGATCTAAGTTTATTTTATTTTCAGATTTCTTGGGTTTTGATCTATTTAATCTGGTTATTATCAAGTTATGATGGTTCTATGTTGTAGAGAATTTTATTCTGCCCCATTTTGACCTATGGAAGCTCGAATTTGGACTCTGTTTAAAGGATTTATGGAGCTAGGGAGCCATGGCTTGTATGATTTTTTATTTCGGAAGAATGGAGATGAAGAACAGTTCTCAGCCGCATTTTCCTAGCCTCATGAACTTAGCCGCATAGCATTTTATACGGCAAGTTCTTTTTCTGGCCGCATAGTCCTTGTTGCATGACTTGGTCGTATGGCCCCGGCCGCATGAATATTCTAGCCGCATGAACCTTATTGAGCCGCATGAGACTGAGTCGCATGGTCTTGCGTGGACCGGACCGCATGACCCACATTGGCTGAGCCGCATGAGACTCAGTCTTTCCTGGCCGCATAAGGCCCAGTGATTCTCCAGCCGCATAAGACTTAGCTCCCTGAGCCGCATGCGCCCCTTACTTCTGGCCGCATACGTCTGAACTTCCCTGGCCGTGTAAGGCCCTTCTATTCCTCGAGCCGTATAAGACTCAATCCCACTGCAGCATAAGATCCATTTTTCCTGAGCCGCATGAGTTTTTGATCCTCTGCCGTATGAGGTCCATCCCTTCCCAGACCGCATGAGATCCTTTTCTTCACCCGCATGCACCCCTCCCTTCCTCAGCCGCATGAGTTTTATTCCCTGAGCCGCATATGCCCGTAACCCCTTGCCACATGAACTCATTTCTCTGAGCCGCATGACTCCTCCCCCAGCCCTGCCCCATTTTTATTTTATTTATTTTATTATTTTCAAGTCTTGTGACCCTCTGTGTAACTTGGGTCTCTTGATGGAATGCTTGTACTATTTTATCCTGCACATATACCATGAATACGACAGTGACCGTAGGGGTGCACTCTTGACAAATAATAAGACATGATAGTGGCTCGTCGTGGCGCACTCCTGACAAATATACCTGACATGATATATCTCGAATTGTTGTTATGTCAACTAAGATGACATGACATGATATGAAATGACAAGAATGAATGACCTGGACACCGTAGATGATTGTGCGTGTACAAATAAACCAGTATTATCTCGCATCATGTCTAGGACAGGGAACCCTGAGTACCACGGTCAGGGGTACCTACTGAATTCAACTAAGGCTAATTATTAGAATAATCCAGTAGTCATGAAGAGATTTTCCATCTACAGGCAATCCCGTTATCTGGGCGCTCAAGTGGACTTGTAGCCTGCCGACGAGTAGGGCACATTTCCAGCATACTGCCATGTGTTGCACCTCCCATGAACATGATATTTCGACCTGGATAACCTGGATGGTCTGCAGGGCTTATGGCTGTTGGAATAATCTCACTGCATCTTGTTTATAACTAGGCTTGTGATAACCCTATTTAGTTAAAGTATCAAGCCGTAATCATTACTTGGCCATAAAATGCTGGATGGAACTCAATCAGTCTAGTCTTATCCTGATCCTGCACCAGATGGCTACATAACCAGATTGCTTGAATTTACCTTATCGATAAATGGTGAGAAACCAAGTTCCGTTCAGACAAAGGGTTACAACCCCGGTCCTTGTTTGGTTTACGGGTCATAACCTGGTCATCTGAATAGTCCCATAGTTACCTCATCGTATTGATGGAACTGGGGATTCCCAGGAGCTTCCTTTGGTGTGCGTATTGATCGATAGAAATTTAAACAAATCTAATACGTGTTCTAACCCTTCATAGACGGAAATTAGGGCTCACGAATTATACCTACAGCGGAAAAGAGACAAGTAATTTCTGGCAATCTCGAGAGGACGACCCCAAGATCTTCTGCACGTATTCCTTCCTCGAGTTGGACGTCGTATGGGCGACGATCTCCCAACCTTTTCTTCTCCTTGGCAGCCCTCTCTTTCTCTCCTTACGTAAATCTCGAATTTAGAGAAAATTTTAGATTTCTGATCAGTAATCTGGCGGCCAGAGAATAGAGGATATATATAGGCTACGGCAGGGACCATGAGGAAAAAATAGGGTTAGGCCTCCTAACGGATCTGGATATCCCATGTTCAGCCCGAACACATAATCCAGGCCCTTTAACAATAGCTCGGTCCACTAATGAGCTATTGTTGCACTACCTCCCTAATCCCAAATTATGTTTGTGGGCTCCTTTTATTATATGCTCATTTGGCTCTCCATGTTAAGATATCGTATGTCCGTCGATCAAATCAAGTTACTGACAACTATATTGATTCGACATCTTTTATCCTTAAGTAGTACCACCCAACTTTATTTGTCATGTCGGATATATTCCACCTGCAGGGTTTACATAAAAATCCTTATGAGCTCCTTAAGAGGACATCATCAACCCGACGTATCGGGACATGGATTCCATTTATAATCAACAGCCCATCATACATACAATGTTATTATCCAATTCATAGAGGTTGTTGATCCATAATGAATCTCACTCTTTTATGAGTCAAAGTAATGCACACTGTATATACATTTTTGTTATTATATCCGGGTTAAGAGCACAAGCATCCATAATAACAGAGGTGTTTGTTCTCTTATGTAGTCAGTACAAAGAGAACAACCTCAAGTGGTCCTGTTCAATACACACAAAGTGTACTAGTGTAAACCTATAGTCAAGATAGACTAATACCAGATTACACTACAATCTTTCCAATAGATTGTCCAAGTCCATCTAGGTTGTGAACTATTTATATACTCCATAGGAAACTGATAATATGATCTTCTGTTTGACACCACACACCATATTATCTACAATATAGAATATCAGACATTTGCATTAACACTTGCAACAAATACAATATACAAACATTTGCCCATATGATTCTCATTCAAAAGTTAAGAAAATAAGGTTACTACAAAAGTGATGCTTTTAGTATATAACCCTAACACGTATATCATCCTATCATGCTTTCCCATATATCCTATCTTTTATTATATATTATTATTCTTGTGCTAATTGCTGGTTTAAGTTTCTAAGTGAAGCTTCCTTTGTGGCACTTGCTCTTTCTGGGATCTGATCCAGCTGATTTTGTACAGCCAGATACCGGAGCAGCTCCAGAGGATCTACCGACTTTCGAGCCAGATAGTGACCACCAGGCATAATCCTGGCAACGAGTGGGTTTATTTTTGGCCCTTCTACTCTATTGTAAAGTTATAATTTTGAGGCGTTTAGCCGGCGAGCACCTGTTAGCTAGTATTGTATGTCTTATTTACTTTTGCCTACAGACTGTAACATGATTGACAGATCCTAGGGTTGATCATGTATGACTAAAACTCTTGCTAGTCTTCACATTTTGTAACGACTAGCTTCATGATCAGCTAAATATGTAATATTTGGGATGCCTTACTATTGTATATTTAGTGATCTTACATCTTGTAACTTTACTTGCTTGAGATTGAGACATTTAGGCTTGTTATTGACCTTAGGAGACTGATGGATTGTAGTTAAACCCTCATATATCTAGACAGTCGTGACCGTATAGTGAGGTGGATTCTATTTTATTATACTTAGCTGGCTATGTATGCCTCCGCTCCCCAGTATTCTGGTTCTGGGGCATTACATGGTTTAAGTGGTGGCCCATGCAGGTCTTGTAAATCAAGATATGTAAGGGTTTACCGAATAGATATCTCAATCAGCACTCGTCCTTGATCTCTGCTCATACTCTCTAAATCCCTGAAATCTTGATCTGATCACATGCTTGTATCGTTGATCTGTCTTGGTCCTTCCTTATTGTTCCCTATGTCGTCTTCTTCAGCGGCGTTTATCTTGGACCTGCCGATCAGCGAGGCGGAGCACCTTCCGTGGACCAGCAGTAACCTGAAGATCAAGCCCAGCATTCAGGAGTAGCCTCCAGAGTCATGTCTACTGGAGGAGAGCCACCAGTTCAGCCCGTCCAGCCTGCAGAGCCTGATGATGGCACCTTGGTAGGTCTCATCAGATCATTGTTAGCTTCTCAATATCGCCGAGGAGATGCCTTGCACCAGACAGTACAAGATACTCTGACCAGAGGCGGTCATCCAGGAAACAGTGCGGCTAACAGCTTCAAGTGCTTGAACCCTCCCTTCTTCGATGGCAACGAAGATGCTATTGCTGCTGATACATGGCTTCAGGACATTAAAGTTATTCTAGAAGCAGCAAGGACTCTAGAGGATGAGAAGGTGGCCGTAGTGTGCCTGCAGTTATTGGATCTTGCCCGCAGCTGGTGGGCGGCGCAGGCCGTTGGGTTAGTGGCACCTATTGTATGGGCGGTATTCCGAGAGAGATTCCAGACCAAGTATTTTGATGTTATAGCTCGGTATGATCTACAGACGAAGTTTACCAATCTGAAGCAGATGGGCAGGACGGTTGATGGATATGCGGCAGAGTTTTTGAGACTTAGTCGGTTTGCTTCCACCTTGGTAGCGACCGAGTTTGATATAGCTCAGGGATTCCAGCAGGGACTTCACCTGGAGATTTTATTGACAGTAGAGCAGTTTGAGCATCAGACTTTCGATGCAGTATTGAGAGCTGCTAGGAGGCATGAGTATACCTCCCAGAGGATTGTGGACCGGATCGGAGGTCGGAAGCGATCTCATGGCTTCATAAATCAGTCTTCAGCACCAGCCTTGGCAGCTAGGGCTTTGACTATTGAAGTTCTTCGAAGGACGAATTCGATTTCGTCGGTTCAGCACTCAACACCGACGTTTCCTCAGTAACTGAAGCAGGAGAAGTCTTCTGCAATAGGCTGCACTCATTGTGGGAAGCCAGGACACGTTGTTTCGGAGTGTCGTAGAGCACAGGGATTGTGTTTGGCTTGTGGGGCACCAGATCATAAGATAGGGTCCTGTCCGAATAGAGCCGGTCCTTCATCATCGACCCAGACTAGTTCCTCGGTTAGGGAACCAGTCCTAGCCCCAGTACAGCAGCAGTACAAGCCTCCGAGGCCATTGCCGCCGCAGGCACAAGTCTTCCAGCAGCAGAGACCCCAGCAGTATGCCCAGGTCCAAGCTTAGATTTAGAACCGACAGAGAGGTTCCTAGCAGGATGTCTTCCCTCTTCCTCATGTCTTCAATTTTCTTGCTTGCATAAATGATTGCTTGATTGATTGTCTAGTATAGCTTGCCTGTGATTAATATAGCTTGTCCTTGCCTCTCTAGCCTCTTAATTAAATTCGAGGACAAATTTTTTTTAAGGTAGATAGAGTTGTAATGTCTGTGGTTCGTATTACATATTTTGGTATACGTGAACGTATTTTGACTCGTATTGCATGTCTCCTTGCTTGGTTCGGCCTGTTTGGTTTGGCTTGGTTCGGCTTGGGTTGCTTTTGGTTCATCATGGACCAAGGGAAAAACCCCTACCTACCTACCACCACCCTCACCATTTATTAACCTCACTCTTTTCTCTCTCCTTATTTACTCTTCTTTTTCTCCACCATTACTCTTCACCTACCTGAGAGAGAGAGTGAGAGAGCTTAGGCAAGTACATCTTGCTTCATGGAGGAACTCAAGTTTTATTGTTCTATTCTCTTCTTCACAGCATTATAAAATACTTTAGTACTTAGCATTTTTAATTTTCATGGCTCATTGCTTGTAGATCTAAGTTTATTTCATTTTCAGATTTCTTTGATTTTGATCTATTTAATCTGGTTATTATCAAGTTCTGATGGTTCTATGTTGTAGAGAATTTTATTCTGCCCTATTTTGACCTATGGAAGCTCGGATTTGGACTCTGGTTGAAGGATTTATGGAGCTAGGGAGCCATGGCTTGTATGATTTTTTTTCTTCTCGGAAGAATGGAGATGAAGAACAGTTTTCAGGCACATTTTCCTAGCCGCATGAACTTAGCCGCATAGCATTATATGCGGCAAGTTCTCTTCCTGGCCGCATAGTCTTTGCTGCATGGCTTGGCCGCATGGCCTCTGCCGCATGAATATCTTAGCCGCATGAACCTTATTGAGCCGCATGAGACTGAGCCGCATGGTCTTGCGTGGACCGGACCGCATGACCCGCATTGGCCGAGCCGCATGAGACTCAGTCTTCCTTGGCCGCATAAGGCCCAGTGATTCTCCAGCCGCATATGACTTAGCTCCCTGAGCCGCATGCGTCCCTTCCTTCTGGCTGCATACGCCTGAACTTCCCTAGCCGCATAAGGCCCTTCCATTCTCCGAGCCGCATAAGACTCAATCCTACTGCCGCATAAGATCCATTTTTCCTGAGCCGCACGAGTTTTTGATCCTCTGCCGCATGAGGCCCATCCCTTCCCTGACCGCATGAGATCCTTTTTTTCAGCCGTATGCGCCCCTCCCTTCCTCAGCCGCATGAGTTTTATTTTCTGAGCCGCATATGCCCGTAACCCTTGGCCACATGAACTCATTTCCTTGTGCCGTATGACACCTTCCCCAGCCTTTCCCCATTTCTATTTTATTTATTTTATTATGCTCATGTCTTGTGACCCTCTGTATAACTTGGGTCTCTTGATGGAATGCTTGTACTATGTTATCCTACACATATACCATGAACACGACAGTGACCCGTAGGGGTGCACTCTTGACAAGTAACAAGACATGATAGTGGCCCGTCGTGGCGCACTCCTGACAAATATACCTGACATGATATATCTCGAATTGCTGTTGTGTCAGCTAACATGACATGACATGACATGACATGACAAGAATGAATGACCTGGACACCGTGGACGATTATGCTTGTACAAATGAACCGATATTATTCGCATCATGTCTAGGATAGGGACCCCTGAGTACCACGGTTAGGGTACCTACTGAATTCAACTAAGGCTAATTACTAGAATAATCCAGTAGTCATGAAGAGATTTCCCAGCTACAGACAATCCCCTTATCTGGGCGCTCAAGTGGACTTGTAGCCTGCCGACGAGTAGGGCACATTTCTAGCACACTACCATGTGTTGCACCCCCCATGAACATGATATTTCGACCTGGATAACCTGGATGGTCTGCAGGGCTTGTGGCTGTTGGAATAATCTCACTGTATCTTGTTGGTAACTAGGCTTGTGATAACCCTAGTTCGTTAAAGTATCAAGCCGTAATCATTGCTTGGCCGTAAAATATTAGATAGAGCTCAATCAGTCTAGTCTTGTCCTGATCCTGCACCAGATGGAAACATGACCAGATTAACCTTATCGATTAATGGTGAGAAACCAAGTTCCGTTAAGATAAAGGGTTACAACCCCGGTCTTTGTTTGGTTTACGGGTTGTAACCTGGTCATCTGAATAGTCCCATGGTTACCTCATCGTATATCATCCTGTCATGCTTTCCCATATATCGTGTCTTTTATTATATATTATTATTCTTGTGCTAATTGCTAGTTTTAGTTTCTAAGTGAAGCTTCCTTTGTGGCACTTGCTCTTTCTGGTTTCTGACCCAGCTGGTTTTGTATAGCCAGATACCGGAGCAGCTCCAGAGGATCTACCGACTTTCCAGCCAGATGGTGATGACCATGCGTAATCCTGGCAACGAGTGGATTTATTTTTGGCCCTCCCACTCTATTGTAAAGTTATAATTTTGAGGCATTTAGCTGACGAGCACCTGTTAGCTCGTATTGTATATCTTATTTACTTTTGTCTACAGGCTGTAACATGATTGACAGATCCTAGGGTTGATCATGTATGACTAAAACTCTTGCTAGTCTTCATATTTTGTAACGACTAGCTTCATGATCAGCTAAATATGTAATATTTGGGATGCCTTACTATTGTATATTTGGTGATCTTACATCTTGTAACTTTACTTGCTTGCTTGAGATTGAGATATTTAGGCTTGTTATTGACCTTAGGAGACTGATGGATTGTAGTTAAACCCTCATATATCTAGACAGCCATGACCGTATAGTGAGGTGGATTCTATTTCATTATACGTAGCTGGCTATGTATGCCCCCGCTCTCCAGTATTCTGGTTCTGGGGCATTACAGGATGACATCCTCATCTTCTCCTCCGGCGACATCGGGTCGGTCGAGGTGGTCCACATAACTTTAGAGAAATACACCATATGCTCGGGGCAGTGAGTTAATACCAACAAAAGCGTCATCTACACCCACCACAAAGCTGACAGGATCTACTTGGAAACCGTTTCCAATATGACCTCTTGTTCTACCGCATACCCCCCATTCTCTTACTTATGATGCCCGCTAGTGTATGAGAAAGCGAACTCTGGCATCTTCATGGACCTAGTGAGCAAAATTCGGAAAAAAAATTGAGGGCTGGCACAACGCGACCCTCTCCCCGGGCGGAAAGATGATCCTGATCAAGCACGTCCTCTCCTTCATCCCCATCTACACCCTGGCTATTTGTTCCCCCCTAAGAAGGTATTATCCTCACTAGAATCCCTCTTCTCCGACTTCTTCTGGGGCCACTCCGACGGTAAGGACAAGCACCACTGGGCCAGCTGGGACTCCATGGCCAGACCCACGAACGAAGGTGGGTTGGGATTCAGTAAACTGCCGAACATCGTAGACGCCTGCTCCATGAATTTGTGGTGGAAACTTCGCACGGATACCTCTCTCTGGACCAGGTTCATGAAGGCCAGATATTTCTAATATCACCACCCCGCGATCGCGGTTGCTAACAACAGGTCGTCGGCATCCTGGCACCGCATCCTTCATGGGCGTCATCTCGTTGAACCTATCATCCGCTTGCAGCTCGACAACGGTTGGTCATCGCATTGGCTCGGTAATATCATCCTCCAACAAACCCCAAACACCCTACCGAACTACTTGATCCACGATCTCTGGGACTTCGAATCCGGTTGGCGATAGAACAGGGTCAGAGACTGGCTTGGCCCAGAAGCCGAAGGCAGACTCGCAGCCGATGGCGTCCAACTCGGTAATAACCCTGACGTCTGGAAGTGGATCCCCTCGTCCGACGGAGCCTTTTCGTTGGCGTCGGCCAAGATAGTGATTAGAGGCATCGGAGTGCCATCCCCTATAATTGCCCCATTCTGGAAGTCCTGCATCCCTACTAAATGGTCTATTCTGCTCTAGAGTGCACATCGCAGGAAGCTTCCAACCGATGACTCCTTCACCTCTATTGGCTTCAGCCTGGCATCAAAATGCCACTGATGTATCCCACATCGGCCAGAAACCGCCGAGCACGTCCTGCTCTCCGGTGACCTCGCATCTGGGCTGTGGGGCAGCCTCTCCCTTCATTGCAGGCATGATCTTCCAGCCTGAGGCTTCAACGATCTACTCGCCAGCTGGGGATCCTCCCACGGGCATCAGATCGTTGCAGCCGCCGGCATTTGGGTCCTTTGGAAGAATCAGAACAAGTTCAGATATGAAGGTCGCCAATACAACCCCAATCAGCTGCTAAAGGAGACCTTACGGCAAATCGTCAAGATCGGAAGGCGTTGCGCGCATTCCGCGGCTTTCATCCGGTCGGCTGTGTCCTAACCCGGCGCTCGGTCCAGCGGTTTTATATTTTGTTGAGCCTGGCCTTTTCTTTTGTCGTCTGTTTTCAGCTCGCGCTTGATGCGCTTACTTGTATAGGCTTCGGCATTTTGCGCTTGATACGTCAATAAAGTTCTGATTCCCTTAAAAAAAATTTATATATATATATATATATATATATATATATATATATATATATATATATATATATATATATATATATATGAGCCATAGGCAAATGAGTCATGACATGTGGCTCCCATATGGACCAATAAGAATTAAGTAATTTGAAAAAATAAATACTAATATTAATATCAACGTTAATATTAATTTAATTTTTTAAAGATTAATATTTATTTAATATGAATATTAAGCTTAATTTTAATATAAATTTTATTGTTAAATTTATTTAGTGTTAACTTAATTTAGTGCTAATTTTAATTTTAATGTTAATTTTAGTATTAGTTTTAATTTTAGTTTTAACATTAATATTAAAATTAAAAACTAACATTAAAATTAAAATTAAAATTAACACTAAAATTAAAATTAAAATTAAAATTAAATTCAAATTCAAATTAATATAAAACTAAAATTAACATAATATTAATATTAAAATTAATATTAATATTACAAATTAACGTTAACGTTAACATTAATATTATATATATATATATATATATATATATATATATATATATATATATATATATATATATATATATATATATAAGGGGGTAAGGGGGTGTGTTTGTGATGTACTATTATGTGCGCGACACTCCTTTGGACCCTCATGCTCTCCGAGTTGTCGGGTTGTGTTTGTGTATCCAAGTTACAGGGAAGTAATTTAGAGATGATTGAGGACTTCCAACTTATGAAACCACCGAGGAGTCAAGTTGAGGCACTAGTACCCGAGCAGCCGTGGATACCCTCGCTTTTGTATCGTTTATCTTCACCTTTTTTTTTCCATTTTGTATTTGATTCATGAGTAGCGACATGTATGAGTTTAGTTTTGTATGTCCATATTTTTTGTGTTTGGACATATTCAAACTTGTATGCTATCAGGTGGTCAACTTTAGTATTTTATGTTCTTTCTTGCTTTCATTACTCGTGTGGATTAAGACATGGTAATAGGCCGACCATGCATGTTATAATACGCAACTATAGATAACGTATACGTATATCGTTGGGTAGGAGTCCAGGGTAATGTAGTTGGCCATTGCCACGTGGACAGGACTAGCCCTACATATTTGGGACTAGGTGTGACAATAGACATCAAAAATAAGTTTTTTGTAAATTTTAATTCATTTAGAGTTCAAAAAGGGATCAAAAGTCACTATGTTTGCAGCTGGAAATCACTAGGAATAGAAGAAAGAGAATTTAAAGTTATAGGAAAAAAATCAGAATCTAATTGTTTATAAGGTCGGCTGGGTCAGCTAAACCTAGTTGACCCGGGTTTGAAATGGGTGGCCCAGATGGAAGCTGAATTCAAAGCCAGATGTGGCTATATAGCCCGCTTAGCCGTTTAGGCTTCATCTTGCGACTCGGCTGGGCCCGACCCCACTAGCTCGGGTGTGCACAAAGTGGGCCTGCATTGGCGTGCCCAAGTGACTGAAGCGTGGATCCTCCATTGCATTTGGGTGGTGGTAGGGGTTTTGGGTTTTATTTTTGATCTTCTTTTTATTTTCAATTTCTTCTTATTTAATTTTTTTCAACTTAAATAAATCCTATAATTAGTAGATAAATTTCAAAAAAATTCGAGAAAATATGTCATGCATTTAAAAATCTAATTACCAAGTTTGGTCTTGAACTGATGTAAAATATAGCCTTAGTAATTTCTAGAAGTCTCATAGGTAATTAATTTAATTACTTAAAAACTCTATAAACTGATTTGCTATTTATTAAAAATAGTAAATTAATTGAGTCAAAAAAATGCGAAACTTTTAGCGGACTTAGATTATATCTGAAAAATATGGGTTTTTTCTGAAGTCATGGCTACCTGTATACAGTTCGCGGATTAACGACTTTCTTAATGTAAAATATTATAATAAGTTTCCAAAAATTCCTATAAATCATAAAATGTCAATTAGTCCTATTTTTGAGTTATTCTAGGGTTATAGAGTACTATTTTTAAGTAATGCTTCTTAGTTGTTAATTATAGGTCTATAAATATTGTCCCGATAATCCCGAATAACAGCACCTTGTTAACCATTTCATAAGTGGTAAGTAGCTATTAGGGTTTCCCAAATAAAAATGAGATAGAAAATTTTCCCACTCTATTAGTTAGAGTTTATAGGGAAGCAAATGGTACACTCATCATGTCGTGCCACAAGAAGATCGAGCAAAGGTCTTTGCACATCTTTGTGTCTCCCAGGTGCACGCGTACTTCAAATAGTGTGCTTCCATCATAATCTCCTTATTGAGCGAGTCATCATTCAGAATGAAGAGCCTCCCTCATAATAGTAGTATCCCATCCTCATGTACTGCAAAGTCATTTACCTTCCCCATTACGATAAGCTCACAAATTTTTAGCAATTACTAATCATCATCCTATGCAGTATTTTTCTCGAACATGCTTGGCTACAGTTGCTATTGAGCTAGTAACGCCTCTTGGCTAGGTATTCGGTACTCGATGATCATTTCCTCCAAGTCCTATAGTAACATAATCGGTATAGTAAGTGCCCCTGAATTTATGACTCAGTCTATCCGTCATGACGTTCACCTTTCTATTATGTATACAATTACCATTTGTCATGACCCACTACCCAAATTGTTGGGCCGGGCCGAGTCATATCCAGCCTACGCTTGAGATAAAGCGTAGTAAGCTGTTCTTAAAAATAAATAATATAATATCAAAGTGTGCTAACAGTTCCATTTGTCATATTGAAGAAAAATCATCACAAACACAATATCATCTAGCATATGGATATGTTCAAAATACATAACCAAAATGTAAAACTGGATACAGGTCCTGTAACAAAATATATAGTCTAGACAGTCCTGCTCTCAAAGTCCAGAGCGACTAAAGTAACAAACTAGACGAGTTTTCCCGCAGGTACATCCTCGTGGGGTAAACCCTGATCCTCGATGGTGACCCCATAATAGGAATCACATAGCAACTCCTCCTCGGTAAGTATACCTACAACGTTATCCTGTCAGGACGGGAGCAAGTACTGATTCTACAAATTAAATATACGAAGCATTGAATGAACAGAGGTGTAATAAACAGGAATCATGGCATACCACAATCTATCATGTCAAGGATACATATGTCATGGCGACAGATGTACATGTAATATTTAAAACTGGAGTAGGTACGTGATCGTCAATAGGTGTAAAATGTGATGTGGCATAAGTATATAAAATATACTTCCATACAAGTAAGCAAGCGATAGATGTATATACGTACAAATACAACTGGTATGCCTACGACAAGGTGTACATATAAAATGTCAACCTTGCTCGGTACATACGTACGGGAGAAGGGGACATGATCACGTACTTAACTATCAGTTTCTCCCATTTCCCAATAACCTTCATGTGAGATATACAAGAGCTTTTCTAAGCATGTAAAGATACTGGGACAGTATAGAGTATGGTATGTACTGAGAGCAGTATAAAGCATGATATGACTTGCAGTTCAAGAAACGGTATTTTAACATAGTTTATTATATGCAGTAAATAAAGTTTATAGGGGTACTTGCCTTGAGCAAAGCAAGGATAAGAATATATATAGCTATAGATGTCCGGTGTCCTATCAAAATGATATACAATCTCAGTCTCTAAGTTATGATTAAGATTTACACTAGTGGTGTGACACGGCTCCTAATAGGATACTAGCTAAGTGATGCTCTAGCAGTCCAATGTAGGATGTTACAACATCTAGACCAATACGTAGTATCTCTACACTAAGGTAGGGTAAGGTCCTGATACTAAAATATCTCAAAAACCCATATAAACACACAAGGCAATATTAATGAATTAATTATCCAGACCGTACATTGTGTTCTAATAATTATCAATATAGTTATACAGTACTAAATTAGATGAAATAATATACCAATTTGATCCTTGTTAATTATAGTAATTTATTATAAATTTTCTGGAATTTATAATCCAGTATAAGTATTTCTTAAAAATTAGTTTATAAGTGTACATTGAAAATGAGTTCTGGTTTCCTATTTTTAGACAGTGGCAAAGCAGTAAATTAAATCCTGGAAAAATTATACTAAATTAGGTTAAATAACATAGTATTTTATAATAATTTTTTTGGAATTTATTTAGTATTAAAAAGTTGTCTGAGAATTCAAATATCATAAAACACATATTCTGAAATTAAATAAATAATTATTTAATGTATTTGTCCACGTATTTGAATTTAAACCGAAGTCCATATACGGGACCCGAGGCCATGAACCAAGTCCAACATGACTCGACTAGACCCCGAATATGTGTAGGCTCACCTAAGTCCAATCTACCCATGCTAGGCTTGGACTTAGAGTGGTCGTTTGCACGAAATACGTAAAATCGTAAATAAATATATGTAAATAAATGAATTTAAATTGCAGAAATTGAGAGCGTACATACTACACTATAGGGACTGTATTTATAAAATATATATTACAGTATAGGTACTGTATTTATTTATATATTATAGTATAGACATTGTATTTATAGAGTACATATTTAAATATTACAGTATAGGCACTGTATTTATATTGATATAATTTAAATGACATAACGGAAATACAAGATAAAAATATAAATATAATTTAATGTGATGTGTTTATCAAAAACACAAAAGGAAAATAAATGTTACATTGATATTACTTTATCATATTTTATTTAGGCATATATATATATATATATTTATATATATATATATATATATATATATATATATATATATATATATATATATATATATATATATATATATATATTGAGAGCGTACATATTAAAGTATAGGCACTGTATTTATAAAATATATATTACAGTATATGTACTATATTTATTTACATATTACAGTATATACATTGTATTTATAGAGTACATATTTAAATATTACAGTATAGGCACTGTATTTATATTGATATAATTTAAATGACACAATAAAATGCAAGATAAAAATATAAATATAATTTAATGTGATGTGTTTATCAAAAACATAAAAGGAAAATAAATGTTACATTGATATTACTTTATCATATTTTATTTAGGCATATATATATATTTTTTTTTTTTTTAGGCATATATATATATATATATATATATATATATATATATATATATATATATATATATAAATATATATATATATATATATATATATATATATATATATATATATATATATATATATATATATATACAAATATATACATTATAAATACATACTGTTTAAATACTGTCATTTTTGTGTTCTTAACTAATTGACGTTCACCTTTCTATTATGTATACAATTACCATCTCATAGTCTTTGATAAGCTCGAGCTTGCAATGTTGCCTCAAGCTAAGCTTTTTTCAATAAAGAGGTACTTTAGGATCTTGTGGTCCATGAAGATCTCATAACTCACTCTATATAAGTAACGCCGCCACAACATCAGTACAAATATTATAGTTGCAAGCTCCAAGTCATGAGTAAAAAAATTCTTCTTATGAGAATGTAACTACCTATTTTCAAAAATAAGGATAATTTTCTCATTTTACAAATTTCTGTATATTGTAAATATTAATTAGGAATAATGTATGAAATTATTGGATTATTTGAGTTTTGTTAGTCGGGTTAGGAGCTAGTCTAGATTTGACTTGAGTTAGTGACTCGGTTAGCTTAGACACTAGTCAGAGCCCAAGGATTAGCTAGGCATGGCCCATAAACCCAACTCATTAGGCTAGTACAATTAGACTAATCCCACATGACCATTTAGTTCATTTAGATATTAGAACTTTAACCAAATTGACCCCAAACCCTTGTATTTTAATTGTTTAGCCTAATGACAACTTAGGGGCACATTAGACATTTCCCATTTGGTCTTAACCTAGCTAAAGTGGTCGGCCATAGAGGAGGGGGTGTCTCTCCATTTCATTCATTTCAAGTAGCCTCCATTTTTTTCCATTTTGGTGTTTTTCCCAAACTTGGGAGCAAATCCCTTTGATTTCTCTCCCAAATTCACTCTTTCCTCAACCAAATTATCTCTCTAAAACTCTCCATTTCTATGCATATAATTGGTTTTGAACTAATAGGAACCTACTCCCATGTAGGGATGATCCTTAGGATTAATTTAGAGGCTCTTTTGAGTCCTCATTGGGAAGTTGGGATAGGTTTTGTGCCACCCATGGAGAAAATCCGAAGGTGACACACCAAGTGTTTGTAGAAATGCCCAATAGGCTGTTTTGATTTCTAATTTCAGTTTTGTGCATGAACGAGGATATGTTAGCCAAGGTTAAGGTGTCCCAATTGATGTTCATATGGATTCTTTTATATATATATATATATATATATATATATATATATATATATATATATATATATATATATCTGGGAAAAAAAAGATGGTTCTCAGCTGCTGTTCTCCCTCCTGGGAGCCCCTAGGGCCACCTCTCGGTCCGTCTAGCCCTCTCGGTGCTCCCATTCCCTCCCCACCAACGCCCGATGGCTCCACCCTGGCCGGACGAGTGTCTGGCCTTGGTTAGTCATTCCCCCTCCCCATCCTCCCCCTTTCCCCTTGGTATTCCTCTACCTCTGTCTTCCTGCTTCTCTATCCCCCACCCGCCTCATCTCGGCAGCTCCGTCCCTTCAGTCCATTCACTCCCGCCCCCTCACCAGCCTCTACCCCCGCCATCTTATACGTTCTGGTACAACCCCCTGTCTTCCTCCCAGAGTGCCTTCTACACTCTCTTCGGCGCTATCCCCGGTGGTAGCCAGGCTGCTCCTCCTTGGGTTAGGAGCCCTCCTGCGGTGCAGGCATTGGGCCCCTGAATGCCTGGCCTCTCGTATTTGCTAGCAGCAATTCCCCACACGAGAGGGGCCCACCTATTCAATCCCTTCCTACACGTACTGCTTTCCATCCCTCAAATCCCTTTGTTGGGTCCCACCTTGACTCTCCTGCAGGTCTTGGCGGTGGGATTAGCCCAGGCTTTTACGCAGCGCTTAGCCCTGGCTTTTACGCAGAGCATGCTGCTGGGCCTTCCGCGGGGCCCCCAGTAGGCTCATCCGCATATTTATCCCCCACTCACCCCGTATATTTCTACCCCTCTAACCAATCGCGTATTTTCCCCTACTCCTCAACGAGTATTACCCCTCCACTCACCATGCGTACTCGGGCGGATCCCTCTTCCCCCATGCACCTTCAGCTATTCCCTCTCCCGTAGTGCCCCCTGAGCTCTACGCTGGTCCCTCCTCGCTGGGTTCTTCGTTATCCCGTCCATTCGCTTCCCAGGCCCTTCCCCCTCCCACTTTTCCCGCTGCTCCCCCATCCCCCCTTACCTCCCCCTCGGCCATCGGCTCGGCCACCGAGTCTTCGGGCCCGGCGCCCTCCGTATCCCTAGCCCCAGTGGCTAGCATCCTCGCACCACCGGTGGTCCCGCTCGCTTTGGCCAGTGCCATTCCGGGAGTCTCTGGCGCTCCGGGTCCTGCCGCTCGTCCATTACCGCCTCCGACGGCGATTGGATCGCTTGCGACGTCACCCCCCCGCACCACCAGTGGTCCCGCTCTCTTTGGCCGATGCCGGTCCAGGAGTCTCTGGCGCTCCGGGTCCTGCCGCTCGTCCATTACCACCCCCTGCGGCGATTAGATCGCATGTGGCGTCACCCCTGTCACCGCGGCAGGTCCCCCCCAATCCCCAGGTAGGGTGTACCCGGCAGTCCTCGTCGCCCCCACCCCCTATTGTGCCATGTCCTCCCCTGATCGCCTCCCCCCCCCACGTATTCCCGTGGGGAGTCACTGGATCATTCCTCGTCCGTCCCAGCTCCGGCGTCCTACGCCGCCAAGCTTCGCCCGAACTTAGCTTTTGAGAAGATTCGTCTTTTCCTAGACGTCAATCTTCCGGACATCGAGTACTCACGAGACTCCCCAGTGCCTTTCGTACCTTTCACCGACTTGGAATTGACCTCACTGTCATCCTCATTTCCCCACACTTTCATCCTCAAGTTTTCCACTGGCTGCCCCAAACTCTCCAGGGTGCAGGAAGAGATAGCCAGCTGGAGCCTATCGATGAATTACCGAGTCATACCACTCGATCCTAGGCATATTCTTTTCCAGTACCTATCCTCCGACCTCGACCACAGGACAGTGTGGTCCAAAGGCACGTGCAGGATTGACTCCCACCAGATGAAGATCATTAAGTGGTCAGCAGACTTTAGCACCAAAGAAGACTCAGCGAAGGTCGCCGCCTGGGTTATCCTGCCTAATCTACCCCTCATTTGCTTTATCCCAGCGGCACTTAGGCGTATTGCCAATTCATTCAGAACGTATGTGGCCACGGCACCTGAGACCAGCAACCTCACCAAAGCCCACTATGCCAAAATCTGTATGGAACTCGACCTTTCATCCGAACTACCAAATTTTATCACTATCGAGCGGGGCAACCAGACCCACACCCAATAAATCCTCTACGACAACCACATTTTGTTCTGCAACCACTGCCATTTAAGAGGTCACCTCCCAAAACATTACCACCGCCTCCACCCAGAACTCAAGAAGAAACCAGCACGGAACGACAAAGTACCAACAGAGGGAAGGACACCCAAGGCATCCATTCTACTTCTTCCAAACTAACACACACGATTCTGCTCCAGCGACGGCAAGTCAGAAAAGAGCGAGCTCACTAGCAAAGCCTTGATCCCCTTCAACACCCAAGCTCTCACCCTCTCCAACCAATTCGATGCTCTAGATTCGGGGGACGCGGTTCTCCCAACGGAAATAGCGCACCCCCAAGTCGATCGTGCCATCACCGAGATCCCTTACTCGGAGGACGTAGAGGCGACCTCTGTCACCATCGACGCTGATCAACAACACACCAATGAAGACCCTGTTGTAGAAGCCCTTGCTATTCTAGGTCCAGACCTAGTTCGGAGAGGTCAACAGGTTCAAGCCGCAGGCTTCCCTCTCTAGCAATCTATACTTCGGATTGAGAGCGCCAATAACTTCTTAGTTATTCCCCCAGAGGACCCCATATTGGACTCCGCTGGGGAGTCGATCGGCCCTCCCCCAGACCAACACGAGGAACCAACTCTGGACCATCCCACCTCGACAAAGGCTAAGTATGGGGTCAATGTCAGGAAAGGACCCGCTGATACCACAACCATCCAAACCAGATCCGTCGCCAAGCAGAACAAACAAATCCTCTCACAACTTCTTTAATGCTTAATATCCAATCCTGGAATATCCGCGGGCTGGGGAACAAACCAATATTAAGGAGAATTACCAGCCTTAAGAAAATCCACAAGATTGATATCCTCATTATTCTAGAACCAAAAATTTCCCCCCAAAAGATTAAAATCTATCCAGCTGCAGCTGGGCCTACCCACGGCCATTGCAGGCAGACACGATATTTGGATCCTCTGCACGAAAAAAGTCAACATCAGAAGTATCCAGGACACTTGGCAGGCCCTCTCCTGCTGGTTGGAATATTCCATGCTCCCAGAGTGCACCATCATCTCAGCGGTCCATGGCAGCTGTGATATTACAGAGCGAAAACAACTCTGGAACGACCTCCTCGACATCCACCTAAACCACACCAACTCTCCTTGGCTTTGCATTCGGGACTTTAATGCCCTTACCTGCAGAAAAGAGAAAATAGGAGGATGCCACCTCCTATCCCGGCCATACAAGACTTCATTCATCTTCAATGCTCATCTAGCCTCGCTCCAGTTCACCGGCAATGCTTTCACCTGGTGCAACATGCAAGAAGGTGACCGTCGTCAATATTTCCGTCTAGACAGAGCCCTCACGAACGACTTCTGGCACGGAATAGGGATCACAACCAACCTGTCCCATCTCAACTCCTCCGAATTCGACCACGCCCCTCTGTTGGTGGAAATTAAAAACAACACTAATCCATCCAAAAAGAACTTCCAATTCCTCGACTTCTGGACCGAGCACCCCCAATTCTTGGGCATCATTGCAGAAGCATGGAATTGCGAGGATTCACTCGATCCCCTCTCCCGGATGAGCAACAAGCTCAAGGCAACGAGGAAAGTCCTGGCCAATTGGAGTAAGCTAGCTTACGGGGACATTTTTCAAGCCGTTCGGGTCGCCGAGGATGACGTCACCCGTGCCGAAGCCTGGTTCGCATCGGATCATTCCCCTATGGCCAGGACTGCCCTGAAACTCACGAAGGTTGTGCTCAAATTCAGGCTCAAAGTGGAGACAGATTTCTGGAAGTAGAAAGCGATATTGAAATGGGATAGCGATGGGGATAAAAACTCAAAATATTTCCATGCCTGCGTCAACGGACGGAGACAGAAGCTATCGATTCACCATACTATTGACAACAACGGGAATACCATTACAGATCAAAAGAGCATCCAAGTGGCCGCTAAGGACTTCTATTCCAAATTATTCTCCAAAGAGACGGCTCACAAAGATAACGCCTTCCTGGATCAAATCCCCCTTCTTATTAATGACACCGACAACGCCCAGTTAGAACACCCCTCCCATAGCCCAGGAGGTGAAAGATGCGGTGTGGGCTCTGAACGAGCATAGTGCACTCGGACCGGAAGGATTTTCGGGGGCCTTCTTTCACACGTGCTGGGACATTATCAAGCAGGATATCACCGAAGCGGCTATTGCATTATTTGAAGGAGCCACATAACCCAAAGCCATTTTCAGCGCCAAGCTGATCCTTATTCCGAAACAAAAACCTGAAGTCCTTTCACAACTTTTAACCCATCAGCCTGTGCACTTTCACCAACAAGATCATCTCCAAAATCATCGCAACCAGAATGGCAGGAATCCTCCCGAATATCATCTCTGAGGAGCAAAGCGGATTTGTTCGAGGGAGGAACATCCAGGACAATATTATGCTGGCCCAAGAGTTAATAACCTGCATGAATTTTCCAGTAAGAGGGGGCAACATCGCCATCAAAATTAACATGAAGAAAGCTTATGACAGACTGGACTGGCAATTCATGATCTGGGTCTTCAGGGCATTTAATTTCTCCGAAACTTGGACCAACATCGTATGGAGATCCATCAGCAACTTGTGGTTCTTTATGGTCATCAACGGTCAAGCTGAAGGATTTTCAAATCCAGTCGAGGGGTTAGACAGGGCGACCCTCTATCGTCCACTGTTTTCATCATAGCGGCAGATGTCCTGAGTAGGAACCTCAACAACATGGCCAGCACTTCGAACTTCCAGCACTATCACACATCCAGTGGATGTCCAATCATTACCCACCTGGCCTTTGCCGACGATTTACTCATTTTTTCATCCGAAGACGAAGAAGCGGTGGCAATGGTCCACAACACCCTGCAGAGGTACTCTACATGCTCCGGCCAGAAGATCAACCCTTCCAAGAGCGTCATCTACGCCCACCACAACATCAAAAGAGAGCATGCCATCAGGCTCTCCAACTTAACTTCCTTCTCTGTTGATCATCCCCCATTCAACTATCTCATGTGCCCTCTTCTGTACGAAAAATCTAACATTGGTATCTTTGAGAAATTGATCACAAGGATCAGGAATAAACTTATTGGGTGGCATAATGCCACTTTATCCCCAGTCGACAAGATGATCCTCATCAAACATGTGCTCACCTCCATCCACATCCATACCCTGGCCGCGTGCTCTCCGCCTTTAAAGGTTCTTACTTTGATCGAGCAGATCTTTTATAATTTCTTCTAGGGGCACTGTAACGGCCAAGACAAGCATCACTGGGCTAGCTGGGACTCCATGGCTCATTCCACTGAGGAAGGGGGTCTGGGATTCACCAAACTCACTCACATCGTTAAAGCTTTCTCGATAAAATTATGGTGGAAACTACGCACGAGCAAGAATTTATGGACCAGGTTTATGAAGACCAGGTACTTCAAGCACATCCATCTATCAGAGAACATATCCAACAGCAGATCCTCTACGGCTTGGCGTCGTATCCTTTGTGGGCACGACCTTGCCGAGCCTGCAATGAGACTCCAATTGGGTGACGGCGAGTCGACTCCATTCCTAGAGAGATGGACTGGGGATAGCTTGATCCCGAGTCTCATGTAGACCCCGAGGGACAGTAGGATCAAAGACTTGTGGAACCCTATTACTGAAGACTGGAATTGGGATAAGATTCGTGAAGGGCCGGTAACAATACGATGGAGAGCATTCGAGTGATCGGATTAAGAATCGTTCGCGATGCCAATGAGTTGAGATGGACGCTCGAGGCCTCGGGGGCATTTCCGGTGAGGTCGGCGAGAATCGCTGTCCATGGATTGGGGTAGCCGCATCAATCCACTAAGAACTATTGGCACGCCTGCATCCCCAAGAAGTGGTCTTTCCTTATGTGGAGAGTCATTAGAAAGAAACTGCCAACTGATGATATCCTCAACACCATTAGGATTTGATTGGCATCTGCCTGCAATTGCTGCTCCGATCATCAGATGGAGACTATCGACCACATCTTCTATCAAGGGAGCCTGCTAGGCAGTATCTGGAGGACCCTCAACCAGCACTACAACATCGAGCCGGGGGGTGGTCGCTTCCACGATCTTGCGGTCTCATAGGGTACAGCCTCCCATGGCCACCAGATCGTCGCAGTAGCCGCTACGTGGGCGATTTGGAAGAATCGCAACAAGGCAAGATACGAAGGTCACCAATACTCGGCCGACCAGCTCATTCGGGAAGTCTTTCGCCAATGCCGCAAACGGAGCGCCCTATGCTCCCACAGTCCGAGAGCATTCTGGTCCTCGCTCTACCCCTAACCCTTGGCATTTTTGTTGTCTCCCCCTCTTCTTTTCTTTTGGTGGTATACATGTATAGACGTCCTTTTTTTACTTGTATACGTTTCAGGCGTCGGCATTTTGAGCCTGGATTAATAAAAAGAGGGGGTTTTGATTTTATATATATATATATATATATATATATATATATATATATATATATATATATATTATATATATATATATATATATATATATATATAAATATATATATATATTTATATTTATATATATATTTTTTAAATACATATATATATATATATATATATATATATATATATATATATATATATATGCATTTTTGACCCATAAGTCAGGTATATAGATTGCTATATGTAATATTTTGTATGGATATATGTTGGCTGTTTATATGATATATGTATATATATTGTGTGGGGGGTTGTGTCTTGTGTGTGAGTGAGAGAGGGGGAAGCATGGCAAGCTAATGGCCATTCCATTTGGTTTGGTTTGTGGCTTGGTTTGGCTAGTTTTTGTGTGTGTGTGTGTGTGTGTGTGTGTGTGTGTGTGTGTGTGTGTGTGTGTGTTGATTGAGAAAGGGATTATTTGATAGTGTGTTTGTGTATGTGATGAGATGTGAGAGTGTGTGTGAGTGTATGGTTGTGTGTTGTGAGTGTGTGTTTGAGGAAGGAGGAGATTAGAGTGTGGTAGTGTGGTAGTGTGAGTGTGTGTTAGAATTAGATGTTGTGGTTTGTGTGTTTGAGAGAAAGGGGATGTAGATTTGTGTTTGTGTTAGAGTATGAAGGTGGTGTGTGGGTGTTTGGTTTAAGAGGGATTTAGATTTGTGAGAGTTTAGAGTTTGTAAGTGTGTGAGTGTGTGTGTGTGTGTGTGTGTGTGTGTGTGTGTGTGTGTGTGTGTGTGTGTGTGTGTGTGTGTGTGTGTGTGTGTGTGCTTGTTTGTGTGTGTGTGTTGTGAGTGAAAGAGTGAGAGGGGATTAGAAGTGAGTGTGAGAAGAAGGGGGAGTGAGCTGCCAGCAGCAAGTGGCTGCAGTGTGCACCCAGCAGCAGCAGTAGCTGCTAGTAGCAGCAACAGCTGTAGCTGTTGATAGCAGCAGCAGCTGTAAGAGCAGTCCAATTCCCCTTGTGTGTGTGGGGGGGAGGGGGTTGTTTAGGAGATTAGATAAGTTAAAGTCTAGAGATATAAGTTGGTATCTTAGATATAAGTTAGTATGTTAGAAGTTAGATAAGTTTAGGAGATAGTATCCTATGATATAAGTTAGTATCTTAGGATAATATGAGTTACTATCCTAAGTTGGTATTTTAGTTAGATAACTTAGGATAGTTAGATATCTAAGTTAGTATCCTAAGTTGGTATATGCTAGAAGTTAGATACGTTAGTATCCTAGTGTATAGAATATATCGTAAGGTATTGAGTTATCTACTAGCCTAAGGGTAGGTTACTAGTTAAGGTAATGGGGTATATCCTAAGATAGCTACGGTAATGGGATATTACCTACTAGCCTAGAGGTAGATGGTTATCTTTTAGCCTAAGATAGATAGTTAGACACTATTCTAAGGTAATGTGGATGTTAAGGTATTAATTACCTAGACTAAGGTATTGGGATTCCAACTTAAGGTATTGGTATTGGGATACCAATAGAGATAAGGTAAAGGGTATCTTGGTAGGTAATGGCTAGAAATAAAATATTTGACTTAGATATGACCTTGTTTGACCAAAGTTGACTGTTTTGACTGAAAGTCAAAGTAGAGTCAACATCTGACCTAGATTAGACTAGGAGTTGACCAAAGTTGACCAAAAGTCAACTATAGATCAACCATTGACTTTGTTTGGCTTAGCTTGACCTAGTTTGACTTTGTTTGACCTTGTTTGACTTTGTTTGACCTAGTTTGACTTTGTTTGACATTGTTTGACTTTGTTTGACCTTGTTTAACTTTGTTTGACTTAGCTTGACCTAGTTTGGCCTAGTTTGACTGTTTGACTTAGTTTGACCTAGTTTGACTTTGTTTGACCTTGTTTGACTTTGTTTGACCGTGTTTGACTTTGTTTGACCTAGTTTTACTTTTTTTTGATCTAGTTTGACTTAGTTTGACCTAGATTGTATAGCGTGTACTAGAAATTCATGCCTAACATTGTTAAAACCCTATTTAACTCATGTATATCTCATCTTTAGGTTTGTGACTTCACTATGAGCCTCGATTCACTGTTGACATTTATACCGGATCTCAGGTGAGTACATTCTCTGATAATATTTCTGTTTTATGATATCCTATATGTTTCTTGTATTTAGTGTAGATATCCTTGTTCTCTTGACACATTGTTCATACGGATTAGTATTTGTCTGGATCCCATTATGAGATGTTATTCCTTGTATTCCTTGGTATATCTTGTACAAATTTTTTCCTTGTGCATTGTATAGACACGATTCCTGTGAAGGCTCGTGACCTTCTCAGAGAATTTGTGTCATAATGTGTCATGGTTGGATCCACTATACTAGTCGGAGGCAGGGAGTATTAGCTTGGATATGTGATCAATAACCTCCTTGTATCAAGTCTTGAACCTTGAACAGTGTTAATCATACAATGCACGTATGATTAACCAGGCCATAAAATCTTGTATCAAGTTTCTAAGCCGATCACATGTTGAAACTAGTACTAACTCACATAGATAGTAGTTTCATGATTCCTGTACATGATATACACTGTTCTCTTGCTCTTACACTCATTTACAGTCTACCATGTTCATGTATGTATCACTTTACCTTATATATTCTCTCTATTTACTGCTACATATTCTTTATCGTCTAATTAGAACTGTTATTGGAGATTGTGCTTGTTCCATCCTGACTGGATATGTTGACAAAATTTTACAGATGACGGCAAAGACGAGTGTCCTACCTACTATGGTCCTCATGACGTAGTGGGCGTAGATCGGGAGACCCTAGTCCAGCAGGGGTTAGTTCCAGCCGATGAGGTACTAGTGGTAGCTCAGCTAGATTAGACTTGTACTAGACTTTGTCTCCAAATAACACTTTGGCATGTTATTACTTTAGAATTTGTGTTCGAGATTGTTGACTCTGAGACTCTGGACTTGTATTATGTCTGTGTTGGATTTTCTGGATATTTTCATACCTTGTTGTCTTAATTTTTCAGTATCTTTTATCCATCTTAGAATTTTGTGATTGAGTATATTATATTGTCATGGCTTGTCCTTCGTTTGGAGTTGACCATCTCGACAGGTTTTGATATTATAATTGTTGTTAGATAGTAGAAATAGACAGCATTCTATGTCATTTCTGCGGTGTAGGCTGGGACGCTATCACGCATTCGTGCCCCTACTCTGGATGCGGGTCATGACATGTTTTTAGTGGTGGCTCATACAGATCAGAAGTCGCAATTAGTGCGATATCGTAGTGGTGCTCGACTCAGAGTGCTACTACGAGCCTACTATAGGTTTAGAAGATATAAGCTATAGGCTAAGGATGCTCAATCACAATTAGGATTACTTGAGAGATTCCAGGGACGACCCCTGAGAATTTTAGTATAAACCTTATCTCGGAGTCTGTTTTCACTTGTCTTCATCCCTTCTTCCTTGTTCGTTGTTGAATTTCATTCTTGGAGTTTGTTGTTTACTTTGACTGGTATCAGATGAGTTTTACGGACTAGGTTAAGGTATATTCTGATGACATATTTGATGAGGACAGTATGAAGGTAGATGTCTACTTTGGTTATGGAGTATAGAGTTTATCGCAGCCATACTAAGCATGGCGTGGCAAAGACATAGAGCCCGGCTTTGGATGTACTTACATTAGTTATGAAATTTAGAGTTCTCGCAGCCATACTGGTTGGCGTGGTGAGAATTCTAGATAACATAATTACAGAAGTATATACCTCAGTCATGGACTTTATTGTTTATCGTAGCTATGTTTACTGGCGTGGTGAGGGTTCTAGGTAACATGACTACGGATAGACATGAATGATTATCAGACTGTATCTTAAATTGGTGCTTAACATATCATCTATGTCGTTCTATTTTGGTGATAATAGAATTTATTTCTATCACCTATTTAGCTCAGATATAGATGCCTTTAGTCCCTCTAGCCCAGTTCCTTATATGGTTTTATTCTATTAGTCCTGAAGTTCCTTGGATGGTGTAGTGGCTTGGTAGCTTGCGAATAGGTTTGTGTCTTGGTTATTAGTATTGGTTATTAGAAGTATAGCTTGTGGGTTTGTGAGTGGTTTATGGTTGAGCATGTGAAATATAGGCCAGATCCTTGAAGTACCTTAGTAAGACTGTATCCCTTGAGTGTCAAGCATAGGAGCTAGTGCAATGTGATAGATAGTGTCAAAAATTCAGGAAGGTATCCTACAAATAGTAACTTAGAAGTCTTAATATGGCATACTTAGGGGTACATACCAGTGAGTTAAGGATGAGTCAAGGATAACCCTAGGTCTTAAGTATTTTAGTTAGATTGATGTGAGAGAATAACTGGAGTGAGTATCAGGGGTAGGTAAAGAGTCTAGCTAGGCCACCTGTGGCACCGCATCACGCCCCGCAGCAATAGCGGGATATACCCCGACAGGACAGGGTTTTTGCGATGGCAGCCGAGGAGGCCAATACTGCAGGTGTGGACTAGGAGGTTAGGTCTTGTTCTTTTCTTCTTCCTGTTTCATTCCATCTATTGATTGCTTGATTGATTTCTTAGTACCTTTAGCTTGCATATGTGATGTTCATGCTAGATTAATAGAAAACCCCAATGGAGACAGCAATAACATGACACCGTAGAGGCTAATACCATGCATGTTTGTTTCCATTCCATAGAATTGCATGTTGTATAACTTTAGATAGAATTTGTTAGACTTGATTGTTGGGGGCTTGACCTAGAGAAGAGTACAACCATTTCAAATTTCGAGGACAAAATTTTTCTAAGGGGGATAGGATTGTAACTACATGTTTTCAAAAATAAGGGTAATTTTGTCATTTACAAATTTTTATATATTATAAATATTAATTAGGAATATTGTATAAAATTATTGGATTATTTGAGTTTTGTTAGTCGGGTTAGGGGCTAGTCTAGATTTTGACTTGAATTAGTGATCCGGTTAGCTTAGATACTAGTCGAAGCCCAAGGATTAGCTAGGCATGGCCCACAAACCCAACTCATTAGGCTAGTACAATTAGACTAATCCCACATGACCATTTAGTTTATTTAGAGATTAAAACTTTGACCAAATTGACCCCAAACCCTTGCATTTTAATTGTTTAGCCAAATAACAACTTAGGGGGCACATTAGATATTTCCCATTTGGTCCTAACCTAGCCAAAGTGGCCGGCCATAAAGGAGGGGGTGTCTCTCCATTTCATTCATTTCAAATAGCCTCCATTTTCCCATTTTGGTGTTCTTCCCAAACTTGAGAGCAAACTCCTTTGATTTCTCTCCCAAATTCACTTTTTCCTCCACCAAATTCTCTCATTATTTCAAGGAGAAGGAGCCTACAAGGATTCTGGAGCCAAGAGCAAGGAGGAGAGTCCATTTGCTAGAGGAGTTCGTGTCCATTGGTTGTTCATTGGGAAACCACTCCCAATAGGTATCTCTCTCTCTAAAACTCTTCATTTCTATGTATATAATTGGTTTTGAACCCATAGGAACCTACCCCCATGTAGGGATGACCCTTATGATTGATTTGGAGGCTCTTTTGAGTGCTCATTGGAATGTTGGGATAGGTTTTGTGTAACGCCCCAGTCCCAAAATACATAGGACCAGGTACGTGAACATGCCAGCTGCACATATACAAAGAACACTCTAATATATGGAAACCTCATATATGCACATAAGCTGTAAATAAAAATCACAGGCCAAAATAACATATCTAATCTCATCACAGCTCAACACAGAAGATAATGAAGTCCAAATAAATAAATAAGAGTATCAAAAGATAGCCGGGTGAACATACTCACTCCAAACAGCTATGAAAAATAGTCTCACAAGATCGGAGCCCGACCTCCGCAAATAGAAAGGAAAAGAGATGTAAAATAATGTCTACAACTGTCTCAGATAAGAAATAGACTAGGAATCATAAGGCACTGCCTCATCATCAATGTAGGATAGCTCCAATGTCGCTCCGTACTCCTGTGGAAACTCGTCTAAACCTGGAGAGATAACCAGGTCCTCAGGGGACATAGCAAGATACAAAAAAACACCATGCCAAAATAAACTGTGATAATATAATAAGAGAAAAAGGTATGCATGCAACCGGGTTCCTGACCATTCTACTGTGAACATGCAGTTGAGATACAATCCTTCGACGCATGAGCCCAGGCTGAAAATAGGATCGGCATTGTTCCCATAGAGGGTACCAGGGGCCTACTTCCGTAATGCTCGGGAAGCGTCAGAGGGCACCATGTGCAAGGGGCTACGTCCATAACGCTCTGGGAAACGTCAGAGGGCGCCTGGAGCCTGCGTCTCCGGAGGAGCGCACAGGTAAATCATGGAAGTGTAAAGAAGCCCATACGTCAGGTATTGTTCTCCCCACCCAATGCCTAGTATCATCATCTCCATGACTGATATGAACCTCTAGTAACCGCCAAGTCTTCTAACATGCAATACTATTGGCAGTTTCTCCTATCCGTCGCACGCTCCATACGTATCGGTGGCCAGCCAACTACGCAAAAACGTGTCCTACATGTGACTCACATCTTGTGATACAAAAAGTGTCAAGGCCATATGAGATATACCAATACCTCAACATCAGTGGGTGGTCAATAAACTAAGTCAATGCAAGAGAATAAATAAAGCAAAAAAACGACCGATAGAGTCGCTTGCACCCAAGTGTGACTTGGACGCACAGTTTAAATATCACAAAAAAATGCTGTAAATAACAACTGAAAATAAGAATATAATAATCACAGAGTAGGGTGGCAAGGTATCTTGCCTGGTGGTACAAAGTGGCAAGTCCAAGAGTAGCAAGTGTCCGCACCAAAAACTCAAAAATCACAGATGACTCCAAACTCTGAAACAAACATCAAAAATGATCTCGGTGAAGAAGATATACCTAGGAAACGCCTGTCCAAAAGTCAAATTCTGGAACAGGGGCAAAATCGTAATTTTGGGTCAAAACGATGTCCGTCGTTGGACCCGCTTTGCACCAAAATGCGTGCCAAAGTCTACTGTCTCTAAAGTCATCAAACTATATGTCTACGATTTCAGTTTGAGGAGAGGAACTCAACGGTATGTCCAGTTTTGGATTCCGAGGAGCCGTGTACAAAATCGCCTGTTTGAGTGGGTCGCGGGCCCGCCAAAATTGGGTTCCGATTCGACCTTCTCAGAATCGAACCAAACTTGGCATGCAGGACCAGAATTTCAATCCGAACTTGTTGGCGCAAGTTTTGTCTCGATCCGACGACTGTACACGAAGTTATGGACAAGTTTATAAAACGTCGATACGGGGGTACCTCGACTGATACGCGTTGACTTCGTCGCACACACGCGACGAAACTGAGTTCCGTCAGTTCCCACACGTCCGCAAAGACCATATGCGCCTTTCGATGCGTATAATATGCGACCACATCGCCAGGTTTGTCGTGGCGTACGTCGTATCGTGAAAATTTTCTGAAATTTATACTTTAGAAAACAGTTTTTCGCCCAACTTTAACGCTGATTTAATACTCACACAAAAAATGAAATTCAGATCTACAAAGTGCGTTTTAATCGTGGTTATGTTGTCTTTACCTGTGTTCAATTAGTTTATCCAAAACCCTAATATACAGATTGAAACTCGGCTTCCAAATTGGGTTCCTAGGTTATTAAATATTCTGTTTTCGAGACAGAGTTTTACTCGACTTTGCATCGAGTTATTGGTCAAACCAGAGGGTTATAGCTGAATCCCTTTGAAGGGACTCAAGGAGTGTTACGTTGTCTTCACGTAGCAACTTCCGGATCGTAAAACGATCAACCGTGTGGAAAGTAATCAAGGCCGAGAAAGGGGTACCTTGTTGTCGAGTTTCCTGAACAGGGGTCAGTTGTTGTTGGTTAGGGCGGCACTCCGGCGATCCGTCGGGTGGCGCCGACGTGCAGGTGGTCGGGGAGGTTCGCCGGGTGGCTTGAGGTCGAGGGGCTTCAGGTGGAAGACGAAAATTTTTGGGGGTTAGGGTTCGGTTGTGAGCAGTTGTTTATATATGGAGCCGCCGCCTGCTACTCCTATTTCGAATAGGAAATAGGTATGGGGGGCTCGGTTTATGGGGCACGGGTGCTAAGGTTAAGGGCTTGCAGCTGCTGCTGCATCTAAGAGAATTGGTTGGTGGTATTAAAATTTGTGGGGTCGGGTTTGACTTGGTGGCTGGGGCTAAGCTGATGGATTATTACCCATGCCTTGGGTATTAGAAAAATAGGGTCGGATGAGGTTCCTATTGCAGCTGTTGCTGTGCTTAATAGAGTTTAGGGGTGTGGGGTCGGGTCATATACATATATATATGTATATATTCACAAGAAGATTTCCTAAATTTCTTAATTAAGTAACAAAATATTTGTAATAATTAGACTATATTTATTAACAAATAAAAAATATATCAAGCACAATCATACATATATTATATATCTATAATTACGAATATACCAAATAAATTCAAATAAATATAGAAAAAAAATTAAAGCACTAAAATAATTAGAAAATATTGGGGTTTTACATCCTACCCAACTTAAAGAAATTTCGTCCTCAAAATTAAACTAGGGTCGGGGGATCGAATGCAATACAAGGGAATATAATGGTACTTAATATGCAGACATACCTTCGCCTTCGAACAAATGCGGGTAGCGGTTTCGGATGTCGTCCTCGCGCTCCCAAGTAGACTCCCCTGGCGAGTGATTCTTCCTTGCCACGCGAACCAACGGGATAGATTGATTCCGCAACACCTTCACTCGGTGATCGAGGATACCTACTGGTTGCTCTTCATACGACAAACTCGGTCAAACTGTGATCTCGGAGTGATCGAGCACATGATTGCTGTCCGCCACGTACCTCCTCAGCTGAGATACGTGGAATACGTCATGTACTCCCTCTAGCGACGGTGGGAAGGCCAATCTATAGGCAACCTCTCCAACACGTTCCAAGACATCGAAAGGCCCGATGTACCTTGGACTCAACTTGCCACGTCCTCCGAATCGAATCGTGCCTCTAGTGGGGGATATCTTCAAGAACACTTGGTCACCCACTTTGAACTCCAAAGGTCGACGACGATTATCTGCCCACTGCTTCTGACGATCCTGCGCTGCTCGCAGGTGGTCCTGAATCTTCTTCACTGTCTCCACTGTGCTCAAGACCAGCTCGGGACCCAATAGTTATCGCTCTCCTATGTCGCTCCAACAAACAGGAGACCGACACTTCCTACCATACAATGCCTCAAACGGAGCCATCTGAATGCTTGCTTGATAGCTATTGTTGTAGAAAAAATCAACAAGATGAAGATGGTCCTCCCACGAACCGCCAAAATCAAGCATACGCGCTCTCAACATATTCTCTAGCGTCTGAATGGTATGCTCCGACTGGCCGTCTGTCTGCAGATGATACGATGTGCTAAACTTCAATCGGGTGCCCAAACTCTCTTGTATGCTCCTCCAAAAGTGTGAGGTGAATCTCGAGTCACGGTCCGACACAATACTAACAGGCACACCGTGCAATCTCACAATCTACTCCATATACATCTCCGCCAATACCTCTGTCGACTGGCCCACTCTAAAAGGCAAGAAATGGGCTGACTTTATAAGTCTATCAACAATCACCCATACTGCGTCACGTCCTCTAGGACTCCGAGGAAAACCCGTGACAAAATCTATAGTAATGTGCTCCCACTTCCACTCGGGAATGGGTAGCGGCTGCAATAATCCGGCCGTCCTCTGGTGCTCCGCCTTCACTTGTTGACATACCAAGCACTTGGCAACAAAACGAGCTATCTTCCGCTTCATTCCATGCCACCAATAATATTGTCGTAAATCGCGATACATCTTGGTCCCTCCGGGATGAATAGAGTATGCTGAACTGTGAGCCTCTGCCATCAGCTCCTGTCGTAGATCTCTATTGGGAACATAAATACGTTCACCACATCACAATGTCCCATCGGTGTGGATCATCAATCCTGTCTGCTCTCCTGCTTCAGTCCTCTCCTTCAGTCATCGAAATCTAGCATCATTAGACAATGCTGCCTTGATGCGCTCTACCAATGATGATTGCACCTGGAGGTTGGCTAATACGCCATCTGCTCCTGGTAATACTACCTTAATACCAAGCTGCCCCAAGTCTCTACTTAATTCCTTCTGTGTAGTCAAAAAGTATGCCATGGGCTTACGGCTTAATGCGTCTGCCACGACATTAGCCTTGCCCGGATGATAATGAAGCTCAATCTCATAATCCTTCATCAACTCCAACCAACGTCGTTATCGCATATTCAACTCCTTTTGTGTGAACACGTACTTGAGGCTCTTATGATCAGTGTAGATATCAACCTTCTCGCCGTACAAGTAGTGTCGCCATAGCTTCAAAGAAAAGATAACCGCCGCGAGCTCTAGATCATGGGTCGGATAATTCTTCTCATGCACTCTCAACTGTCGCGATGCATATGCTACTACACGACCATGCTGTATTAATACACATCCTAATCCCTTCCCAGATGCCTCGCTGTAGATCACAAATCCTCCTGGGCCCGATGGTAGTGTCAAGATCGGTGCTGTGGTCAATCGCTTCTTCAACTCGTCAAAAGCGGCTTGACACTCGTCTCTCCATATAAACTCCTGATCCTTGCAAGTCAATCGAGTCATAGGTCCCGCTATTCGAGAGAAATCTTCTACGAACCGTCAGTAGTAACCCGCAAGTCCGAGGAAACTTCTCACTTCAGAAGCTGTTGTAGGAGCAGGCCATGATTTGACTGCTGTGATCTTCTCTGGGTCCACCGATATACCACCGCCCGTTACAATATGACCAAGGAATGATACTTCCTTGAGAAAGAAATCACACTTCCTAAGCTTCGTAAAAAGTCGCTCATTTCTTAATGTTCCCAAAACTATCCGTAGATGCTGCTCGTGCTCCCCTTGACTCTTGGAGTAAATCAAGATATCGTCTATAAGGACTACTACAAATTCGTCCAAGTATTGGAGAAAGATCTTATTCATTAAATTCATAAAAACTGCGGGAGCATTGGTCAAACCGAAAGGCATGATCAAGAACTCGTAGTGTCCATACCTCGATCGAAAAGCCGTCTTGGCAATATCTTTCTTCCGAACCTTCAATTGGTGATAGCCCGATCGTAAGTCAATCTTGGAGAATACTTTTGCTCCACTCAGCTGATCAAATAGATCGTCTATACGCGGCAAGGGATACTTGTTCTTCATCATCACTGCATTCAATGCTCTGTAGTCAATGCACATGCGCACTGTCCCGTCTTTCTTAGGCACAAAAAGAACGGGTGCTCCCCATGGTGACGCACTGGCATGAATAAATCCCTTCTCTAATAAGTCATCAATCTGCGTCTTCATTTCTACCAACTCCTTGGATGCCAGACGATATACTCGAGATGAAATAGGCTCGGCACCGGGAATAAGCTCAATAGAAAACTCAATATCTCGGTCAGGTGGTGGTCCTGGCAACTCCTCGGGGAATACATCCTCGAACTCGGTGATAATAGGGTGCTGAGGGGTATCATGCATCATCATATGAGTCCCCGACGTGGGTGCCTCACAACTATTTCCGTCTTCTTTGGTGAACTCAAACTCTACCGCATTTGGTGGTCTAAAGATAATACTGCTCCTATGGCAGTCTATGAGAGTGAAATGCTGGCTCAACCAGTCCATTCCAAGAACCACATCAAATGTCGGCATAGGGAATACAAGAAGTCGTGCCATCATCTCTCTGTCATTTATCACTACAGGACAAAGTCTACAAACACCACTAACAGGTACAACTCCTCCTTCAGTGAGGATTTTAACATTCTTAGCTAAGGGCGTGATGGGAATGCTGTATCTAGTAGCAAAACTAGTGGCTATGAATGAATGAGTGGCTCCAGTATCAAATAATATAATAGCAGGAAAAGATGCAACTAGAACCATACCTGCTATAACTTCCGCCTCCGTCTCTATATCCTCAACAGCAAGTGAGAATACCTGCCCATAGTTCTGTCCCGGGCCCTGAGCTCTGGCCTTGTTGTACTGTGTGCCTTGGGGAGGCAATGGTGGACGAGGTGCTCCTGCTATAGGCCGTGGTACTGGGAGAGCTGGGGCTGTGAGCCTCAGATTTTGCCGAGCTTGAACTATTGCATGTTGCTCAGGACAATCCTTGAGCATGTGCTGATTAGATCCACATCTCAAGCATAATCCAAGGCGAGTCCTGCAGTCATTCTAGATATGTCCTTGTTTACCGCAGTAATGGCAAACAGGCTTCTGATAAGGTGAGGGCCTCTGCTGGAACTGTCCTGTAGTCCTCCTGATAGGTCCACTCTGAGTAGCTCGGGCTGGTGTAACTGCTGGGGTATGGCGCCTCGATGTCTGCTGCTGTTCCTTGCGAAGAATCTTCCGAGCACGAGCTTCTTCCAAGACATCTGAATGGGAGACTCGAGACTGAGTGGTCGTATAAGACTTGAGCTCTGGTGCAAGCCCCTGGTGAAATCTCCTCGCCTTCTCTAACTCTGTCGGAATCAATCCCGCACCAAATCGACTCAGGCGATTGAACTCCGAGTCATACTCATCCACTGTCATATTCCCTTGCTTCAGATGGAGGAACTGGTCGAAGAGACCATCTCGAATATGAATAGGGAAGAATCTCTCATAAAATTCATCATAGAACTGCTTCCAAGTGATCCCAGTGCCTAATCGTCTTTCTTCCGCCTTCCACCAGTGGTGAGCATTGTCTTCTAACAGTAGGTCCACTGTTGTCATCCAATCTCGAGCTGGCAACTGGGATGCCTTCAGTAGCTTCTCGGTGCTAATAAGCCACTGTGACACCTCTAATGGCTTCTCCGTCCCTCTAAAGGCCTTGGGGTTCATATCTGTAAAATCCTTATAGAGCCTTCATAGGGATGTAGAGCCGGTGCTGGTACTGGTGGTGGTGGTGGTGGTGGAGGTCTAGCCATAGCTGCCATCATCGTCTGTCTCATCAGCTCAGTCTGCTGCCACTGAGCCTGTATCATGGCATACATAAACTGAGTAGTAGGGTTCTCATCAGTCGGTGGTGGAGGCATCTGAGGTCCCGACTGTGGAGGAAACTGCTAAGGGAATGGTGGTGGAGGAGGCAGTGATATATTCCCTCCCGGTGGCATAGTAGTAGTCTATCCAGCCTGGCTGCCTGGAGGTGCAGCAGTCCCTGGGTCCTCCGTCGTCGGTGTCGTAGTAGGCTGCGACAGTCCTGGCTGGTATGGTGTCGCTGGAGTCATGGAAGGATTTTGTCCCTCCGAAGTAATCTCCTCAGCAGATGTGAGGGCCAAGGCAGAAGTGCGTCCTCTTCGTAGATTCATACTGTTGGCACGAGGAAGATAAGTTGATATTAGGAAAGATTAGATATGAAGTAAATCGAATAATCAAGGAAGTTTCAAAAAGATTGGAAGTCAAGGGATAGTAGTAGTTTTGGATGAGATATTCCTATTCCTATATGCAGGCTTGTTGGGCACAGTCATGTAACCCAATAATATTAAATCAGACCTGCATGGGCCACCACAAAAACATGTAACGCCCCAGTCCCAAAATACATAGGACCAGGTACGTGAACATGCCAGCTGCACATATACGAAGAACACTCCAATATATGGAAACCTCATATATGCACATAAGCTGTAAATAAAAATCACAGGCCAAAATAACATATCTAATCTCATCACAGCTCAACACAGAAGATAATGAAGTCCAAATAAATAAATAAGAGTATCAAAAGATAGCCGGGTGAACATACTCACTCCAAACAGCTATGAAAAATAGTCTCACAAGATCGGAGTCCGATCTCCGCAAATAGAAAGGAAAAGAGATAAAATAATATCTACAACTGTCTCAGATAAGAAATAGACTAAGAATCATAAGGCACTGCCTCATCATCAATGTAGGATAGCTCCAATGACGCTCCGTACTCCTGTGGAAACTCGTCTAAACCTGGAGAGATAACCAGGTCCTCAGGGGACATAGCAAGATACAAGAAAACACCATGCCAAAATAAACTGTGATAATATAATAAGAGAAAAAGGTATGCATGCAACCGGGTTCCTGACCATTCTACTATGAACATGCAGTTGAAAAACAATCCTTCGACGCATGAGCCCTGGCTGAAAATAGGATCGACATAGTTCCCATAGAGGGTACCAGGGGCCTACGTCCGTAACGCTCGGGAAGCGTCAGAGGGAACCATGTGCAAGGGGCTACGTCCATAACGCTCTGGGAAACGTCAGAGGGCGCCTGGAGCCTGCGTCTCCGGAGGAGCGCACAGGTAAATCATGGAAGTGTAAAGAAGCCCATACGTCAAGTATTGTTCTCCCCACCCAATGCCTAGTATCATCATCTCTATGACTGATATGAACCTCTAGTAACCGCCAAGTCTTCTAACATGCAATACTATTGGCAGTTACTCCTATCCGTCGTACGCTCCATATGTATCGGTGGCCAGCCAACTACGCGAAAACGTGTCCTATATGTGACTCACATCATGTGATACAATAAGTGTCAAGGCCATATGAGATATACCAATACCTCAACATCAGTGGGTGGTCAATAAACTAAGTCAATGCAAGAGAATAAATAAAGCAAGAAAAACGACCGATAGAGTCGCTTGTACCCAAGTGTAACTTGGACGCACAGTTTAAATATCACGAAACAATGCTGTAAATAACAACTGAAAATAAGAATATAATAATCACAGAGTAGGGTGGCAAGGTATCTTGCCTGGTGGTACAAAGTGGCAAGTCCAAGAGTAGCAAGTGTCCGCACCAAAAACTCACAAATAACAGATGACTCCAAACTCTGAAAAAAATATCAAAAATGATCTCGGTGAAAAAGATATACCTAGGAAACGCCTGTCCAAAAGTCAAATTCTGGAACAGGGGCAAAATCGTAATTTTGGGTCAAAACGATGTCCGCCGTTGGACCCGCTTTGCACCAAAACGCATGCCAAAGTCTACGGTCTCTAAAGTCGTCAAACTACATGTCTACGGTTTTAGTTTGAGGAGAGCAACTCAACGGTATGTCCAGTTTTGGATTCCGAGGAGCCGTGTACAAAATCGCCCGTTTGAGTGGGTCGCGGGCCCGCCAAAATTGGGTTCCGATTCGACCTTCTCAGAATCGAACCAAACTTGGCATGCTGGACCAGAATTTCGATCCAGACCTGTTGGCGCAAGTTTCGTCTCGATCCGACGACTGTACACGAAGTTATGGACAAGTTTACAAAATGTCGATACAGGGGTATCTCGACGGATACGTGTTGATTTCGTTGCACACACGCGACAAAACTGAGTTTCGTCAGTTCCCACACGTCCGCAACGTCCATACGCGCCTTTCGATGCGTATAACGCACGACCACATCGCCCGGTTTGTCGGGACGTACGTCGTATCGTGAAAATTTTCTGAAATTTATACTTTAGAAAACAGTTTTTCGCCCAACTTTAACGTTGATTTAATACTCGCACAGAAAACAAAATTCAGATCTACAAAGTGAGTTTTAATCGTGGTTATGTTGTATTTACCTGTGTTCAATTAGTTTATCCAAAACCCTAATATACAGATCGAAACTCGGCTTCCAAATTGGGTTCCTAGGTTATTAAATATTCTGTTTTCGAGACAGAGTTTTACTCGACTTTGCATCGAGTTATTGGTCAAACCAGAGGGTTATAGCTGAATCCCTTTGAAGGGACTCAAGGAGGGTTACGTTGTCTTCACGTAGCAACTTCCAGATCGCAAAACGATCAACCGTGTGGAAAGTAATCAAGGCCGAGAAAGGGGTACCTTGTTGTCGAGTTTCCTGAACAGGGGTCAGTTGTTGTTGGTTGGGGCGGCGCTCCGGCGATCCGAAGGGTGGCACCGACGTGCAGGTGGTCGGGGAGGTTCGCCGGGTGGCTTGAGGTCGAGGGGCTTCAGGTGGAAGACGAAAATTTTTGGGGGTTAGGGTTCGGTTGCGAGCAGTTGTTTATATATGGAGCCGCCACCTGCTACTCCTATTTCGAATAGGAAATAGGTATGGGGGGCTCGGTTTATGGGGCTCGGGTGCTAAGGTTAAGGGCTTGCAGCTGCTGCTGCATCTAAGAGAATTGGTTGGTGGTATTAAAATTTGTGGGGTCGGGTTTGACTTGGTGGCTGGGGCTAAGCTGATGGATTATTACCCATGCCTTGGGTATTAGAAAAATTGGGTCGAGTGAGGTTCCTATTGCAGCTGTTGCTACGCTTAATGGAGTCTAGGGGTGTGGGGTCGGGTCCACCCCCCTTTGTTTTAATTTTTTTTAACAGTAATAAAATAACAATATATATATATATATATATATATATATATATATAAAATATATATATATATATATATATTTATATATTTATATAAATATATATATATATATATATATATATATATATATATATATATATATATATATATATATATATATATTTATATATATATATATATATTTATATAAAAAAATATATATATATATTTATATAATATATATATATATATATATATATATATATATATATATATATATATATATATATATATATATTCACAAGAAGATTCCCTAAATTTCTTAATTAAGTAACAAAAAATTTGTAACAATTGGACTATATTTATTAACAAATAAAAAATATATCAAGCACAATCATACATATATTATATATCTATAATTACGAATATACCAAATAAATTCAAATAAATATAAAAAAAAATTTTAAAGCACTAAAATAATTAGAAAATATTGGGGTTTTACATTTTGTGCCAGCCATGGAGAAAATCCGAGGGTGACACACCAAGTGTTTGTAGAAATGCCCAATAGGCTATTTTGATTTCTAATTTTGGTTTTGTGCATGAATGAGGATAGGTTAGCCTTGGTTAAGGGGTCCCAATTGGTGTTCATATGGATTCTTATATATATATATATATATATATATATATATATATATATATATATATATATATATATATATATATATATATATATAATGTATGTATTTTTGAACCACAAGTTATGCATATAGGTAGCTATATGTAATATTTTGTATATGGATATATGTAGGCTGTTTTATATGATATAAGTATATATATTGTGTGTGGGGTTGTGTCTTGTGTGTGAGTGAGAGAGGGGGAGCATGGCAAGCTAATGGCCATTCCATTTGGTTTGGTTTGTGGCTTGGTTTGGCTAGTTTGTATGTGTGTGTGTGTGTGTGTGTGTGTGTGTGTGTGTTGATTGAGAGAGGGATTAGATGTTTTGATAGTGTGTTTGTGTATGTGATGAGATGTGAGAGTGTCTGTGAGTATATGGTTGTGTGTTGTGAGTGTGTGTTTGAGGAAGGGAGAGATTAGAGTGTGGTAGTGTGGTAGTGTGAGTGTGTGTTAGATTTAGATGTTGTGGTTTATGTGTTTGAAAGAAAGGGGATGTAGATTTGTGTTTGTGTTAGAGTGTGAAAGTGGTGTGTGGGTGTTTTGGTTGAAGAAGGATTTAGATTTGTGAGAGTTTGGAGTTTGTGAGTATGTGTGTGTGCTTGTTTGTGTGTGTGTGTGTGTTATGATTGAGAGAGTGAGAGGGATTAGAAGTGAGTGTGAAAAGACGGGGGGGAGTGAGCTGCCAGCAGCAAGTGGCTGCAGTGTGCACCCAATAGTAGCAGTAGCTGCTAGTAGCAGCAGCAGCAGCCCCCAAGCAGCAGCAGTATCTAGCAGCAGCAAGATCAGCCCAATTCCCCTTGGGGGTGTGTGTGTGTGGGTTGTTTAGAAGATTAGATAAGTTAAATTCTAGAGATATAAATTGGTATCTTAGATATAAGTTAGTATGTTAGAAGTTAGATAAGTTTAGGAGATAGTATCCTATGATATAAGTTAGTATCTTAGGATAATTTGAGTTACTATCCTAAGTTGGTCTCTTAGTTAGATACCTTAGGATAGTTAGATATCTAAGTTAGTATCCTAAGTTGGTATATGTTAGAAGTTAGATATGTTAGTATCCTAGTGTATATGATATATCGTAAGGTATTGAGTTATCTACTAGCCTAAGGGTAGGTTACTAGCTAAGGTAATGGGGTATATCCTAAGATAGCTAAGGTAATGGGATATTACCTACTAGCCTAGAGGTAGATGGTTATCTTTTAGCCTAAGATAGATAGTTAGACACTAGTCTAAGGTAATATGGATGTTAAGGTATTAATTACCAAGACTAAGGTATTGGGATTCCAAATTAAGGTATTGGTATTGGGATACCAATAGAGATAAGGTAAAGGGTATCTTGGTAGGTAATGGTTAGAAATAGGATATTTGACTTAGATATGACCTTGTTTGACCAAGGTTGACTATTTTGACTGAAAGTCAAAGTAGAGTCAATATCTGACCTAGATTGGACTAGAAGTTGACCAGAGTTGACCAGTTATCACGCCCCAGAACCAGAATACTGGAGAGCGGGGGACAGACATAGTCAGCTACGTATATAGAAGTGTAATCCACCTCGATATACGGTCACGGCTGTCTAGATGTATGAGGGTTTATCAATAAGCCATCAGTCTCTTATGGTCAAGAACAAGCCTAGGGTCTCAATCTCAAGCAAGTAATAATAGTTATAAGATGTTAGACCATCAGATATTCAATAGTAAGGTGTTCCATACATTTCATATACAAATGATCATGAAGCTAGTCGTACAAAATATGAGGACTAGCAAGAGTTTCAGTCAAACATGATCAACCCTAGGATTTGTCAATCATGTTATAGCCCTTAGGCAGACAAAAAATATAAGTATTCAACACGAGCTAACACTTGCTCGGCGGCTAAACGCCTCAAAAGAATAATTTACAATAGAGTGGGAGAGCAAAATAAAACCCACTCGTTGCCAGTATTACGTCAAGTGTTCACCATCTGGCTGGAAGGCTGGGAGATCCCCGGGTGCTGCTCCGAAATCTGGCCATACAAAACCAGCTGGGTCAGACCCCAGAAAGAGCAAGTGCTATAAGGAAGGTTTCACTTAAGAACTAAAATCAGCATGTCAGAACATAAACAAGAATAATAATAGGAAAACATGAAATATATAAATAAGGCGACAAATGACGAGAGGACGAGAAACTATTCCGGAAGCCAGGTTACAATCCTTAAACCAAACAAGGACCTGGGTTGTAACCCTTCGCCTGAACAGAACCGGGTCTCTAGCCATTTATTGCTAAGAGTAAAGCGTAAGCAAGCATGTCCTGAGATAGCCATGTACTGGATCTAGGCAAGACTAGACAGGATTGGACTCCATCCAACATTCACGGCCAAGCAAAGAGTACGGCTTGATACTTTAACTAACTAGGGTTATCACAAGCCTAGTTACTAGCAAGATGCAACTAGATGTTCCGGCAGTCACAAGCCCTGCAGCTATCCAGGTTATCCAGGCGAGGTTCATGTATGAGTTATCAAGAATTATTAGGTGACTTTGAGTGCAACACATGATAGTGTGCATATTACTTATTTCAAGAAGTGCCCCACATGACAGTCGCCTGGAAATGTGCCCTACTCGTCGACAGGCTACAAGTCCATCAGGTCTGGCCGGGATAACGAGATCGCCTGTAACTGGAAACATCTCTCTATATGAGCTACTTTGATCAATCTAGTAATTAACCTAGTCAAATTCAGCATGAATCCCTGACCGTGATAACCAGGGATGCAAGTCCAAGGCATGATGCGAGACGAGACTGGTAGCTTATATAAGCACATTTAAGAACAATCACCCACGGTGTCAAGACGAGTTATTACTCAGCATGTCAAGATAGCCGTCGTAACAACATTCAAGATTACATGTCAGGTTTACTTATCAAGAGTGCGCCACGACGGGCCACTATCATATCATGTTACTTGTTACTTGTTAAGAGTGCGCCTTAACAGGCCACTATCATGTTTTATCCTTACATTATCATGAATGAGAGAAACATGCATAAATAGCTAGTAACATATTCTTGAAGCCAATAAAAAGATCTACAACTTTTATGTTGGAAATTGGAAAAAATTCTGGCCACAATTCAGCCAAATAAGACATAAAACAGCAAAAAACACCCAAAATAGGTACTATACGGCATTCTGCGGCACTATGCGACCTTCTGCGGCACTATGTCACAAGCTGCGACACTATGCGGCAGGCTGCACTATACGGCAGGCTACACTATGCGGCAGGCTGCACTATGCGGCAAGCTACATCACTATGCGGCAGGCTGTACTATACGGCAGACCGCGTCACCATACGGTACTATGCGGCAGGCTGCACTATGCAACACTATTCATCGTCCCTACCAGATTTAGGACAGATAAACTTAAAAAATGTCCAAATCTTATTTTGGCCATAACTTCCTCAAAACAAGTCAAAATCTAACTTTTCAAATGTCCATTTTAGATAAAATAGAATTCTCTACAACATAGAACAATCAAAACATATAAATAATGGAGTTTAGTAGATCAAAATCCAAGAAAATCGAAAAGGTTACAAACTTAAATCTACAAAGATCACTTCATCTAAACCAAGAACTCCAAGTTCTAAAGAGGCTTAGAATCAGGAGGGGAAGACAATTGAATAATAAAATTCAAGATCCATCATAAAGCAAGTTGTACTTGTCTAAGCTCTCTAGTTGGTGGGAGAGTAATAGAGGAAGAAGAAGAAGTAAATGAGAGTAATGAAGAGAGAGAGAGAGAGAGAAAAAAAAAATTGACTTATATATCAACCCTTTTTCATCTCAAACCCAAAATAAACCAAACCAATCCAAGCTAACATGCCATGATGAACCAAACCAATTTAAACTTAGACAAAATAAACCGAATCAAGATTAAGCTCAGCAAGACAAGTCTAATTACGGGTCAGGATTTCGTACACATATACTGAAAATACGTATAACGAAAAACGGGAGTGACAACTCTATCCATCTTAAAAGAATTTCGTCCTCAGAATTTAATCAAGAGGTTAGAGATGTCGGGCATGCAATACTAATACTGGCAATCTACGGCTAGCAGTTAAACGGGCAATCATCCATGCAAGCAAGGAATAAAAGCATAAGGCATCATAAGGAAGACATCATACCTTATGAGTCAAACATGTGTGGATATCGCGATCGGATATCATTCTCACGCTCCCACGTTGACTCACCTAAAGAGTGGTGACCCCAAGCAACACAGACTAAACTCTTGTTCTTGAGTACCTTCTCTCTTCGGTCCAATATAGATACGGGTCATTCCTCATACGAAAGGTTGGTACCAACAACCAATTCTGAATGATCAAGGACATGGCTCAGATCCGGGATATACCGTCACAATTAGGATACATGAAATATGTCATGTACCTCACATAACGACGGCGGAAGAGCGAGACGATAGGACACATCACCTACTCGCTCAAGGATATCGAACGGCCCTATATACCTAGGACTAAGCTTTTCTCACACGCCAAATCGAATGATGCCACGGGTAGGCGAGATCCTAAGGAACATGTGGTTGTCGACTGAAAACTCAAGGGGACGCCGATGAGAATCAGCCCAATGGCGTTGGCGATCTTAGGCAACTCGAAGATGATCTCTGACTTATCTGACCGCCTCGATTGTCTGCATAATCATCTCTGGATCAAGCATCTGCCTCTCACCTATATCATCCCAGGCTAACGGGGATCTGCACTTCCTGCATATAGTGCTTCAAAGGGTGACATCTGGATACTGGCCTGGAAACTGTTGTTATAAGAGAACTCTACTAGGTGCAGGTGATCTTCCCACGAACTACTGAAGTCCAGCGTGCAAGATCGCAATATATCTTCAAGAGTCTGAATCGTACGTTCTGACTGACCATCTTTCTATGGATGATATACTGAAAGGACTTAAGACGAGTCCCCAAACCCTCTTGAAGACTCTGCCAAAAGTGTGATATGAATCTTGAATCTTTATCTGATATGATACTAACTGGCACTCCATGCAATCTGACAATCTGTCTGAGGTACATCTATGCTAGCTGATCTGTCGACTGACCAACTCTGAAAGGGAGAAAATAAGCTACCTTTATGAGATGATCAACGATAACCCATATAGCAACCCTGCCAGCCGGGGATTTAGGTAATCCAGTTACAAAATCTATGGTAATGTGCTCATATTTCTATTCTAGAATCGGTAAAGGTTGAAGAAGTCCAGCTGGTCTCTGATGTTCAGATTTAACTTGTTGGCAAACTAAACATCGGGAGACAAATCGGGCTATCTCCCTCTTTATGCCATTCCACCAGAAATGCTGACGGATGTCTTGGTACATCTTCGAGCTACCGAGATGAATTGAATACTGAGAACTGTGAGCCTCTGCCCTGATATCCTGTCTGATATCACCACTGGGTAGGTACACAAAGATGTCTCCTATGTCGGAGAGTACCATCTTCGTGAATACATAACTCTGGTCTTCGTCCTACTTCACACTCTGCTCTGAGCCGCTGAAGCTTGGAATCTGTTGATTGTGCCATCTTGATCCTCTCAACTATGCTGGACTGAACTTGCATGCTGGCCATCAATGCCATATTGGTAGGAAGAACTATCTCTATTCCCATCTTCTGAAGATCGACTAACAATTCTGGTTGCGCTGTTAGGAAATAAACTCCAGCTCTTCTGCTCAATGCATCTGCTACTACGTTGGCCTTCCCAGGGTGATACTGCAGGTTGATGTCATAATCCAACAGTAGCTCTAGCCATCTTCGCTGACCCATATTAAGATCCTTCTGAGTAAACACATACTTAAGACTCTTGTGGTCGGTGAAAATCTCCATCCGATCTCCATATAAATAGTGCCTCCAAAGCTTCAATGCAAAAACTATTGTTGCTAACTCCAAGTCATGGGTAGGATAATTTCTCTCATGGTCACGAAGCTAGCGTAATGCATAAGCTACTACCTTACCATGTTGCATCAATACGCATCCCAATTCTCTGCCTGAAGCATCATAATAAACTGAAAATCCTCCAGTCCCATCTGGAAGCGTAATAATAGGGGCCTTCATTAATCCTTGCTTCAACTTCTTAAATGAACTCTGACACTCTGCTGTCCAAGCAAACTACAGATCCTTATGAGTCAATCGCGTCATGGGCGCTAAAATCTGAGCAAAATCTGATACGAACCATCGATAATAGCCGACCAATTCTAGGAAACTTCGAACTTCTGCGACGGTGCTGGGAACTGGCCATGTCTCTATAGCTACTATCTTCTGGGGGTCAACTTCCACTCCACCTCTCGTGATGATATGACCTAAGTACAAAATGCGATCAAGCCAAAATTCGTACTTACTGAACTTCGCGTACAACTAGTGTTCCCTGAGAATCTGAAGAACTACACGGAGATGTTGCTCATGTTCTGCCCTACTGTTGCTATAGACCAAGATGTCGTCTATAAACACTATCACGAACTGATCCAAATAGGGCATAAAGATACCATTCATGAGGTCCACGAATACGACTGGCACATTGGTCGCTCCAAATGGCATAACAAGGAACTCCTAATGTCCATATCTTGATCTGAACGCTGTCTTCAGGATGTCTTGCTCTCTAACTCTGTTCTGATGGTACCCTGATCGCAAGTTAATCTTCGAGAATACTGTCGCTCCCCAGAGCTAATCAAATAAGTTATCTATTCTTTGTCACGACCCGCACCCTAGAGTAAGGACACGAGACGTGAATACGTCCAGCCTACGCTGCAGTGTCGGCGGTAGAACGTTGTCCTAGGTCTCAACATCTAACAGTTTATCTCTAAACAGTTTATACTCCCCGAACGGGGGTAACATAGTAATAACAAACTCAATCACAGCTAAGGAAGAGATAGCACGATATGAATAGAACTCAAGAAAATAAAATAGATAAAACAGTAGTCTAAGATAATCCCAGCAATACAAGGTCTCAGATAAAAGAATATATACAAAACTGATCTCCAAATAAAGAGTCTAACTAGAACATGATCCAACTACATAAAGATAAAAGCCTAACTATCTAGTCTAGGCAGTCGGGGGAAGTCCTCAGCTACTGCTGGATCCTCCTGAGGGTTCAGCTCACAGGTGTCATCTAGGGCTGCCCCGTAGTAGGTGTCCAGGCAAGCCTCCTCCTCGTTCTCTGTAATATTTTCAACAGGTCCAGTCAGGACAGGAGCGAGCACAGTACATCTCAACAATTCATAGCAGGTTAGAAAATATGAACATGCAGTAAAGTAAGATACAAGTACTGAAAGAAGTGCAGTATAAACAGAGAGAGAACTGTAAAAGAAATATCTACTATACATAGAGAACTAGCAGTAACTAGTGAGTCAGAGTACAACATGAACATGTAAATGGCCTGGGATGATTCAATGAAGACACTACGGAATGATTCAATGAAGATACTACTGGTGTATTATTTACATGTCCACTTCTACTCCCCCGTACCCCCAATCAATACACAAGGATCCAGCCAGGTTATGTTATATGATTCCATGCAAGGCCCGCGAAGGGGGATACATGGATGTCCCATAAATGGGGAGTCTGGAGGTTACCCAACTGTGTAGGATTCAAGAGACTCTGTAATCATGAGGGTACATGTCACAAGTAATCAAGTGAACCAAGAGCATAGTGATACGCCATGTAAGTGAAACGCACAGAACACGTAGTACCCGATGCTCCATAAGGATAACATCTCAAGAAAGGATCCATATAGTACCATTTCGTGTGACCGTCGTGACAGTACAAGTAAAGTAATCTACTGCAGAAAATAATTCTAAGCAAGATATGAAATGATCAGAGAATGTACTCGCCTGTATCTGAGTGTCCGATATGAATCGTACTGTCCAAGGAGTGGTGTCTGGCTCCTAAACAGAACAGCACAAGTCACAACAAGTCCAAAATAGCAAAATGGAGTCCTACTATGCATTCTACATGATTCTAAGTCAATCTAGGCCAAAGTCAACTCTTGGTCAACTTTGGTCAACCCTAGAAGTCAAACTAGGTCAATATAGTCTAGTTGAGTCTAAACTAGGCTATTCCAACCTATACTAGGTAGCACCATGCCTAACAAGGCTAGACAAGCCTATACATTTACATCACCAATTAGCTTAGCTAAATTCTAGAACCCTTAGCTAGTCTACAACCTCACTATACTCATACATAACACCACAATATAATATAGTACATAAACTAGGCTAAAAGTAACCCTACCTCACTAGTTAGCAAGGAACATATATAGATATATATACATTCACACAATATCACATCTACACATATATATACCTACACATGCATCCCTATATAATATAACTTAGAAAATATAACCCATAGACTATATGTGTAACACACACAACATCACATATTGACATTACAAAATATAAGTGCCTTTGCATAAAAATAGGGAAAATACAAGGCTAAGTGGCTCATGTATGAAGGTGTGTGTATAGAGTGACAGGAAAGTAACCATATCATGTGTGTGTGTATGAAACTGAGGCACAGGAAATACAAATATGACAGTGAACATGTGAAGAGAAGATAGTGTGTGTACATGGCAAAGGGCAGGAATTAACAAATGTGACAGTGAACATATTAAGAGTTGTGTGTGTTGTGTATACCAAGTGAGAGTGCAAGGGTGCTAATGTGTGCAGGAAATGACAATGAATCAGTGAACCAGAAAACTGTGTGTATATCAATGTTTGCAGGAACAAAACAGTGTACAGCAAGTAATTAAAAGTGTGTGTGTAATCCCATAATAGACTGAAAAATGAAGGAAAAGAGATTACTTTATGTATCAAATAGTGATGAAAACTGAACCCAGTTTCAGTTCAAACAAACTCAGGTTTAATACCTAAACAATATAGCTAACCTATCATGGCATTCTCAGGTTTAACACAGCCACTAAAACTCAGTTTCTACATGAACACCCAACTCCATAAACTCAGGTTCTATAGAACCTAGGTACCAAAATTTGAACCATTAAAACAGTCCACAAGTATCAACCCCAATCAATACACAAATATTCACCAATTTAACCCAAATTCCTCACATAAGTAAAACACATATAGGTGTAACATATTAGGCACTTAAACATGTGAACTATTGCATTTAAGTAGGTTAAAGAGATTGCTAAAACTCAAATTGAATTTCTGGAAACAGGGAAAAAACTGTACAGTTAAAAATAGGATATCAGAAAATGGGTATTTGAGAATTGATCTATAAAAGCAAATTAAAATGATAATTAAGTGGTTGGTACTGTAAATGCTATGTGTGAATGTGTCTCTGGAAGTGTCAAGTGTCCACCACGAGGACACAGCCGTGTCCAAAATGGATTTGCCCAAAATAGTGCACAAAACTCGGCTGAATCTGACAGTGCAAACCCAATGTGGGCTGGAGAACACATCCGACACGACACGAGAGCATCTCCAACTTGGAGGGCCTCGTGTCAGTCATGGCCCCATGGCCTACGCCAAGTGGCATGGCCTGAGTCGCCGTGTCCAGCGAGTTGTTGGCCCCGAGTAGCAGGGGAAGCAACACAGTCCCGAGCCAGTACACGAATGCGTGTCCAGGCCGATTTGCACCCGATACAGACACAAAACGACCATGATGTCTTCGCAAAAATCAATAAGCACACAAGGATCTACATTCCTATTCAAACCGAATTTAAAAACAGTAAAGTTGAACTCTCAGAGGCATTTGGTCGAACACCTAACACACATGACTGATACGTGTCCAGAACGGACACGAAACCACTGACACAGGACACGAACCTTATCCAGGCATTAGGGGGACTCTTAGGGCTTCCTGTTGGTGAAGACTACATGAAGTTTTATGGAGATTTGAAGAATTTACCTCCTTGTGAACTTCCAATGAAAAAGTCCCCAAAAGCAATGAACTCCTCAAGCCTCCAAGTCCCACAAATGGTTTCTTCCTACATCCAATTAATTCCAGCAGCAAGAGGAAGAAATTTAGGTCCTAATGGAATTGGTTTGAAGGAAAAAGGATTCAAAATGGATTTTTAATGATTTTAGGAAGATGGGACTCACCTCTTTCCTTAGAACTTTTGAAGAACCTTAAAAGAGGCTAGCCCTAAAAACTAGGAGAGTATAAATAGGGGGGAATCCCTAGGTTAAACCTAGCTGGTCAGCCATATTAGGTTAGGGTGGGGGTTGAGCTAGGTTTAGCTAGTCCTATCTAGTTTAGTCACAAAATGACTTGTGTAATCACAAGCCATTTATCAAATAACTTGATTCCTAAATTCCTAATTCAAGTTCTAATGAATCACTAACCATTAACTTGAGTCACACTAGGTTAGACTAGGGTCCACTTGACCTAACCAAGCCCAACTAACTATGGTTAGTTCCTAGGTTGGTCTACATGAGTCAAAACTAGTCAAAAATCAAACTAGTCCAAATAAATCCAAAATAAATCCTAAAATTTCCCATAAATTCTAATTAATACTAATAATTTTTTATTTACCCCAAAAATGACAAATTTACCCCAAAACTAGAATGTGGTAGTGACATCCTTGGTAGAGGATATCTATTCTTGATTGTTACAGAGTTCAAGGTACGATAATCAACACATAATCTTGACGTACCATCCTTCTTTTTCATAGGAAGCATCGGGGCTCCTCAAGGCGATCCGCTAGTACGAATGAATCCCTTGGTTCTTAGTTCTTCAATCATCTTGTACAAAATCTCCAACTCTGAAGGTGGCATTCTGTAGACTCTCTCTGATACCGGTGACGTCCCTGGAAGCAAATCAATATTGAACTCTATCTCTCTCTAGGGGTATGCCTGGAAGCTCTTCGGGAAATACATCAGTGAACTCTTCTACTATTCTGGGGAACTGAACTGCTACTGCCATTCGCAAGACTAGTGGAGAAGGTTCTACTTCGTCCCTAGAGAATGAAAACTCTGCCTCATTGGGAATACCAAAAATAATCCTGCCAATATGGCAATCTACTCTTGCGTATTACTCCTTCAACCAATCCATTCCTAGGACCACATCATAATCGGCCATCGGGAATTCTATCAACCTAGCGGGAAACTCTCTACCGCTAACTACGATTCGATACGGGAAAAATATTCTATCTACTCCCACAAGATCGTTACCAGTAAGTATATTGAGCCTTACTGATAATGACTCGGGCTCCAGTCCTATCCGTGTAGCAAATTGTGCAGACATAATTGAATGCGATACACCCGAATCAAATAATACTGATGCTGGAAAAGAGTTGACAAGAATGGTACCTGTCACCACCTCACCTGAAGCTAACTCTTCCTCCACGGTCAGAACCATAGCCTGACCTTACCCTCTGGGTGCTGGTCCCCTCTGATGGAAACCTCTCTGCCGGTTCTGCATCTGAGCTTGGGTCTGGACATACTGCTAGGGTATTTGCTATTGGAAGGCTTGTGCCTGAAGCGGCAATGGCCTCGGAGGCTGGTACTGCTACTGCTGCTGCACTGGTGCTGGGGCTGGTCCCCTAACCGATAGACTAGTTAGGTTCGACGATGATGAACTGGCTTTATTCGGGCAGGACCCTATTATGTGGTCCGGTGCCCCACAAGCCAAGCACAATCCCTGTGCTCTGCGACACTCCGAAGCAACGTGTCCTGACTTTCCACAGTGAGTACAGCCCATTACGGAAGACTGCCTCCGCTTCTGCTGCTGAGGGTACGTCGGTGTTGAATGCTGAACCAACGTAACTGAATTCGCCCTTCGGAGGACTCCAATATCGACAAAGCCCTAGCTGTCGGAGCTGGTGCTGAAGACAGCCTCATCTGCCCATGGGACCTCTTCCTACTTCTGGTTCGATCTACGATCCTCTGCGAGGTATACTCGTACCTCCTAGCTGCCCTCAAGACATCATCAAAAGTTCGATGCTCGAATTGCTCCACAGCTAGAATAATTTCTAGGTGGAGTCCCTGCTGAAGCCGCTGTGCTCGATCCAACTCGGTTGCCACCAAGGTAGGAGCAAACTGACTCAGTCTAGAAAACTCGACCGCATATCCGTCGACTGTCCTGCTCATATGCTTCAAATTGGTGAATCTCGTCTGTAGATCATATCGAGCCACTGCATCAAAGTACTTAATTTAAAACTTGTCACTGAATGTCGCCAATGGGACAGGCGCCGCCAATCCAACTGCTAACATCGCCCACCAGGTGCGGGCTAAGTCGAATAACTGTAGGCGCACTACAACCATCTTCTTTTCCTCTGGAATCCTGGTTACCTCTAGGATAACTTCTATGTCCTGAAGCCAAGCATCGGCAGTAATAGCATCTTCACTGCCATCAAAGAAGGGAGGTTTCAAGCCCTTGAAATTGTTGGTTGTACTGTTACCTTGGTAACCCACTCTGCACATAGCATCTTGTACTGTCTGGTGCAGGGCATCGTCCCGACGATCTTGAGAGGCGAGCAATTCCCGGATGAGTCCTACTAAGACTCCATTGTCAGGCTCTGCAGGCTGAGCTGGATGAACTGGTGTCTCTGGATCCCCGGAAGGCATAACTCGGGAGGCTGCTCCTCAGAGCTGGGCTTGGTCTTCTTGTTGAGGCTGGTTCACTGGTGGTTCTCCTTCCGGCTGATCGGCAGGACCAGGAGCAATGCCACTGAAGAAAATGACATGGGGAACATTAAGGAAAGACCAAGATAGATCAAGGATATAAGCATATGATTAGGCCAAGATTTTAGGAAGATTAGAAGACACGAGTAGAGATCAAAGACGAGTGCTGATTGAGACATCTATTCGGTAAAACTCTCACACATCTTGATTTACACGACCTGCATGGGCTACCACTTAAACCGTATCACTTCCCTGAATCATAATAGTGGAGAGCGGAAGACAGACACAGCCAGCTACATATATAGAAGTGTAATCCACCTCGATATACGGTCACGGCTGTCTAGATGTATGAGGGTTTATCTACAAGCCATTAGTCTCTTATGGTCAAGAACAAGCCTAGGGTCTTAATCTCAAGCAAGTAATAATAGTTAAAAGATGTTAGACTATCATATTTTCAATAGTAAGGCATCCCATACATTTCATATACAGATGATCATGAAGCTAGTCGTACGAAATGCGAGGAGTAGCAAGAGTTTCAGTCATACATAATCAACCCTAGGATTTGTCAATCATGTTACAGCCCTTAGGCAGGCAAGAAATATAAGTATTCAACACGAGCTAACACTTGTTCGACGACTAAATGCCTCAAAAGAATAATTTATAATAGAGTGGGAGAGCAAAATAAAATCCACTCGTTGCCAGGGTTACATCTAGTGTTTACCATCTGGCTGGAAGGCTGGGAGATCCTCGGTGCTGCTCCGAAATCTGGTCATACAAACCAGCTGGATCAGACCCCAGAAAGAGCAAGTGCCACAAGGGAGGCTTCACTTAAGAACTAAAACCAGCATGTCAGAACATAAACAAGAATAATAATAGAAAAACATAAAATGTAAATAAGGCAACAAATGATGAGAGGACGAGGAACTATTTCGGAAGCCAGATTACAATCCTTAAACCAAATAAGGACCGGAATTGTAACCCTTCGTCTGAACAGAATCGGGTCTCTAGCCATTTATTGCTAAGAGTAAAGAGTAAGCAAGCATGTCCTGAGATAGCCATGTACTGGATCTAGGCAAGACTAGACAGGATTGGACTCCATCCAACATTTATGGTCAAGCAAAGAGTACGGCTTGATACTTTAACTAACTAAGGTTATCACAAGCCTAGTTACTAGCAAGATGCAACGAGATATTTCGGTAGTCACAAGCCCTGCAGCTATCCAGGTTATCCAGGCGAGGTTCATGTAAAAGTAATCAAGAATTTTTAGGTAACTTTGAGTGCAACACATAACAGTGTGCATATTACTTGTTTTAAGAAGTGCCCCACATGACAGTGGGCTGGAAATGTGCCCTACTCGTCGGCAGGCTACAAGTCCATCTGGTATGACTGGGATAACGGGATCGCGTATAATTGGAAACATCTCTCTATATGAGCTACTTTGATCAATCTAGTAATTAACCTAGTCAGATTCAGCATGAATCCCTGACCGTGGTGACCAGGGATGCAAGTCCTAGACATGATGCGAGACGAGACTGGTAGCTTATACAAGCACATTCAAAAAAAATCACCCACAGTGTCAAGACGAGTTATTACTCAGCATGTCAAGATAGCCATCACAACAACATTCAAGATTATATGTCAGGTTTACTTGTCAAGAGTGCGCCACGACGGGCCATTATCATGTCATGTTACTTGTTACTTGTTAAGAGTGCGCCTTAACAGGCCACTATCATATTCTATCCTTACATTATCATGAATGAGAGACACTTGCATAAATAGCTAGTAACATATTCTTGAAGCTAAGGAAAAGATCTACAACTTTTATGTTGGCAGTTGGGAGAAATTCTGGCCACAATTCAGCCAAATAGGACATAAAACAGCCAAAAACAGCCAAAATAGGCACTATGCGGTATTCTGTGGGACTATGCGGCCTTCTGCGGCACTATGCGGCATTCTGCGGCAATTTGCCGCAGGCTGCGACACTATGCGGCAGGCTGCACTATGCGGCAGGCTGCATCACCATACGGCACTATGCGGCAGGCTGTACTATACGGAAGACTGCGTCACCATGCGGCACTGTGTGGCGGGCTGCACTTTGCGGCAGGCTGTACTATGTAGCACTATTTATCGTCCCTGCCAGATTCAGGACAGATGAACTTAGAAAATGTTCAAATCTTATTTTGGCCATAACTTCCTCAAAACAAGTCAAAATCTAACTTTTCAAAGGTCTATTTTGGGTAAAATCGAATTCTCTACAACATAGAATAATTAAAACATAAAAATAATGGAGTTTAGTAGATCAAAATCCAATAAAACCGAAAAGACTACATACTTAGATCTACAAAGATCCCTTCATCTAAACTAAGAAATCCAAGTTTTAAAAAGGCTTAGAATCAAGAGGGGAAGACAATGGAACAATAAAATCAAGATCCATCATGAAGTAAGTTGTACTTGCCTAAGCTCTCTAGGTTGGTGGAAGAGTAATGAAGGAAGAAGAAGAAGTAAATGAGAGTAATGAAGAGAGAGAGAGAAAAAAGTTGACTTATATATCAACCCCTTTTTCATCTGAAACCCAAAATAAACCAAACGAAGCCAAGCTAGCATGCCATGATGAACCAAACCAAATTAAACCAAGACAAAATAAACCGAATCAAGATTAAGCTAAACAAGACATTCATTCCTTCCCATTTTTCCCTTTCCATTTCATGTCCCATCTACATTTCAGTCCTTCCATTTTTTTCCTCTTTCTAATAATGAATACAATATATGATAATGAAGTGTATGCTTACATGTTATGTATAATAAATACAATATTAAACTGATCACCCCCTAGCTGTTGTTTGCACTCACCCTTCCCTTTTCTCTTTTGTTTTTCATGAATGATATGTATGTAGGTATCCTAACAAATGTATGCATATATGTATCACATAATGTAGTGTAATATTGTATGTATGCATAGTTGAATGTATGATATAAATGCAAGATAAGTATGCTTGGATACATGTATGTATGAAAATGTGAATGTACGCAGTTGACGGAGATATTTCAAAAGTTCCTAGACACCCAGAAGGAGCAGGCCATCCGTTTCCAAGCCAGACTTGTGGATACACTCTCAGAGACAGGAAGGACCTCTGACTTCCAGATTCTTAAACCTTTGAACTTCTCCGACACCGAGCGCATATCTTACACCGAGGAGCAGATCAAGAACCTGGAGTAACCACTGAAGACCATCCAAGTCTCCGAGGACCCGACTCCTCTGAAGATTGGAGCCACTAGCCAGGAGATCTAGAATATAACACAGACAATAGGACGCAACGGGAAGCTGAAGCTCAGAAGGGACATGAAGACTTATGATGGAGATAGCAACTACTATAAATCAGCAAAGCATCACTACACTCAGACAACGCCTCTTCAGCCGCGTCATCAGATTCAGATGATGGCCATTTGTGCTTTCCACCGCCATCCAGACATTGCTAAGACGAGTGCCGCAAGAGACTGAGCCTATGCTTGTACTGCGGATCGCCTGCCCACCAAGTCAAGGATTGCCCGGAGACCACTGACCACACTGCCCAAAGATGAGCACGAAGAGCACCAGGACTACAGCAAGGGAACCCGCCTCTCCAGATTTAGCAATCACATGGAGCACTACCACAAGGACCAACCTACGTGAGGACAGCTAAAAAATGTTGAAGAGATTCCAGTCCCGAAGGAATACTGAAGACCGAAGGCTTTTTCTTGCATGGTTGGAGAAAACCATGTATCTTGATTTGCAATCCAGTCTTTCCTTAAATTTCTCTTAAGCACCTAGATTATTTCTTGAAACTTCTTGTTTTCTATTTTGAAACCTTGGTTGATGTTCGAAACTTATTTCGAGATATTGTTTCCTATTCGGCAAATTTGTTTCAGATCCACAATTCGATAATTGTTTGGAATCCACTATTCGATACCCCTGTTTCATATTCATTATTTATGGCTTTGTTTTTTTGCTTCTATTTGAAAATTTTCTATTCGAACCCTGTGCTATTCGAGATTTTATTCCTATCCAAAATTTCATTTTTGAAACTTGTTCCCAATCAAAACATTGTTTCAACCTTCACTCCTATCTTGACACTTGCTTGAGATTCAGTCCCTATTCGAGACATCGTTTGAAGATTTTGTTTTTTGTTTTGAGACTTTGACTAGTTTCCTACATAAATTCTATTTTCTATTCATGACTTATTTTCTGTTCGAGATTGATCTCTATTTGCGATTTTGTTTTGACCTTACTTGAGAATTTGTTTGTTCCATATTCATGATTCAGAACCTTGTATCATATTCGTTGATTGATATTCCTCCATTCACTCTTCGTAAACTTGTTTCTTATTCGAAATTTATATTCAAGATTTTGTATCATATTTATGACTTTGTTGATGTCTGATTTTCTATCTAAGATTTGTTTCCTGTTGAATTTTTTTCATTCGAGATATTGTTCGAGACTTCGTTGGCGTTCGATATTTTGTTATACATTAATTCATGTACAAGGTTTTGGTCATTATTTCGAGACTTTGCCTTCTATCTGATACCTTGCTTCTATGCAACCTTCGCGGCTTTGTTACTTATTCGGGATTACATTTCCTATACGAAATTTTGTTACCATTCCAGATATCAGTTGAGATTCCGTTTATTAATTGAAACTTTGCTCCCTGTCCAAGATTTAAAATCTCCTTATTTGCCCTTTGTACTTACTACTCTTTGATTAGATCCCTTGTTGCTTCTTAGTACCTAATAAACCCCTTGTTTCTAAAAGACATATAACATCACCTTTTATCTTGACTTAGACTACCGTAACTCATTTTGAATTCTTGAAATTTTAAATTTTCTATGGATAAAGTTGAAAGACTATTCGATGATCTACTGGAAGTAGCAGTTGCGCACTGCAGTTATTATCTGGACTACGGATACTGAGGGTTCACTGCAGCCAGCAGCGCACTGGCAAGACAGGAATTCTAAGTTGAAGTGATTTCAGACATTCATAGGTTTTCGAGTATTATTGAGACTTTGTCATATTCTTCATATCTCGATCTCTTGGGTGGTCTCGTCAATGATTATTGGAAAATGGATAAGGTTGACAGAATATTCGGTAACATATTGTTATTTGAGTCACGGAGCTGAAAGTCTACTACAGTCAAATATATATTGGCGGGGTAGGGATTCTAAGCAAAGTGATTTCAAATACCTATATGTCCTTGGATACCACGGAGACTATATTCCCTTTTCATATGATTATTGGTTTTCGAGAATCACAAATCCTTGCATGTTTTCTTGATTTGATACTAATAGCTCATGGGTAGTTTCCATATGATTTCTCAAATCGACCTTACAATTTTCCTTCTTGTATTTTACTGTCGGATCATTTGATTTTCTCAATGAATACACATTACTAGATTTTGATTCTATTTTACTGGATCTTAAATCACACCTATATTTCAATCGTGTTTATCTAAATTTCGGTCTCAATCATGCCTAACTAATCATGACTTGTCTATCTTGTTCTAGCCAATTGTATAAAACTGTTACGACCCGCACCTAGTATAGGGGCACAAGAAGTGGTTACGTCCAGCCTATGCCGCAGTGTCGGCGGTAGAATGCTGTCCTAGGTCACAATACATCTAACAGTTATAAGATACCTGTACAGTATATACACTCCGAATGGAGGTGACAATATAAAGTACAACTCAATCACAACTAAGAAAGAAAGTACGATAAGATAGAATAGATGAAATCACGAAATCCACAAATGATAAATACAAGATAAGAGAGAGAGATAAATGTCTAAGATAAACAACTCCACAAATCTAGAATAACAAATCTCCAAATAAGTACAAGTGTATCCAACGGACAGAATGATAATAAGATACTAGTCTAGCTAACTAGCCTAGACTACTGGGGTAATGTCCTCTGCAAGTGCTGGGTCCTCCTGAGAGTCCAACTCACATGTGTCATCTAGGCCTGCTCCATAATAAGTGGGAAACAGCTCCTCAAGGTCATCTGTAATATTTCAACAGGTCCAGTCAGGACGGGAGCGAGCACAGTATATCTCACGCAGTTCATATCATGACAGGAATATAATATAGGCAATAGAGTAAGATACATGAAACGCTGAAGAGTATACATGAATTAAAAGAGAAAACTGTAAAGAAATATCTACTATAAGTAAAGAGCTACAGTGAACTAATGATTTAGAGTACAAGATAGACATGTGAACGGTTTGATAATAAACATGAGAGGTTGTACATGGCTACACTACTTTGGAAATTGTCCACATGACTATTTCTACTCTCCCATCCCCAATCTATTTCTACTTTGTATAGGCACGTTGGTAGATGAAATAAAAACAAATATGAATAGTCTACGAGTCATAAGGATCTAAGTCTTGTTTATTCCTATACCATCATTCTATGGTTTTATTGACTAAGGCTTTGGTTGACCAAATGGGTTAAATTCCTCTAATCTCTATGGTCTAGATAATACTATTTGTATTCTCTTAATGGTCAAGGGTGTGTCAGGTCGTGGGATATTCTACCCAACTTAAAGAATTAAGCTAAGGGTGTTTGGGACATCTAACTAGTAGGGTCAATCTCTAGCAAACACGAAGGGAAGATAAGAATAATGATAGGAGGAATCAAGCAAGATGCAGTCGATGAGTCGAATGATAGTTCGGATATGGAATCAAGGAAAGAGGTCACGTATGTGGATGAGATCCTAGATTTCTAATCCTATTCGCAGGCTTGCTTGGTACGGTAAAGTAACCAAACAATTTATCTTGACCTGCATGGGCCACCACAAAAACATGTAACGCACCAGTCCCAAAATATGTAGGACTAGGAACGTAGACATACCAGCTGTATACATACGAAGTATACTCCAATGTATGGAAACCTCGTATAAATACATAAGCAGTAAAATGCAGTAGAACCATAACTAATCTCATCCACACAAAATAAATGAATAAAAGATATCATATAATGATAATGAATTGTCTTGATACAATATGTTGGGTGGAGACAAATCCACTACCAACAAGTAAAGGAAAAATACATGAGAAAAGAAATAATTTTTGGCTAGCGAAGCGAAGACGATCCAAGTGCAATCATCCTCGAAGAAATAACGATAATCACGGCTAGAGCTAGAGCACCTGTGAAAGACAATAGCACACACCTGGCGAGATAACCAGGTCCTCAGAGGGACGTAACAAGACACATAATATCATGCCATATAAACTGAATAAATATTGCTCAAATAAATAAGTCAATTGAATTATCACATGGTCCAATACACATCTATTGAACGAGCGTACCATCCCCACAACCAAACAAGGACAGGAGATGGTAAACTAATTCACGGTGACGTATCTTTCCATGCTATGAATCCAATATGGTATCCGGACCCCAACAAGGTTCAATACCTTCTCATCGAAGTAGTAAGTCACACCTACAACCAAACAAGGACAAAATGTGGCAAACTAGTTCGCGATAAGTTATTGTTCCAAGCCACGGTCAGATACAAGTACCCAAACCAAAAGTACTCGTACCTAACAGATAAAGATGCCTAACCGTTCTAAGTGAAATGTAGTTAAGAACAATCTTTCCTACGCATGGGCCCTAGCTAAATAGGATCGGCGTAGTCCCCCCTTGGGGCACCAGAGGTCCAATTAATAAGAGCATAGCGTTCTGCAGAACGCCAGTGGCCGTCAGTAATCATGGGTCATTAATCCCGTATATCCAGCGAAGCTTTCGGGTCACAAGGGAAAGTGCATCGAAGCCCATAGCTAAGGAATTGTCCTCCCCGCCCAATGCCTACTATGTTGTATCCACAACAGAAAATCTCTATAACCGCTAAGTCAAACTAAGCATGCAACCTCTATTAGCGGTTATTCCTATCGCACGGTGTCACGCCCCAGAACCAGAATACTGGAGAGCGGGGGCAGACATAGCCAGCTACGTATATAGAAATGAAAACCACCTCGATATACGGTCACGGCTGTCTAGATATATGAGGGTTTTCTACAAGCCAACAGTCTCTTATAGTCATGAACAAGCCTAGTGTCTCAATCACCACAAGTAAGTAAAGTCGCAAGATGTATGATCATTAAATATACAATAATAAGGCGTCCCAAATATTATATATTCAGCTGATCATGAAGCTAGTCGTTACAAAATGTTAGGACTAGCAAGAGTTTAGTCATACATGATCAATCCTAGAATTTGTCAATCATGTTTACAGCCCGTAGGCAGACAGTAAGTAAAAGTGCTTCGAGCTAACAGGTGCTCGTCGGCAAAACGCCTCAAAAGAATAACTTTACAATAGAGTGAGCGAAACAAAATAGAAAACCCACTCGTAGCCCGGGTTCCTTCTGGTCGCCACCATTGGGCTGGAAGCTTGGTAGATCCTCGAGAGCTGCTCGGAAATCTGGCCACACAAAACCAGCTGGGTTAACCCCAGAAAGAGCAAGTACCACAAGGGGGCCACGAAATAAGAACAAAAGCCAGCAATCAGCACAGAAAATCTAATATTAAAACTAAAATTACGAAAACATGTCAGGATGATATACGACGAGATAACCATGGAACTATTCCGATAGCCAGGTTACAATCCGTAAACCAAACAAGGACCGGGGTTGTAACCCTTCATCTGAACAGAGCTTGGTTTTCCACCATTTATCGGCAAGATAAGTAATGTAAGTAATCAAGACAGGAAGCAATCTTGCATGGGATCAAGACATGACTAGATTGGTTATACCTCATTCAATCAATCACGGCCAAGCAGATCCTATGGCTTACTACTTTAACTAACTAGGGTTATCACAGGCCTAATTACTAACAAGATGCAGTGAGATTGTTCCACAGCCACAAGCCCTGCAGACCATCCAGGTTACCCAGGACGAAAGATTAGGGTTGAATTCAGGTGGGTACATCGTCCAGAAGACAAATGTACCCTTAGGTGACTTAGAGGGTGCAACACGCGACGGTGTGCTGGAAATGTGCCCTACTCAACGGCAGGCTACAGATCCCAAGAGCGCCCAGGTAACGGGATTGCCTGTAGCTGTGTCATCTCTTCATGACTACTGTGTTATTCTAGTTATTAACCTTAATCCATTTTACTAGGTACTCCTGACCGTGGTACTCAGGAGTCCCCTCCTGGACATGATGCAAGACAGGATAAGTGGATTAATCAAGCAAGCAAGAAGAACTAACCACGGTGTCAAGGCAAGTCAAGTTAAGCTAGCCGTCGCAATAGCGTTAAGATAAATCATGTCAGGGTACTTGTCAGGAGTGCGCCACGACGGGCCACTATCATGTCAGGTAGGTCATGCCAGGAGTGCACCACTATGGGTCACTGTCGTGTTATGCTAGTTCCTTGTCATACCATGCCATGTACAATAGTCATTCCAAACATATTAAGTAAAATCAAGTTCATGACAAAAGGCATAAGAATATAAAATGGGCGTAAAATATCTAATAAAATATCAATATATAGGGCTATAGAAGAGCCAAGCTTAAAGAAATAAGACCAAAACTCCAAGAGCCAATGGGTTAAGCAAGGGTCAGGGGAGCAGCGTACGAAAAGTCACGCACGCTGAAAGAGCTGCGTACGTGAAAAGTCACGCACGCCAGAGAGCAGCATGGGTGAAAAGTCACGCACGCTCAAGGGAGCTGCGTACGTGAAAAGTCACGCACGCTGAGAGACCAGTGCACGTGAAAAGTCACGCACGCCAGAGAGCAGCGTGGGTGAAAAGTTACGCACGCTACAGAGAGCTGCGTGGGTGAAAAGTCACGCACGCTCAAGGGAGCTGCGTGGATGAAAAGTCACGCACGCTCAAGGGAACTGCGTACATGAAAAGTTACGCACGCTGAGAGAGCAGCATAGGTGAAAAGTCACGCACGCTACAGAGAGCAGCGTGGATGAAAAGTCACGCACGCTACAGAGAGCAGCGTGGGTGAAAATTCACGCACGCTCAAGGAGTCACGCTTCCAACAGGAAGCGTACTCAAGTCTGCGTACGCAGCGCTAAAGAGCGCGCGTAGCTCAGGGTGCGTAAGCTAAACAGCTCTGCACACACTGCTCACTGTCTTCTCCAGACAGCAAGAACACCATGGTTGAACCCAAGCTTCAAAGCATCATAACTTGGCCATCCGAACTCCAAATCCAGATTTTCAAGTTCCAACTTGGGTAGAATTGAATGCTCTTCCACTTGGAAACACCAAAACCTATGAAAATCCAACTTAAAGAGATCAAACCATACAAAATCCGAAAATAGAAATAACTTAGATCTAGAGCAAAGGAGACTTCAAATCACAAACCACCAAGTTCTAATGTTGATCACCATGTCCTAATCTAGCAAATGAACCAAGAAAATAGGGCTCTTATGAAGTGGCAAGGTGCACTTGCCTAGGGTTAGGAGAGTTGTGGAGGAAGGAGAAGAAGAAGAAGAAGGAAATTAATGGTGGAAGTTATGAGGAGAGAGAGTGGTAGGTGGGGGTTATAAAGAGGGTGAGTTATGGTGGGTTGAGGGGTAGCATAGGTTAAGGTGATCCAACTCACATAAAACCGAACCAATCCAAATAAAACCGAGCCATGCCAAAACCCAAAATACGGGAAATACCGAAATCCCACAAGTTTGAAAAAAAATAAAAAATGCATGCCAAAAATCCAGATACGAGTATAAATACGAAATACGGGAAATACGGGAAATGAGGGTGACAACTCTACCCACCTTAAAAGAATTCTATCCTCGAAATTTAATCAAGGAGCTAGAGATTGCCACGACAAGCTACATTAAGCACAAGCAAGTTATACTAAGAAGCTCAAGCATACAATCATACAATGCAAGCAAGGAAGGGAAAAACGTAAGGCATAAAAAAGACATTATACCTCACGAGTCAAACAGGTAGGGATATCGTGATCGGATGTCGTCCTCACGCTCCTACATTGACTCACCTAGAGAGTGATGACCCCAAGCAACACGGACTAATTTAATAGTCTTGTTCTTGAGTATCTTCTTCCTCCGGTCCAATATAGACACGGGCCTCTCCTCATACGAAAGGTTGGTACCAACAACCAATTTCGAATGGTCTAGGATGTGGCTCGGGTCCGGAATATACCGTCGTAATTGGGACACATGGAATACATCATGCACCTCACTTAGCGACGGCGGAAGAGCGAGACGATAGGATACATCTCCTACTCGCTCTAGAATATCGAACGGCCCTATATACCTAGGACTAAGCTTTCCCCGCACGCCGAAGCGAATGACGCCGCGGTTAGGTGAGATCCTAAGGAATACATGGTCGCCGACAGCAAATTCTAAGGGACGTCGATGAGCATCGGCCCAATGGCGCTGGCGGTCCTGGGCAACTCGGAGGTGATCTCTGACCTTCCTGACCACTTCAACCGTCTGGGAAATCATCTCTGGACCAAGCATCTGCCTCTTCTCGACATCATCCTATGCTAGCGGGGATCTGCACTTCCTGCCATACAGAGCCTCGAAGGGTGCCATCTGGATACTGGCCTGATAACTGTTATTGTACGAGAATTCCACCAGGTGCAGATGATTCTCCCATGAACCACCGAAGTCAAGGGTGCAAGATCTCAACATATCTTCAAGAGTCTGGATTGTGCGCTCTGATTGACCATCCGTCTGCGGGTGATAAGCTGAGCTGAACTGAAGGTGAGTCCCCAAACTCTTCTGCAAGCTGCGCCAAAAGTGTGATATGAATCTTGAATCCCTATCCGAGGTGATGCAGACTGGCACCCCGTGAAGCCTGACGATCTGCCTGAGATACATCTCTGCTAACTGTGCCGTCGACTGTCCAACTCTGAATGGGAAAAAGTGTGCCACCTTGGTAAGCATGTCCACAATTACCCAAATAGCATCTCTGCCGGCCGGAGATCTGGGCAATTCGGTCACGAAATCCATGGTTATATGTTCCCATTTCTATTCTGGGATCGGTAAGGGTTGAAGAAGTCCAGCGGGCCTCTGATGTTCAGCTTTAACTTGTTGGCAAACCAAATACCGAGAGATAAATCGGGCTATCTCCCTCTTCATGCCATTCCACCAGAAATGCTGACGAATATCACGGTACATCTTCGTACCACCCGGATGAATAGAATATTGTGAACTGTGGGCTTCTGCCATAACTTCATGTCTGATATCTTTACTGGGTGCACAAAGACGAGTGTCGTGCCGAAGTGTACCGTCTTCATGGATGCATAACTCTGGCCTTCTTCCTGCTTCACACTCTGCTCTGAGTCGCTGGATCTTGGAATCTGTTGACTGCGCCACCCGAATTCTCTCAACTATGCTGGACTGAACCTGTAGACTGGCCATCAATGCCATACTGGTAGGAAGAACCACTTCAATTCCCATCTTCTGAAGATCTGCCAATAATTCTGGTTGCGCCGTCAGGAAATAAACTCCGGCTCTCCTGCTCAATGCATCTGCTACAACGTTGGCCTTCCCGGGATGATACTGCAAATCCACATCATAATCCACCAATAGCTCAAGCCATCTTCTCTGCCGCATATTAAGGTCCTTCTGGGTGAAAACATACTTCAGGCTCTTATGATCAGTAAAGATCTGCACTCTATCTCCGTACAAGTAGTGTCTCCACAACTTCAAAGCAAACACTACCGCCGCCAATTCCAAGTCGTGGGTCGGGTAATTCTTTTCATGGTCACAAAGTTGGCGTGACGCATAAGATATTATCTTCCCATGCTGCATCAAGACACACCCCAATCCTCTGCCTGAAGCGTCGTAATAAACTATGAATCCTCCGGTCCCATCCGGAAGGGTGAGAATGGGAGCCGTTATCAAACCCTGCTTTAACTTCTCAAATGACTCCTGACACTCTGCTGTCCAAACAAATGGCACATCCTTGCGGGTCAACTGGGTCATCGGTGCTGAAATCCTTGTAAAATCTGAAATGAACCGCCGGTAGTAGCCGGCCAATCCAAGGAAGCTGCGAACCTCTGCCACTGAGCTGGGTACCGGCCATAACTCGATAGCCACAATCTTCTGGGGATCTACTTCCCCTCCTCCTCGGGTAATGATGTGACCCAAGTATGAAATACGATCGAGCCAGAACTCGTATTTACTGAACTTGGCGTACAACTGATGCTCCCTAAGCGTCTGAAGGACGACTCTGAGATGATGCTCATGCTCTGCTTCACTCTTGCTGTAAACTAGGATGTCATCTAGAAATACGATCACAAATTGATCCAAGTAAGGCATGAAAATGCGATTCATGCGGTCCATGAATACGGCCGGTACATTGGTCACTGGAAAGGAGTTGACGAGAATAGTACCTGCCACAACCTCACCTGGTGCAACTTCTTCTTCCATAGCCATCATCATGGCCTGACCTTGTCCTCTGGCTGCTGGTCCCCTCTGCTGGAAATCTCTCTGCCTATTCTGGGTCTGAGCTTGGGCTTGTGTATACTGCTGGAGGTGTTGTTGCTGGAATGCCTGAGACTGAGGCGGCAAGGGCCTCAAAGACTGATACTGCTGCTGCTGAACTGGTGCTGGGGCCGGTCCTCTCACCGAAGAGCTAGAAGGGTTGGATGCTGATGAACCACCCCTATTCGGGCAAGCCCCTATCCTTTGATCTGCTGCTCCACAAGCCAGGCACAATCCCTGTGCCCTGCGACAGTCTGCCACCACATGCCCTGGCTTTCCGCAATAAGAACATCCCATCACGGAAGTCTGCTTCTGCTTCTACTGCTGTGGGTACGTCGGGGTCGAATGCTGAACCGACGTACTGAGGCCGCCCGCCTCGGAGTTCCAATGGTCAATCCCCTAGCTGCCGGGGCTGGAGCTGATGATTGGTGCATCTGACTATGGGACCGCTTCCTACTTCCGGTCCTATCCACGATCCTCGGGGAGGTGTACTCATGCCTCCTAGCTGCTCTCAAGACTGCATCGAACGTCTGGTGCTCGAACTGCTCAACCGCCAACAAGATCTCCAAATGCAGTCCCTGCTGGAACAGCTGGGCCCTATCAAACTCGGTCGCCACCAAGTTGGGGGCAAACCTACTGAGTCTAGAAAACTCCGATGCATAACTGTCGACTGTTCTGCCTCCTTGCTTCAAGTTGGTAAATCTGGTCTGCAAGTCGTACCGAGCCACAGCATCGAAATACTTCGTCTGGAATCTCTCTCTAAACACTGTCCAAGCAATGGGTGCCAATAATCCCATGGCTTGTGCCACCCACCAACTGCGAGCCAAGTCCAACAACTGTAGGCGTACCACCGCCACCTTCTCATTCTCGGGTGTCCTAGCTGCTTCCAGAATTACCTCGGTATCCTGAAGCCATGCATCTGCGGCAATCGCATCCTCGCTGTCGTCGAAGAAAGGAGGGTTCAATCGCTTGAAACTGTTGGCCGCCTGGTTCCCTGGATGTCCGCCTCGGGTCAAAGCATCTTGAACTGTCTGGTGCAGGGCGTCACTTCGACGATCCTGGGAAGCTATCAAGGTTCTGATGAGGCCTACTAAGGTACCATCATCTGGCTCTGCGGGCTGGACGGGCCGAACTGGTGACTCTCCTCCAGTAGGCACAACTCTGGAGGCTACCCCGGAATGCTGGGCTTGATCTCCGGGTTGCTGCTGATCTGCGGGAAGTGCTCCACCTCGTCGATCGGTAGGACCAGGTACAGTACCGCTGAAGAAGACGACACAGGGAACAATAAGGAAAGGACCAGGACAGATCAACGATATAAGCACAGGATCAGGGCAAGAATCCAGGGATTCAGAGGATACGAACAGAGATCAAGGATGAGTACTGATTGAGACATCTATCTGGTAAACCCCCGTACATCTTGATTTACAAGACCTACATGGGCCACCACTTAAACCATGTCACTCCCCAGAACCAGAATACTGGAGAGCGGGGGCAGACATAGCCAGCTTCGTATATAGAAATGGAAACCACCTCGATATACGGTCACGACTGTCTAGATATGTGAGGGTTTTCTACAAGCCAACAGTCTCTTATGGTCATGAACAAGCCTAGTGTCTCAATCACCACAAGTAAGTAAAGTCGCAAGATGTATGATCATTAAATATACAATAATAAGGCGTCCCAAATATTACATATTCAGCTGATCATGAAGCTAGTCGTTACAAAATGTTAGGACTAGCAAGACTTTAGTCATACATGATCAACCCTAGGATTTGTCAATCATGTTTACAGCCCGTAGGCAGACAGTAAGTAAAAGTGCTTCGAGCTAACAGGTGCTCCGGCTAAACGCCTCAAAAGAATAACTTTACAATAGAGTGAGCAAAACAAAATAGAAAACCCACTCGTAGCCCGGGTTCCTTCTGGTCGCCACCATTGGGCTGGAAGCTTGGTAGATCCTCGGGAGCTGCTCCGAAATCTGGCCACACAAAACCAGCTGGGTCAACCCCAGAAAGAGCAAGTGCCACAAGGGGGCCACGAAATAAGAACAAAAGCCAGCAATCAGCACAAAAAATCTAATATTAAAACTAAAATTACGAAAACATGTCAGGATGATATACGACGAGATAACCATGGAACTATTCCGATAGCCAGGTTATAACCCGTAAACCAAACAAGGACCGGGGTTGTAACCCTTCATCTGAACAGAGCTTGGTTTCCCACCATTTATCGGCAAGATAAGTAATGTAAGTAATCAAGACAGGAAGCAATCTTGCATGGGATCAAGACATGACTAGATTGGTTATACCTCATTCAATCAATCACGGCCAAGCAGATCCTACGGCTTACTACTTTAACTAACTAGGGTTATCACAGGCCTAATTACTAACAAGATGCAGTGAGATTGTTCCACAGCCACAAGCCCTGCAAACCATCCAGGTTATCCAGGACGAAAGATTAGGGTTAAATTCAGGTGGGTACATCGTCCAGAAGACAAATGTACCCTTAGGTGACTTATAGGGTGCAACACGCGACGGTGTGCTGGAAATGTGCCCTACTCGACGGCAGGCTACAGATCCCAAGAGCGCCCAGGTAACGGAATTGCCTGTAGCTGTGTCATCTCTTCATGACTACTGCGTTATTCTAGTTATTAACCTTAATCCATTTTAATAGGTACTCCTGACCGTGGTACTCAGGAGTCCCCTCATGGACATGATGTAAGACAGGATAAGTGGATTAATCAAGCAAGCAAGAAGAACTAACCACGGTGTCAAGGCAAGTCAAGTTAAGCTAGCCGTCGCAATAGCGTTAAGATAAATCATGTCAGGGTACTTGTCAGGAGTACACCACGACGGGCCACTATCATGTCAGGTAGGTCATGCCAGGAGTGCACCACTATGGGTCACTGTCGTGTTATGCTAGTTCCTTGTCATACCATGCCATGTACAATAGTCATTCCAAACATATTAAGTAAAATCAAGTTCATGACAAAAGGCATAAGGATATAAAATGGGCGTAAAATATCTAATAGAATATCAATATATAGGGCTATAGAAGAGCCAAGCTTAAAGAAATAAGACCAAAACTCCAAGAGCCAATGGGTTAAGCAAGGGTCAGGGGAGCAGCGTACGAAAAGTCACGCACGCTGAAAGAGCTGCGTACGTGAAAAGTCACGCACGCCAGAGAGCAGCGTGGGTGAAAAGTCACGCACGCTCAAGGAAGCTGCGTGGGTGAAAAGTCACACACGCTGAGAGAGCAGTGCACGTGAAAAGTCACGCACGCCAGAGAGCAGCGTGGGTAAAAACTCACGCACGCTACAGAGAGCTGCGTGGGTGAAAAGTCACGCACGCTCAAGGGAGCTGCGTGGGTAAAAAGTCACGCACGCTCAAGGGAGCTGCGTACGTGAAAAGTCACGCACGCTGAGAGAGCAACGTAGGTGAAAAGTCACGCACGCTACAGAGAGCAGCGTGGGTGAAAAGTCACGCACGCTACAGAGAGCAGCATGGGTGAAAATTTACGCACGCTCAAGGAGTCACGCTTCCAACAGGAAGCGTACTCAAGTCTGCGTACGCAGCGCTAAAGAGCGCGCGTAGCTCAGGGTGCGTAAGCTAAACAGCTCTGCACACACTGCTCACTGTCTTCTCCATACAGCAAGAACACCATGGCTGAACCCAAGCTTCAAAGCATCATAACTTGGCCATCCGAACTCCAAATCCAGATTTCCAAGTTCCAACTTGGGTAGAATTGAATGCTCTTCCACTTGAAAACACCAAAACCTATGAAAATCCAACTTAAAGAGATCAAACCATGCAAAATCCGAAAATTGAAATAACTTAGATCTAGAGCAAAGGATACTTCAAATCACAAACCACCAAGTTCTAATGTTGATCACTATGTCCTAATCTAGCAAATGAACTAAGAAAATAGGGCTCTCATGAAGTGGCAAGGTGCACTTGCCTAGGGTTAGGAGAGTTGTGGAGGAAGGAGAAGAAGAAGAAGAAGGAAATTAATGGTGGAAGTTATGAGGAGAGTGAGTGGTAGGTGGGGGTTATAAAGAGGGTGAGTTGTGGTGGGTTGAGGGGTAGCATAGGTTAAGGTGATCCAACTCACATAAAACCGAACCAATCCAAATAAAACCGAGCCACGCCAAAACCCAAAATACGGGAAATACCGAAATCCCACAAGTTTGAGAAAAAAATAAAAATACATGCCAAAAATCCAGATACGAGTATAAATACAAAATACGGGAAATACGGGAAATTAGGGTGACACACGGCTTGTACGTACTGGAAGCCAGCCAATCATGTACGTCCGTATTCTACATGCGACACACAACTTCGTGGTACAACGTGTCAAGGCCATGAATGCAGCACACAAAGGTGGTCCCTTAAATCTAGGGTTAATATGTAAGAAAACTAATACATAGCAGGAAATATAAATGAACAGTAAGTTCTAATAGTTTATGCCATGTATCACAGTTTATTTTGCATAAAGAAAATAATAAAAAATGCATGAAAATATGAGCTAAAATAAATAAACAGTAAATGGCAAGGTGTCTTGCCTGGTAGGACGCCTGGTGTGCTACAATGATCAAGCTGTCATGAACTGCAACTTCGGTGCAACAACTATGCAAGGTGACCTCTGATGTCGGCACGGACGGTTCCATTGGGTCCAGAAGGGTCAAATTAACTAGGAACGATATGAGAAAGTTCAAGATTTGCAAGAAGATATGAGTATGACTAGCCAGGGACAAGATTCAATAATAGAAGAAATTGAGTATAAATAAATATTTATAATAATACTAAAAATATATATATGAAAAACTTTACTTAGTCAAAATATTTAATAACTAAATTTATAAAGTACTTTATTATAAAGAAACTATATTTGAAATTTAGTTATAATTAAAAACTAGGTTTTAGGTTTATCCAAAATAGTATAAATAAAATCTTGGAAAACAAGTTAAGCAAAAATAATAATTTATATCACATATAAGTTTTAAAATTCTAAGGCCATAACTGATACAAAATAATATAACACTATTTTAGGACTTATAACCCAATTAAGAAAAATAAGGTAGGAGTAGCCTAATAAAATATTTTGTGACCAAATTAATTTAAAAATATTACTGTATATTTATTTAACAAAACATAATAATAATAATAATAATTATTATTATTATTATTATAATTATAATAATTATAGTAATAATGTTAATAGAGATTAAAAGAAGAAGAAAACCAAAAATAAACAAAACTAAACAAAACACACCAAAAACAATCAAAAACAAAAACAAAACTAAAAAGCTGGTGGCTCTTCTCTTCTATACTAATTAAGTGATTAAAATATTTATAATAATAATAGCATTAAATAGAAATAATAAAATGCAGCTCACTGATGCTTCCTCTTTCGAGGAGCAAAAGAAAATAAAAAAAGAATCAAAAGGGAAGGGGAGAGGAAGGAACTCAGGAGAGGAAGTAGTGTAGGGAGAGAGAGAAAGAGGGATAGGCGAACGGGAGAGAGAGGGCGACGGAGAGAGGAGATGAGAGCCGGCAGGGCTCAGCAAAGCGCGACGTACGGAAGGGGGTGCACAAGGGGGCAGCGGCCACGGCGATTTTGGTCGACAGATAGTAGGGAAGGAGGTCGGAGAGAAGGGTTGCGGGCGGATGAACGCGGCGGAGGAACGACGGACGCGAAGGGGTCTCGCCGGAGGGTTTGGGGAGTCGACGGGATGGGGGTTCGGCGGCACAGCTGGTGGATCACGACACGGCGACCTCGCGGTGGTGCCCGCACGTCCACAGGAAGAGCGACGGCGGGTTAGAGAGATCGGGAGCTCGTCGGCCGTGGAGGAGTGGGGCGGCTCGCTGGCACGGTGGCCGCGGTAAGGTGAAAGGGTGCGTGTGTTTTTTTTATTTATATTTTTTTCCTATACGATATTTCTGGGATGGTGAACTTCGATGGTGGTTAGGATCAGGATGAGGTTGTACTCGGTGGTACATGAGGGAATATGTCGGAGATGGAATCGAGGGGATGGCGAACCGAGGTGAGTGGTGCTAGCTTTGGTCGCTACGGTGGCGAGCGGCGGAGGGTCGGTTGATAGGGCGGCGGATGGTACGGATTGGGTTCGGTCAGGGTCGGAGAAGATGATGGTGACAACGATGGTCCTAGCTAGGCTTGGCCGGAGATGGTGGCCATGCTAGATTAGGTTTAGGGTTTTGGGTTGAGTCGGGAATGTAGATGGCTGGGGTTGGCTGTGACAGGGGAACCGGTCGGGGCGGCATGGATGCGGGTGATGGAGGGTGGTGTAAGAAGATGGCGGTGACTGATGGGTTGGAGACAAGGAGGAGGACATGGGCGGGGACGGGATCGGAGTAGGAGTAGGATGGTTGTACAGTCCGTGTCGAGTGTTGTGGGGATTCGTGTCCAGGGTGTTGGGCACGAAGGAGAGGGAAAATTTGTATATGTAAAAAAGAATAACCTATTAGAAAGACACCGGGGTCGGACCCGAGGCCGTCACGGCTGACACGGAAAAGATGGACACCGACACGATGCACGTACACTTTTGCGGTAGAAATTTGTGGAAGAATATTGGAGTTTTATGGAGGAGTAACTGCCTATTTATAGGATGTGGGAATTTCCATTAAGATAAGGATTAGAATAGTTTAAACCCAATTTAGATAATTCAATCTATTAATTTAAATTAATTCAATAAATCCAATCCAAATCAAAATCCAATTTAAATCTGATTAAATTCTATCTTTTATTTTAAAATAAAATAAGGTAAATCAAATTTCAAATATAGATATTAATTTACTATTTAAAACATATTCATAAATCAAATCAAGATTTAAATTGCCACAATAATTTTAAAATATGTTTTCCAAAAATACTATAATAATAATTTCGAAAATACATTATTATTTAAAAAAATAAACTTAATAAAATATTTATGAGATATATATATGTAAGCACAAATAATGTATGCATGGTTATGCTTTTTCCTAGTATACAGTAAAATATTATTATGATTAATAACTGCTAAAAACAAAAAGGCTTTTTATAGCAAGAATAATAATTATATATAATATTTTGAAAGTATATATTAAAATAGAAAAAAGTATTTTTCTAAGATATGTACGCTCGCACATATTCGCACTCGACGAGCAAGAAAAACGAAATCTTGCGCGCGACGTACAATACGTTATTGAGACGTACAATACAAAATTTTAAATCAGTACCAAATTTAATTAAAAAAATAGTAGAAATTTAGGAGTTTTACATCCTACCGAACTTAAAAGAATTTCGTCCTCGAAATTAAGAATTCGTAGGGGGTGAGAAGGCACAATGGTAGATAGAAGGGTTCCTTAAAGAAGTTTATATGGTCGTAGTCTAGGTTGAGGATATGATTAAGAGACGATTGTAATCACTCTTAAATTCAAGTGATTAGAAAGTCAAGATTGTAGATTTAGGGTCGAGGGAAAGGTCGAGTATTTTAAGACAAAGATATAGTTACATTGGGTGGTAATGGTAATTGGACAGTTAGAGGAAGTTCTAGTATAACACCTTCGTCCTTCTAAATAGGTAAAGGCAAAAGCAATAAGGAGTTCAAAAGACGATATTATCGAGTACGAATACGTAGTTCAAGGACGACCGAAAAAAATTCAAAAGGAGTTGCCAAGACAGTCGCGGATGGGACTCTAGAGGACAAGTTTAGCGATGTCCCCATCTACGTAGAACGATATATAGGAGTGAACCAAAGTGCACTCGGTTGATCAGACTATTATGCACAGGTTCTGATTAGACAATCTGTTAGTGGAGGCCTCCAATAACTTATGTCATGAACAAGCTTGATTAAAGAATTGAGCTTGCAAAAACTAGACAATATTAGCATCATTAGTCTAGATAGTAAAAATATAGGCACGATGGTAGATGAAATAAAAACAAATATGAATAGTCTACGAGTCATAAGGATCTAAGTCTTGTTTATTCCTATACCATCATTCTATGGTTTTATTGACCAAGGCTTTGGTTGACCAAATAGGTTAAATTTCTCTAGTCTCTATGGTCTAGATAATACTATTTGTATTTCTTTAATGGTCAAGGTTGTGTCAGGTCGTGGGGTATTCTACCCAACTTAAAGAATTAAGCTAAGGGTGTTTGGGACATCTAACTAGTAGGGTCAATCTCTAGCAAGCACGAAGGGAAGATAAGAATAATGATAGGAGGAATCAAGCAAGATGCAGTCGATGAGTCAAATGATAGTTCGGATATGGAATCGAGGAAAGAGATCAAGTATGTGGATGAGATCCTAGACTTCTAATCCTATTCGCAAGCTTGCTTGGTACGGTAACCCAAACAATTTTTCTTGACCTGCATGGGCCACCACAAAAACATGTAACAACCCAGTCCCAAAATACGTAGGACTAGGAACGTAGACATGCCAGCTGTATACATACGAAGTATACTCTAATGCATGGAAACCTCGTATGAATAAATAAGTTGTAAAATACAGTAGAACCATAACTAATCTCATCCACACAAAATAAATGAATAAAAGATATCATATAATGATAATGAATTATCTTGATACAATATGTTGGGCGGAGATAAATCCACTACCAACAAGTAAAGGAAAAATACATGAGAAAGGAAATAATTTTTGGCGAGCGAAGCAAAGACGATCCAAGTGCAATCATCCTCGAAGAAATAGCGATAATCACGGCTAGAGCTAGAACACCTGCGAAACATGGTCCAATATACACCTATTGAACGAACGTACCATCCCCCCAACCAAACAAGGACAGGGGATGGTAAACTAATTCACGGTGACGTATGTTTCCATGCTATGAATCCAATATGGTATCCGAACCCCAACAAGGTTCAATACCTTCTCATCGAAGTAGTAAGTCACACCAACAACCAAAAAAGGACAAGATGTGGCAAACTAGTCTGCGACAAGTTATTGTTCCAAGCCACGGTCAGATACAAGTACACAAACCAAAAGTACTCGTACCTAACGGATAAAGGTGCCTAACCGTTCTAAGTGAAATGAAGTTAAGAACAATCATTCCTACGCATGGGCCCTGGCTACATAGGATCGGCGTAGTCCCCCCTTGGGGCACTAGAGGCCCAATCAATAAGAGCATAGCGTTCCGCAGAACGCTAGTGGCCGTTAGTAATCATGGGTCATCAACCCCGTATCTCCAGCGGAGCTTCCGGGTCACAAGAGAAAGTGCATCGAAGCCCATACGCTAAGGAATTGTCCTCCCCACCCAATTTCTACTATGTTGTATCCACAACAGAAAGCCTCTATAACCGCTAAGTCAAACTAAGCATGCAACCTCTATTAGCGGTTATTCCTATCGCACGGCTTGTACGTACTGGTGGCCAGCCAATCACGCACGTCCGTGTTCTACATGCGACACACAACTTCGTGGTACAATGTGTCAAGGCCATGAATGCAACACACAAAGGTGGTCTCTTAAATCTAGGATTAATGTGTAAGAAAACTAATACATAGTAGAAAATATAAATGAACAGTAAGTTCTAACAGGTTATGCCATGTATCATAGCTTATTTTACATAAAGAAAATAATGAACAATGCATGAAAATATGAGCTAAAATAAATAAACAACAAATGGCAATGTGTCTTGCCTGGTAGGACGCCTGGTGTGCTGCGATGATCAAGCTGGCATGAACTGCGACTTCGGTACAACAACTATGCAAGGTGACCTCTGATATCGGCACGGACGGTTCCATTGGGTCCAGAAGGGTCAAATTAACTAGGAACGATATGAGGAAGTTCGAGATTTGCAAGAAGATATGAGTATGACTAGCCAGCAACAAGATTCAATAATGGAAGAAATTGAGTATAAATAAATATTTATAATAATTCTAAAAATATATATATATGAAAAACTTTACTTAGTCAAAATATTTAATAACTACATTTATAAAGTACTTTATTATAAAGAAACTATATTTGAAAGTTAGTTATAATTAAAAACTAGGTTTTAGTTTTATCCAAAATAGTATAAATAAAATCTTGGAAAACAAGTTAGGCAAAAATAATAATTTATATCACATATAAGTTTTAAACTTCTAAGGCCATTACTGATACAAAATAATATAACACTATTTTAGGACTTATAAGCCAATTAATAAAAATAAGGTAGGAGTAGCCTAATAAAATATTTTATGACCAAATTAATTTAGAAATATTATTATATATTTATTTAAAAAACATAATAATAATAATAATAATAATAATAATGTTAATAGAGATTCAAAGAAGAAGAAAACCAAAAATAAACAAAACTAAACAAAACACACACCAAAAATAATCAAAAACAAAAATAAAACTAAAAAGCTGCTGGCTCTTTTCTTCTATACTAATTAAGTGATTAAAATATTTATAATAATAATAGCATTAAATAGAAATAATAAAATGTAGCTCACTGCTGCTTACTCTTTCGAGGAGCAAAAAAACAAAAAAAAGAATCAAATGGGAAAGGGAGAGGAAGGAACTCAGGGGAGGAAGTAGTGTGGGGAGAGAGAGAAAGAGGGATAGGCGAATGAGAGAGAGAGGGCGGCGGAGAGAGGAGATGAGGGCCGGCGGGGCTCAGCAAAGCACGGCGTGCGGAAGGGGGTGCGCAAGGGGGCAGCGGCCACGGCGATTTTGGTCGGCGGAGAGTAGGGAAGGAGGTCGGAGAGAAGGGTTGCTGGCGGATCGGCGCGGCGGAGGAACGACCGACACGAAGGGGTCTCGCCGGAGGGTTTGGGGAGTCGACGGAACGGGGGTTCGGCGGCGCAGCTGGTGGATCACGGCACGGCGGCCTCGCGGTGGTGCCCGCGCGTCCAAAAGAAGTGCGGCGGCGGGTTAGAGAGATCGGGAGCTCGCCGGCCGCGGAGGAGTGGGGCGGCTCGCTGGCACGGCGGCCGCGGTGAGGTGAAAGGGTGCGTGTGTTTTTTTTATTTATATTTTTTTCCTATACGATGTTTCTGGGATGGTGAACTTCGATGGTAGTTAGGATCAGGATGAGGTTGTACTCGGTGGTACAGGAGGGAACATGTCAGAGATAGAATCGAGGGGATGGCGAACCGAGGTGAGTGGTGCTAGCTTTGGTCGCTACGATGGCTAGCGGCGGAGGGTCGGTTGATAGGGCGGCGCTTGGTGCGGACTGGGTTCGGTCAGGGCCGGAGAAGTTGATGGTGACAACGATGGTCCTAGTTAGGCTTGGCCGGAGATGGTGGCCAGGCTAGATTAGGTTTAGGGTTTTGGGTTGAGTCGGGAATGTAGATGGTTGGGGTTGGCTGTGACAGGAGAACCGGTCGGGGTGGCATGGATGCGGGTGATGATGGTGATGGAGGGTGGTGTAGGAAGATGGTGATGACTGATGGGTTGGAGACAAGGAGGAGGACACGAGCGGGGACGGGGTCGGAGTAGGAGTAGGACGGTTGTACAGTCCGTATCGGGTGTTGTGGGGATTCGTGTTCAGGGTGTTGGGCACGAAGGAGAGGGAAAATTTGTATATGTAAAAAAGAATAACCTATTAGAAAGACACCGGGGTCGGACCCGAGGCCGTCACGGCTGACACGGAAAAGATGGACACCGACACGATGCACGTACACTTTTGCTGTAGAAATTTGTGGAAGAATATTGGAGTTTTATGGAGGAGTACCTGCCTATTTATAGGATGTGGGAATTCCCATTAAGATAAGGATTAGAATAGTTTAAACCCAATTTAGATAATTCAATCTATTCATTTAAATTAATTCAATAAATCCAATCCAAATCAAAATCCAATTTAAATCTGATTAACTTCTATCTTTTATTTTAAAATAAAATAAGGTAAATCAAATTTCAAATATAGATATTAATTTACTATTTAAAACATATTCATAAATCAAATCAAGATTTAAATTGCCACAATAATTTTAAAATATGTTTTCCAAAAATACTATAATAATAATTTCGAAAATACATTATTATTTAAAAAAACTTAATAAAATAATTATGAAATATATAAGTAAGCACAAATAATGTATACATGGTTATGCTTTTTCCTAGTATACAATAAAATATTATTATGATTAATAACTGCTAAAAATAAATAGGCTTTTTATAGCAAGAATAATAATTATATATAATATTTTGAAAGTATATAATAAAAAAGAAAAAATATTTTTCTAAGATATGTACGCTCACACATATTCGCACTCGACGAGCAAGAAAAACGAAATCTTGCGCGCGACGTACAATACGTTATTGAGACGTACAATACAAAATTTTAAATCAGTACCAAATTTAATTAAAAAAATAGAAGAAATTTAGGGATTTTACATCCTACCTAACTTAAAAGAATTTTGTCCTCGAAATTTAGAATTCGTAGGGGGTGAGAAGGCACAACGGTTGATAGAAGGGTTCCTTAAAGAAGTTTATATGTTCGTAGTCTAGGTTGAGTATATGATTAAGAGACGATTGTAATCACTCTTAAATTCAAGTGATTAAAAGTCAAGATTGTAGATTTAGGGTCGAGGGAAAGGTCGAGTAGTTCAAGACAAAGATATAGTTACATTGGGTGGTAATGGCGATTGGACAGTTAGAGGAAGTTCTAGTATAACACCTTCGTCCTTCTAAATAGGTGAAGGCGAAAGCAATAAGGAGTTCAAAAGACGATATTATCGAGTACGAATACGTGGTTCAAGGACGACCGAAAAAAATTCAAAAGGTGTTGCCAAGGCAGTCGCGGATGGGACTCTAGAGGACAAGTTTAGCGATGTCCCCATCCACGTAGAACGATATACAGAAGCGAACCAAAGTGCACTCGGTTGATCAGACCATTATGCACCGGTTCTGATTAGACAATCTGTTAGTGGAGGCCTCCAATAACTTATATCATGAACAAGCTTGATTAAAGAATTGAGCTTGCAAAAACTAGGCTATATTAGCATAATTAGTCTAGATAGTAAAAATATAGTCACGATGGTAGATGAAATAAAAAAAAAAAATATGAATAGTCTACGAATCATAAGGATCTAAGTCGTGTTTATTCCTATACCATCATTCTATGGTTTTATTGACCAAGGCTTTGGTTGACCAAATGGGTTAAATTCCTCTAGTCTCTATGGTCTAGATAATACTATTTGTATTCCCTTAATGGTCAAGGGTGTGTCAGGTCATCGGGTATTCTACCCAACTTAAAGAATTAAGCTAAGGGTGTTTGGGACATCTAACTAGTAGGATCAATCTCTAGCAAGCACGAAGGGAAGATAAGAATAATGATAGAAGGAATCAAGCAAGATGCAGTCGATGAGTCGAACGATAGTTCGAATATGGAATCGAGGAAAGAGGTCAAGTATGTGGATGAGATCCTAGACTTCTAATCCTATTCGCAGGCTTGCTTGGTACGGTAAAGTAACCAAACAATTTATCTTGACCTGCATGGGCCACCACAAAAATATGTAACGTCTCAGTCCCAAAATACGTAGGACTAGGAACGTAGACATGCCAGCTTTATACATACGAAGTATACTCCAATGTATGGAAACCTCGTATGAATACATAAGTTGTAAAATGCAGTAGAACCATAACTAATCTCATCCACACAAAATAAATGAATAAAAGATATCATATAATGATAATGAATTGTCTTGATACAATATGTTGGGCGGAGACAAATCCACTACCGACAAGTAAAGGAAAAATACATGAGAAAAGAAATGATTTTTGGCGAGCGAAGCGAAGACGAGCCAAGTGCAATCATCCTCGAAGAAATAGCGATAATCACGGCTAGAGCTAGAGCACCTGCAAAAGACAATAGCACACACCTGACAAGATAACCAGGTCCTCAGAGGGACGTAACAAGACACATAATATCATGTCATATAAACTGAATAAATATTGCTCAAATAAATAAGTCAATTGAATTATAACATGGTCCAATACACACCTATTGAACGAGCGTACCATCTCCCGAACCAAACAAGGACAGGTGATGGTAAACTAATTCACGGTGACGTATCTTTCCATGCTATAAATCCAATATGGTATCCGGACCCCAACAAGGTTCAATACCTTCTCATCGAAGTAATAAGTCATACCTACAACCAAACAAGGACAAGATGTGGCAAACTAGTTCGCGACAAGTTATTGTTCCAAGCCACGGTCAGATACAAGTACCCAAACCAAAAGTACTTGTACCTAACGGATAAAGGTGCTTAACCGTTCTAAGTGAAATATAGTTAAGAACAATCCATCCTACGTATGGGCCCTAGCTAAATAGGATCGGCGTAGTCCCCCCTTGGGGCACCAGAGGCCCAATCAATAAGAGCATAGCGTTTCGCAGAATGCCAGTGGCCGTTAGTAATCATGGGTCATCAAACCCGTATCTCCAGCGGAGCTTCCGGATCACAAAAAAAAGTGCATCGAAGCCCATACGCTAAGGAATTGTCCTCCCCGTCCAATGCCTACTATGTTGTATCCACAACAGAAAACCTCTATAACCGCTAAGTCAAACTAAGCATGCAACCTCTATTAGCGGTTATTCCTATCACATGGCTTGTACATACTGGTGGCCAGCCAATCACGCACGTCCGTGTTCTACATGCGACACAACTTCGTGGTACAACGTGTCAAGGCCATGAATGCAACACACAAAGGTGGTCCCTTAAATCTAGGGTTAATGTGTAAGAAAACTAATACATAGCAGGAAATATAAATAAACAGTAAGTTCTAACAGGTTATGCCATGTATCACAATTTATTTTGCATAAAGAAAATAATGAACAATGTATAAAAATATGAGCTAAAATAAATAAACAACAAATGGCAATGTGTCTTGCCTGGTAGGACGCCTGGTGTGCTGCGATGATCAAGCTAGCATGAACTGCGACTTCGGTGCAAAAACTATGCAAGGTGACCTCTGATATCGGCACGGACGGTTCCATTGGGTCCAGAAGGGTCGAATTAACTAGGAACGATATGAGGAAGTTCGAGATTTGTAAGAAGATATGGGTATGACTAGCCAGGGACAAGATTCAATAATAGAAGAAATTGAGTATAAATAAATATTTATAATAATTCTAAATATATATATATATATATGAAAAACTTTACTTAGTCAAAATATTTAATAACTACATTTATAAAGTACTTTATTATAAAGAAACTATATTTGAAATTTAGTTATAATTAAAAACTAGGTTTTAGTTTTATCCCAAATAGTATAAATAAAATCTTGGAAAACAAGTTAGGCAAAAATAATAATTTATATCACATATAAGTTTTAAACTTCTAAGGCCATAACTGATACAAAATAATATAACACTATTTTAGGACTTATAACCCAATTAAGAAAAATAAGGTAGGAGTAGCCTAATAAAATATTTTATGACCAAATTAATTTAGAATTATTACTGTATATTTATTTAACAAATAATAATAATAATAATAATAATAATAATAATAATAATAATGTTAATAGAGATTAAAAGAAGAAAAAACCAAAAATAAACAAAACTAGACAAAACACACACCAAAAACAATCAAAAACAAAAATAAAACTAAAAAGCTGCTGGCTCTTCTCTTCTATACTAATTAAGTGATTAAAATATTTATAATAATAATAGCATTAAATAGATATAATAAAATGCAACTCACTGCTGCTTCCTCTTTCGAGGAGCAAAAGAAAACAAAAAAAGAATCAAAAGTGAAGGGGAGAGGAAGGAACTCAGGGGAGGAAGTAGTGTGGGGAGAGAGAGAAAGAGGGATAGGCGAACAGGAAAGAGAGTGTAGTGTCCCGTCCCGCTCAGTCAATCGGAGGAATAGGAACGCTGACGGCGTTCGAACTTAGTCTTGCAACGGCTACTCGAAGACGTCGCTCGGTCGAGGCGACCGCTCGCTCAGGTGGGATAGTTTCGGTAAACTTGCCTCATCTTAGCCTTCACATAATAAATCAAATGTTTTCAACTTGCACAAGTAGGCTTGATAATAAAAGAGACAAATTCACATAGCTAAAGGGAATAATCCCGACGGGTCGAATAGAGTTAAAATATGGAAAGGTCCAACGGTCGGCTTAGAGTTGGTGCACGGTGTGCTTTGAAAATGACACTCGGTCCTTCGTCTCGTGGCTTAGGAGAAGGAAAGTTGGTTGAGTAGCCAAATTTATGAACGTAGCCTAAGTCATAGGCATCGCCCGCATAAATGCTTCATAAAGCATGCACGGTCCTATCGTCCAAGGCTTGGCATAGCCTTGGCTTGCCCCATGAGTTATGTTGCGTTGCACGGCTTATGATATAAGTCTAGGCACCCAATGACTTGGTCGTTCAGAAGTTGAACGCATGCACGACATGTTTTTGCAATACGAGGCTTGACGCAGCCTTTGCTCGTCGAGTCGTTGTACATTTAAGTCAGGCAAGTTATGTTAGGCTATCGAAAGTCGGTTTGAGGCATGATGTACGGACTTAGTGTTTAGGACATGAACCACAGTCGATTTAATAAGTTTTGGAGAAAGGACTATCGAATAGGCATTGAGTTGAATGAAATGATATGGTAACATGGAAAGAAGGCTCGCGATCGTGGGTCGTCGAGGGATCTCAAGGAGCATCAAGAGAGAAGGCTCGCGACCGTGGGTCGTCGAGGGATCTCAAGGATAGAAGTCTTGATATTAGTTTGAAATAGATGGTAACATTGGAAGAGGAATGACTGTGTGAGACGTCAGTTTGTGTCGAGTCTTGCATGGTCATTGTACAACTTGTCGACAAGGGTGAGTTTTCTCGGATCGACAACATGGGACCCAAGGACCGATCCGGCCTAGGGGAAACACGGTATAGCCGTAGCTGGACGAACCGCTCAGGTTATTCGTAAACTTTCTTCGGGGCTAGCTACTTGCGTTGAAAGGGTCACTGAATAACAAGGCTATAGGATGTACGTAGGGAATCGATGCTTGATGTTTAGAAATCGGAGTGATGCGAGCTTGGGTAGCAAACCCCCGTACTATCAACTTGGTTTGACCTTAGAATGGGGTCAGTGTCGATATCGTTGTTTGGGAACTGGGATTCCAATACTGACAATTGACTTTAGCCTAAAGAGATTGCCTAGCGGCTAGGCGAGATGTCCATATTGTGCGAGTTAGCGTCGGTAGGATTGATTTTCAGGATTGAGTGGATGGATCGATATGTGGAATTGGATTCACTATCACAAGGCTTGGTTGAAATACATGTATTTCAGGGATGCCTGGAATGTGTGCATGATCCAAACTAAGTGATATGTTAAATTCAAATGAGACTTGAGGAATGAGATGTGTCGAGGATTTTGAGATCGTGATTTCTGAAGAACGGATTGAGGGTAGCACGAGCGTGGCTCGGATTTGAGGGAACGCATAGGAGAAATGTGTGCGAGAGTTCTTGAATGTTGAGTAAGAAGTTATAAGTCGATAAGTGTACTCAGTTAGTTTCGAGAAAGAAACTTTTTCTGAGTGGTGTATGATGTAGTGCCCCGTCCCGCTCAGTCAATCGGAGGAATAGGAACACCGACGGCGTTCGAACTTAGCCTTACAACGGCTGCTCGAAGACGTCGCTCGGTCGAGGCGACCGCTCGCTCAGGTAGGGTAGTTTCGGTGAACTTGCCTCATCTTAGCCTTCACATAATAAATCGCATGTTTTCAACTTGCATAAGTAGGCTTGATAATAAAAGAGACAAATTCACATAGCTAAAGGAAATAATCCCGACGGGTCGAATGTGTTAGCCCAATGATTATATCATGTTTTTGAATATGGCTAATCAATTAAGTTTAACTAGTGATGTCACTAATATTCATGCTACTTAAACTTAGCATTGTCCTAAATGCTCTATATCATATTGTTATAATTATATTATACTGCATCATACTGTTTTGTTCGTCTAACATGTACTTGCAGACAAGCAGGACATATGCAACAAAGAATTATTAATGGGCCAAATACGGCGTTATACAAGGGGTTCGGGGGCGAAGCCCCCGAAAGGTATTCAGATTTTCAGATCTGTTTATCTTTGGACGATTGCCGTCAAGGAAAAATACGTCTTCAATGTCAGGAAAAAGACGTCATCTAAAGGGCTATTAGTTTTCATATTTATTCTGTATTTTTCCCTTTTATTGAGTCTAGAAAAAATGTGAGATTGATCGGATCGGTACTGGCTTAGGTTTTTCTCAGTCCATAAACAAAAATAAGCCTACCTACGTATCCCAAAAATCTACAATTCCAAAAGGCCCAAAACCTATACAAATTTGGTTTATTCTTTACTGTTCTGAACCAGCAGAACTCTGACAGAACTCTAACCGAGTTCGGTCCGAGTTCGGTCCGAACTCTGCCCGAGTTCAGTCTGGGTTATTTGAATTTTAGTTCCCACCAAATCTGCATCCAACGTTCGTATGCGAAATCCTAGCATCCGAACTCTGCCCGAGTTCGGTTCCCCAAAAATACTATAAATAGAGTTGAGATTACCATTCATTTAAAACAATCCAATTTCATCTCTTCTCTTCTCTATCTAAAGTGTTCTGAGCTTTTACTTTCATATCTAAGCCTTTACGACTCTTAGCCAAGCCAGTACAGTTTCTGTTTAATCTAGAGTTTGGTGTTGAAGAGTTGTATCGAAGGTTGTATTCAGAAAACGTTCCAGTTTTCCATTTGCCTTCTGGAGCCGGTCGTGCGCTCGTCACCAAGCACGGTATTGTGAAGTCGGTCGTGCACTTGTCGCCAAGCACGGTGTTGTAAGAGTTGCAAGCACTCAGTTAAAGCTTGTGTCATAGTGGATTAACATCGTGCAAGAGTACTCGAGACTGGATTAGTCCTCTCAGAGGGATACCAGTATACATCGCTGTGTCACTGAGTTTGAATTCTTGACTCTTACTTTACCGCATTTTATTTACCGTCTTTTATATGCCATAATATATAAGTGCTTAATATTTTTAATTGGTTATTATTTTCCACTGCACACGCACACACTCTATTCACCCCCCTCTAGAGGTGCTCAACGGTCCTACAGAATGGAGTTAGAATATGGAAAGGTCCAACGGTCGGCTTAGAGTTGGTACACGGTGTGCTTTGAAAATGACACTCGGTCCTTCGTTCCGTGGCTTGGGAGAAGGAAAGTTGGTTGAGTAGCCAAATTTATGAACGTAGCCTAAGTCATAGACGTCGCCCGCATAAATGCTTCATAAAGCATGCACAGTCCTATCGTCAAGTCTTGACATAGCCTTGGCTTGCCCTATGAGTTAAGTTACGTTGTACGGCTTATGATATAAGTCTAGGCACCCAATGACTTGGTCATTCAGAAGTCGAACGTATGTGCGGCACGTTTTCGCAATACGAGGCTTGACGCAGCCTTTGCTCATCGAGTCGTTGTACATTTAAGTCAGGCAAGTTATATTAGGCTATCGGAAGTCGGTTTGAGGCACGATGCACGGACTTAGTGTTTAGGGCATGAACCACGGTCGATTTAATGAGTTTTGGAGAAAGGACTATCGAATAGGCATTGAGTTGAATAAAATGATATGGTAACATGGAAAGAAGGCTCGCGATCGTGGGTCGTCGAGGGATCTCAAGGAGCATCAAGGGAGAAGGCTCGCGATCGTGGGTCGTCGAGGGATCTCAAGGATAGAAGTCTTGATATTGGTTTAAAAGAGATGGTAACATTGGAAGAGGAATGACTGTGTGAGACGTCAGTTTGTGTCGAATCTTGCATGGTCATTGGACAACTTGTCGACAAGGATGAGTTTCCTCGGATCGACAACCTGGGGCCCAAGGGCCGATCTGGCCTAGGGGAAACACGGTATAGCCGTAGCTGGACGAACCGCTTGGGTTATTCGTGAATTTTCTTCGGGGCTAGCTACTTGTGTTGAAAGGGTCACTGAATAACAAGGCTATAGTCCAGGATTGTAAAACCCCTAAATTTTTAATAGATTTTTATCAATTTTGGTACTGATTTAAAATTTTTGTATTGTACGTCGCATACTCGTATTATACGTCGCGTATAAACTCAATATTTTCATATGCCTCGTCGAGTGCAAATATGTGCGAGGTACATATTTTTGTAAAAATATTTTATTTTAGAAGCTTGAATTTTTTCAAATAGTAAATAATAAATATTTATTTTATTTTTAAGTTTTAAAATGTGTCGCATTTGAAATTTCTAAAACTTTATTTTACATCATGGAAGTTATATAAATAGTAATTTAAAAACGAGCTTTTATGCAAATGATCATTTTATACGAGACATATAAATTTACTCCATTTTCAAATTTTTTGTTATTAATACTTTATTATTCAAAAAAAATTAAAAAAATTTATTATTTTTGAAATTATTATTATTGGTATTTTTGGAAAATATATTTGAAATTTTTGTGGCCATTTTAAATCTCAATTTGATTTTTATGGTTTTAATTTAAAAAGTTCAAAAGTATAATTTATATTTATATTTGAAGCTTAGATGATCTAGAATTAAATTTGAATTTAATTTAAATTTAGATTTGATTTATTTGAATTAAAATTTATATTATCTAATGGGGGGATTTAAACATCCCAATCCTTATCTAATGGGGATTCCCACATCCTATAAAAGGCAGGTACTCATCCATAAAACTCTATTTTTCCATAATTTCTCCTCAACATCGTGCATCGTGTCCGTGTCCCGTGCCATTCACTATATGTATTTCTTGTACAAATATACTTTGGCCCTGTCCGACAGCCCGGACGTCGGCCCCTAATCTAACCCTACGCCCGCTGCCACTCTCCGACTCCCCGTCATCCTCTCGACCACCGGCCAACCCGACGATAGGCCCCGACAGCACCACCAGAACCCCCTGGCCGCCCAAGTCATCATCCCAATCACCACAACCATCCCGGCACAGCCACGCCACACACCAACCAACCGTTGTCGTGGCCTCCCCGCCACCCCTGTCAACCACTAGGTTCATCTCCGAGTCCGACACCAACCCGATCCATCTCCAGGAAACACAGTAAATCAAAGCCTAACCTAAGAAACCGTACCTTTGCCTCTCGCCGCTGCGTCTCGGCGCCTTTCCTCGCTGCGACCACCTTCCTACTGTGCTCGATTCAAACGTCGATGCTACATCCCCAGAGTTTCCCGGTCGCCGCCTTGTCTCCGCCCATCGATCCCTCCCCGAGCTCGACTCCGACCGACGGTCACCATCTAGATCGGGTGGATCTTGCCACCATCAGCCGTCCTCCGTGCACTCGCCAACCGCTGGCCAAGTCGTCGCCACCGGACGCCCGTTCAAGAACCCAGGCTGCGCCTTCGCGTCGAGCCGACGAGCGCCACAGCGGACCGTTTCGTCCCGTACCTCCGGTCGTGGACCACCAGCCGAGCTCCTTGCACCACCTCCCATCGCCACCACCAGCCGACTCGTCCCCTCAAAACCCCTTTCCCGCACGGAAGCCCTAGGCTCAGCCCGTAGCCGCCGTGGGCAGTGCGATGCCCGGAGCCAACCATCCGCCGCGCCGACCGCCTTTGGCCCGATCTCCGTCGTGCGCCACCCCGGGCACCGCGAGCCCCGATCGTGAGTTCCTTTTCCCACTTCTCTCTCTCTCTCTCTCTCTCTCTCTCTCTCTTTACTAAATTTGGGGGAGAAGAGTACAGTATATATTATTAATCATTATTATTATTATATATTATTATTATTATTATTAGTATTATTAGTATTATTATTATTATTATTATTATTAGTACACTAATTTTTTGTTATCTAAATATCATTATTATTATTCCATTATTGTGAATATTAATTTTCTATAAAATATATAAGGTAGATAGTTTCCAAAATTATATACATGTTGATAAACTTTGGCTTGTCCATAGTTTTGGTCTAGAAGCCCAAAATAGTTTATAGAATTTCTTGTATTATTCTAAAATAATTTAATTAAATAATTCTTCTGTCAAAAATATAAATTTGACAAACTTAACATATTTGCTTGAATAGATTTTTATATTCTTATAATATTTAACTAAAATTTCTTCTACTAGTAAATATAATTCATGTATTATCCTACAGGTCCTTTTGACTAAGGAAAACATATTTTTAAAAATAGTAGAAAATTTTTCTAAAATAATATAATTGCTCTCCTCCTCAAATTTCCACTATTTATCAACCTTACTTATGACTAAATCATGTTTTTCCTATTTTTCTGCAACCTCACCGAACATGGCTATTAAACAATCGAAACTTGCCGGATTATTGCACCACACCAGGCGTCCTACCAGGCAAGACACCTTGCATTTACTGTTTAATTTCTTGCTCAATATCATGCATGCTTTTTCTTATGTTGTTCTTTCAAAACTATATATATAGATGCAAATTATTATACTTCATGTAATTGGCTTAGAGTTAAGGGACAACCGTAGGTTTAGTGCATCTCATAAACTATCACGATGTGCCACGGATTGTGTGTGAGTTGTGAGCCACATATAGATGCGGACTTGTGTGCTGACTAATTATTGGTGCGTACAGGTCGTGCGTTAGGATATAACTGCCAATAGATTGTGTAGAAGACTTAACAGTTATTAAGGATTAAACAGTGTCGTGGAGTCGACACGTGTATAGTATCATTTGGGGGAGGGGACAGTTATTAGCGTAGGGGCTACATTTTATTTTTACACACATTTTGGGCCGAGGGTGACTCTTATGAGCACTACCTTCTTCCCAGGGCCGATAGTGACTCGGATGAGCGCTACTTGACGGCCACTCTCTATTACTTGTTTGCGTGAATCCGTTACAGCCCCTGCGTAGAACGTTGTCCTCTAAATTGCAGTTCACGTAGAATGGTTAGGAGCCTTACTCATGCATACTTTTTTGTTGAGCTTTATTTATTCAGTTATTGGCATGATATTATGTGTCTTGTTACGTCCCTTTGAGGACCTGGTTATCTCGCCAGGTGTGTGTTTTGTGATTTCTTGCAGGTGCTCTAGCTAAGGCCATTTCTTCCTCCGTGATGGTTGCTCTTGGACTCGTCACTTGCTCTCGCTTGCTCAATTCTTTCCTTATACATTTTTTCATATTTAATTTAGTTGGTAGTGGATTTTTCTCCGCCCAACTATTGTGTACATGAAAAACTCAAATTTGCTTTATATTATTATTTATCTTTGTGGATGAGATTTAATGTCTTGGCTTTCTACAATTACAGCTTATGTATATATACGAGTCGTATATTTACTCGTATGTATACAGCTGGCATGATACGTATCTAGTCTCAAGTATTTGGGACTGGGGCGTTACCTGTTTTTGTGGTGGCCCATGCAGGTCTAGTTTGCCGTTTCGGTTTCATGACTGCATCGAACAGGCCTGCAATATAGGATTAGAATCTAGGAATCTCATCCACATACTTGATCACCTTCCTTGACCTTCCTTGACTTCCATATTCTGATTCCTGTGGCTTCCCTTGATTTTTACATCTTGCTTGAACTCTTTCTACCAACACCCTATCACCTCGTGCTTAAACATGGTTAGAAAGATGACTACACCAGTACATGCTCATAGGTCAAACACATGGCTAGGGAGATTACAGTGACAATTAGTATACATTGCGGTCTTATTTGAGTTATAAAGACATTTTTAAAAAAAGTATGACTTTTAAGGATTAGTTAATTTCAAGTTGGGTAGTAGCATATTACCGCCTTCAAAGGATAGTTAGAATTTTATTATTACAAGGTGGTATACACAAGAGGATAACTAGATCAAGAAAATAAATTTTTGATTCACGAATTTCTTTTTTGAAATGGTGAAATAGTTATGATTTATTAGGGATATGAAATCGATTGAGAAATAACTTAAGCTTTTATATTGTAATGCATGATTTACGGTTAACTTTAAAAGTTTGGATTGTAATATTATAAATTTTATCTCGAGATTATTTAAGGAGTTTTAACTAGAGAAGACAGAAGTTTAGTTTGAGAGAGCTTGAGGTTTAAATTGAGTCGTACGATTTATAAGTTTATTTAATTTTGAGTTGAAGAAATGATGGTAAAATTTTGTTTAAATATTGGAGGATATGAAAGCACTTAAAAGGAAAATTTAAATTTTGAATTATGACATATGATCTATGATTTAAAAAGTCAATTAGATTTTAAGTTAAAAGCCTTGATTATGGGTATTTAAAGTTTTGGTAAAAAAATGATTTAATTTGAGTTACATGACTTGCGATTGATGAAATGGGCTAAGAGTTTATCTCGAGGTACATTTGAGAATTGAAATTTTTTAAAAGTGATGGCTTATTATGAAAATTTAGTTGTGCCGTATTGGATATGATGAAGGATTTTTGGAATTTATTTAAAGGAAATTAAACCTTAAGTTATGATTAAATACTTGATGGAGTATTTTGAGATTTTATTTCGAAACTATGGAGGAACTTGAAATTTGAAATTTGATCATATATTGGTGGAGAACCAAGAAGCAAGCAAGTCTCCCTAATGGGATACAAGTATTCCTCATTAATTGTCAGGATAGTTGCATGTACTCAAGTGTTATTAGTCATCTACAAAAAAAATGTGGTTATATTTCAATTTTGACTCACTCGATATTCCCTCAACCCTAGATTTTATTGTGACTTTCTCGTACTCCATCTAAGTGGCTACCATATCTTTAGAAACTGTATTCTAACTTATTTTACCTTGAGCTACTAGAATCTGAATTATCTTTATTTCATGCTTTTGACTTGTCAATTATTTCGTGTGTTAATTATTATCTCATGAACTCCCACTTTCGATTTTTTTTTAAAATTAATGTGTCTGTTACCGTGACTTGGATATTTGGAGCACAACACTAGACTTTTCCATCCAACAAATTCCATATGTAAGACCTAGATGAGCCCACCTTCATGAAGGTATATCACGTGCCACTAAAACACTTCTATTTTCATGATATGACTTTGGGTCATAAGAAACTAAACTGTAACCTATAACATGGTACCAATATACTTTTGACTCAATTTTGTTGACCCAATATATGATTGTGATCCACTTAACTCCTTAAATGTTTAACCTTACGTTTATCTTGACTGCTTAACCCTTGTCATTTATTTTCATGTCTTATTTTGATTTACTCGGACGCATAACATCTTTTTGCAATATTAGCAACCCCTACTTCTCTCCCTTTCAATTGAATTACTTCACTCATATTTACTATGTTTCCTCCGTGGTTATGCAACCTTTTCCTTATATGATTTCCTTGTACGATTATGAAACTGAATCATGACACCCTTCGGTTAAAGAGGAAGTAGATTAGAGAGATTACTGTATAGTTAAATAAAATAATTGCATGATTGGAAAACATGAGTTAAAATTTGCTATTTGGTGAAATTAAGAAAATGTGATATTATCTTTTGGAAGAAATAGGATGTTCGAAGGATAGTACACTTGCTAATTACAAAATTTTAAGGAATTTATCATAATGACTATGGAGAATTGTACAATGAAAATGAGTACGAAACCCTTAGATTTGACTCGACTTTGGAGATTGATTGAAAGTTTTGAACTTCAAACTCCGAGGAAGGAATGAACCTTGAGGATAGAATTTTGAAAAAAAAAGAGAAAAAAAGAAGAAGGGTATATCGATAGGTTGGAAGAAATTCTTTTTACCGAATCTAAAAGTATCTGCTTATCGAATTTCTATCGTTGCGATAATTGATTAAATATATGAAAATAGTGGATACTCAAAACTTTTGTGGAGTGATTGTTGAAGACAAAAAGATTTCAAGGAATGATGGTTATAAACCTTGAGAGGATTATAAAAATATATAAAGAGTTGAATATGAAAGAGGATTGATGATTATGACGATATCAAATGAAAGTTAAAATTTTGAAATAGTGATCATGATTTTGAGACAAAGGAAGTCCTTGCCTATCATAAGTTACAAAATTGTCACTTTTGTCGTTGGATGGTAGAGAGGATCAACTTCGAAACTGATAGGTTGTCATGAGATATTCTTCTAAACTATATCTTGGAATTCATACTTCCTAGTTACCCAATTTGCAGTTATTCCGTAATTATTGCCTTTCATTGGAAACTTTTTCTCCTTGTCAAATAAAATTGATCGAATTCATATCGTAAACTCCTTTCCATCCCCTTCGCCCTACCTACCCTAATTGCTCCTAAATTTCGAGGACGAAATTCTTTTAAGTTGGGTAGGATGTAAAACCCCTAAATTTTTAATAGATTTTTATCAATTTTGGTACTGATTTAAAAATTTTGTATTGTACGTTGCATACTCGTATTATACGTCGCGTATAAACTCAATATTTTCATATGCCTCGTCGAGTGCGAATATGTGCGAGGTACATATTTTTGTAAAAATATTTTATTTTAGAAGCTTTAATTTTTTCAAATAATAAATAATAAAAATATTTATTTTATTTTTAAGTTTTAAAAAGTGTCGCATTTGGAATTTCTAAAACTTTATTTTACATCATGGAAGTTATATAAATAGTAATTTTAAAACGAGCTTTTATGCAAAAGATCATTTTATATAAGACATATAAATTTACTCCATTTTCGAATCTATTATTATTAATACTTTATTATTCAAAAAAAATTAAAAAATATTTACTATTTTTGAAATTATTATTATTGGTATTTTTGGAAAATATATTTGAAATTTTTGTGGCCATTTTAAATCTCAATTTGATTTTTATGGTTTTAATATAAAAAGTTTAAAAGTATAATTTATATTTATATTTGAAGCTTAGATGATCTAGAATTAAATTTGAATTTAATTTAAATTTAGATTTGATTTATTTGAATTAAAATTTATATTATCTAATGGGGGGATTTAAACATCCCAATCCTTATCTAATGGGGATTTCCACATCCTATAAAAGGCAGGTACTCATCCATAAAACTCTATTTTTTTTACAATTTCTTCTCAACATCGTGCATCGTGTCCGTGTCCCGTGCCATTCACTATATGTATTTCTTGTACAAATACACTTTGGCCCTATCCGACAGCCCGGACGTCGGCCCCAAATCTAACCCTACGCCCGCTGCCACTCTTCGACTCCCCGTCATCCTCTCGACCACCGGCAAACCCGACGACATGCCCCGACAGCACCACAAGAACCCCCTGGCCGCCCAAGTCATCACCCCAATCACCACAACCATCCCGGCACAGCCACGCCACACACCAACCAACCGTTGTCGCGGCCTCCCCGACACCTCTGTCGACCACTAGGTTCATCTCCGAGTCCGACACCAACCCGATCCATCTCTAGGAAACACAGTAAATCAAAGCCTAACCCAAGAAATCGTACCTTTAGCTCCCGCCATTGTGTCTCGGCGCCTTTCCTTGCGGCGACCACCTTCCTACTGTGCTCGATTCAAACGCCGATGCTACATCCCCAGAGGTTCCCAGTCGCCGCCTTGTTTCCGTCCATCGATCCCTCCCCGAGCTCGACTCCAGCCGGCGGTCACCATCCAGATCGGGTGGATCTGGCCACCATCAGCCGTCCTCCGCGCACTCGCCAGCCGCTGGCCAAGTCGTCGCCACCCGACGCCCGCTCAAGAACCCAGGCTGCGCCTCCGCGTCGAGCCGGCGAGCGCCACAGCGGACCGTCTCGCCCCGTACCTCCGGGCGTGAACCACCAGCCGAGCTCCTTGCGCCACCTCCCATCGCCACCATCAGCCGACTCGTCCGCTCAAAACCCCTTTCTCGCGCGGAAGCCCTAGGCTCAGCCCGCAGCCGCTGTGGGTAGTGCGATGCCCGGAGCCAACTATCCGCCACGCCGACCGCCTTTGGCCCGATCTCCGCCGCGCGCCACCCCGGCACGGCAAGCCCCGATCGTGAGTTCTTTTTCCCACATCTCTCTCTCTCTCTCTTTACTGAATTTGGGGGGGAGAGAGTGCAGTATATATTATTAATCATTATTATTATTTTATATTATGATTATTATGATTATTATTAGTATTATTATTATTATTATTATTATTATTATTATTATTATTATTATTAGTACACTAATTTTTTGTTATCTAAATATTATTATTTTTATTCCATTATTGTGAATATTAATTTTCTATAAAATATATAAGGTAGATAGTTTCCAAAATTATATACATGTTGATAAACTTTGGCTTGTCCATAGTTTTGGTCTAGAAGCCCAAAATAGTTTATAGAATTTCTTGTATTATTCTAAAAATAATTTAATTAAATAATTCTTCTGTCAAAAATATAAATTTGACAATTAACATATTTGCTTGAATAGATTTTTATATTCTTATAATATTTAACTAAAATTCTTCTACTAGTAAATATAATTCAAGTATTTTTCTACAGGTCCTTTTGACTAAGGAAAACATATTTTTAAAAATAGTAGGAAAATTTTCTAAAATAATATAAATGCTCTCCTCCTCAAATTTCCACTATTTGTCAACCTTACTTATGACTAAATCATGTTTTTCCTATTTTTCTGCAACCTCACCGAACATGGCTATTGAACAATCGGAACTTGCCGAATTATTGCACCATACCAGGCGTCCTACCAGGCAAGACACCTTGCCTTTACTGTTTAATTTCTTGCTCAATATCATGCATGCTTTTTCTTATGTTGTTCTTTCAAAACTATATATATATATGCAAATTATTATACTTTATGCAATTGGCTTAGAGTTAAGGGACCACCGTAGGTTTAGTGCATCTCATAAACTGTCACGATGTGCCACGAATTGTGTGTGAGTTGTGAGCCACATATAGATGCGGACTTGCGTGCTGACTGATCATTGGTGCGTACAGGCCGTGCGTTAGGATATAACTGCCAATAGATTGTGTAGAAGACTTGGCAATTATTGAGGATTAAACAGTGTCGTGGAGTCGACACGTGTATAGTATCATTGGGGGGAGGGGACAGTTATTAGCGTAGGGGCTACATTTTATTTTTACACACATTTTGGACCGATGGTGACCCTTATGAGCACTACCTTCTGCCCAGGGCCGATAGTGACTCGGATGAGCGCTACTTGACGGCCACTCTCTATTACTTGCTTGCGTGAATCCGTTACAGCCCCTGCGTAGAACGTTTTCCTCTAAATTGCAGTTCACATAGAATGGTTAGGAGCCTTACTCATGCATACTTTTCTGTTGAGCTTTATTTATTCAGTTATTGGCATGATATTATGTGTCTTGTTACGTCCCTCTGAGGACCTGGTTATCTCGCCAGGTGTGTGTTTTGTGATTTCTTGCAGGTGCTCTAGCTAAGGCCATTTCTTCCTCCGTGATGGTTGCTCTTGGACTCGTCACTTGCTCTCGCTTGCTCAATTCTTTCCTTGTACATTTTTCCATATTTAATTTAGTTGGTAGTGGATTTGTCTCCGCCCAACTATTGTGTACATGACAAACTCAAAGGTGTTTTATATTATTATTTATCTTTGTGGATGAGATTTAGTGTCTTAGCTTTCTAAAATTACAGCTTATGTATATATACGAGTCGTATATTTACTCATATGTATACAGCTGGCATGATACGTATCTAGTCTCAAGTATTTGGGACTGGGGCGTTACAAGGATAGCTTGTCATGCTAGTGACTACCTCATATAGATGAGTCGGCACGGGCAGCAATCCGCGAGTGTGCCTTTGGACTGAGTCGAGTATTATGTGAAGTGAATCAAGAGTCAAGTCGAATGCGTGCTCGGTCAGAAGACAATGTTTGGGCCTAAGATTTGGCTGCAACGAAGACACCGTGCTTCGGCACGAGACACTACAAAAAAAGTATCTTTCTGGGACCCCAAAAATCCGTCTTAAAAAGACCCAAATCAGTCCTAAATTATGATTTGGGACGAATTTTAGGACGGTAAGTGACAGTGCTATTAGGGTGGCGTGGCAAAAAGTTTTAGGACGAAAAATACCGTCCTAATTTGGTTTTAGGGTCGAAAAATGTAACCGTACCAAAAGAGTTTGAATTATTACATGTTTACGACGGTTTACAAAACGGTCCCAAAATAAAAGTGTTTGTGACAAATAACATCCATCCTAAACAAATTTACCAGCGTTACAAAAGAATGTCGTTTATATCTAGGACAATTACATAACTATCCCAAAAGTAACACTTATGAAATTATTGTCTGTACTTTTCAGCTATAAAACATACAATTTAAATACACATAATTCATATAATCATGGACGTTGTCAAGCTTGTCCTAAGATGTATCTCCAGGTATCAGAGCTCCCATACAAAAAAAAGCTTAACAACATCAAGCATTCTTTACCATTAAGTAGAAGACAACAAAATCCATATATAAAATATATATGTTCAATTGATAAACACCAAAAAGCTTAACATTAAGCATCCTTAACCACCATTTCCAAAATAGATCCAAAACACTACATCACCCACAGCATCAGTTACAAAATGAACCCATTGTCTCCACCATTACATACAAAATGCTGAACCCATTAAGCATCCTTAACCACCTTTTCCAAAATAAATCCAAAACACTATACATTACCCACAACATCAGTTACAAAATGAACCCATTGTCTCCACCATTACACCATATTTTTAGTATACCCAACATGAACCCAAAAATTAAACCAAACTTTTTATCATCACAAGATCGTCGCCCATCATTTTAGCATATCCAGAATGCTTTTGAAGGACCTGCAAATGAAGATATGCCAATATATTAGCAACCTACTAACTATACACGAACAACCAGAAAAAAAAGACAAGTTCTTCCAAATTGTACAGACTAGACCACATTAGTTTATGAAGGTTTAAACAAATTGTACAAACCTACTAACAGTTCTTCCAAAATGTACAGACCTGCATACAAAAAATTTGGAAAAAAACAATATACAGAAAAAGCTTCAAGTGACAAAGGAAGCTTCAAGTGAAAAAAGAAGTTTAAGTGAAGACGAGAAAAATTGGAAAACATTTTAAATGGGAAGTACAATTATTCTAGCAAGAATTACAGTAACAAGCTGGAAAAAAACCAATGTAAAAGTTAAAATCTGTTACACTCTATATCCAGTAAAAGTTAATTAAAACAGGACAATTTTAATTAACTAAAATAGGACATGGCTAAACAGTGCTATAGATAGACTGTCATATATATGACTCCCCTTGTGTGCTGCTGTCTTGCTCATTTCCTGCACCATACAACCTTACATTGGGTTGATACACTCCCTCAATACAGAGTTACCTAGACCACACCACTCGGTTACACTCTATATCCAGTACATTGGATTCACTGAGGACACCTTCATGTACCCAGTCTCTACTTCATTTATTCCTCCTTCCTTATAGCTCATGCCTCTGTCTACTAAACCTGTCCTAACTAGGATGATGGCCCTCGAGTGATTTTCTATCTAAGGTGGAAACAATAGACTGATACCACAAGGTTGTACTACTTCCTGTGTACTTGTACCTATATAGGGATTGGTACCAGGGGCTGGCACCATTCCTGTGTATATAAGAGTGTCGAAAACGAGGTAGTCACTCAGTCACTGGGCATATCTCACAAGATTTTGTTCACTCATGTCCATGTTATGTCACTATTCTCCCTAAAAGTATAGGCTGACTTCCTCCTCCCTATACAACCTGGTGTGGTGTTGGTCTTCAGTGTACAGGATTCTATACTGGTACAGGATACAAAGTACAAACAATTGCAACTGCAACTGGTACCCCTTAAATAAAGTTACAGCAGCACCTAAATTACTGTATCATAGTGTGATTGAACCCAGGAAATGCAGTGAACCTACATGAATTTGCAGTGGACGGGATCAAGGTGGACAGATGCAAGCTAATGTGGGGTTAGGATACCAAGACATCCCACACACAGGTTCAATGTTCTGAACTTGAAGTTCATTCTCCAAAATAAAGTTCAATGACTGAACTTGAAGTTTCAATTATCTGAAATGAAGGTACAGATCGGAATATCAAAACAGGGGACTGAACTCCTTAGTTCAGGACTGTTTATAATGAGCTAATGACCTGAACAAAATAATGGACTGATATATGTAGGTGATATGGACATTTAGAGACAGAATATAACTGTATAGTGTAAATCTGAGACTGAACATTTAGTCCAATAATTTAAACTTAAAACAAAACAATGGATACCCATCTAACATACTCTAAAATTCAGTGTAAAAAATAACTTGGCAATATGTAAAAAATATCACTGGTTTCGAAGTTTCCAGGGAAAAGGACACAGTAAAAACAGAAGCTAAAATTCAGTTCCGATACTGATACTAAGATTATGCAAAATTCAGACTATGCAAAATTCAGTCCAAAAAATCAATCCAGAAAAGAAACCAATCTAATGTAATAAATACAAATTTTAACTTGAAGGAAAGGAAATGGAGAACCAAACATAAATTGCAGCCACGAAAGAAAACCAAACATAAGAATCACAGAGAAAAACCAATGTAATAAGTTGATAGTTGGCAAATTACCTGGACGATGTACTGGATTGTTGAGAAAGTAGTTGAGCATTCAGGAACATGGCCACAACTTCATCTTTGAGCTCAGTCCTAAGCTCACTCTTGACCGTCTCAAGCTCTTTCTTGTGTCGGGCCTCTTGCTCCTCACGCTCTTTCCTTAATGCGTCAGTCTCTTCTCTCAACTTCTCCGCATATTCTCGTAACTTTTTACCATCTTCTCGTAGTTGTACAATCTCAGCATTTGTTGCTTGTTGAATCTCAGCCTGATGAGCTGCTAAGGATGTTGATCCTTTACCGCTTACACCTACTCCTCAGCCTAAAACTCGGCCATGCTCATCTTGTCCAATCACTTTCCTGTAAACATTATTCAATTGCTCCTCGTTATCTCGTTCTTCAGCTGGTAGCTCTTCAATTCTCCTTTCTAACATTTTCTAAGCGCTCTTCATCGGTCTCAAACTTTGTATAGAAGTCTTTTTTCACACGATGCTTGAAGGCCTTCCAGGAAATTCCCATTTTCTTAAAGCAAATAACTTTAAAAGCATCGGGTGCATTTGTGTTTTCTTTAAAAAAACATGATATCTAAGTTATCAATATAAGTAGCCATTATCAATAGCAAAAATATGTGAACAACAGGTGATGGTAAAGCATTCAAACATGATATCCGAGGTTATACTTCCAAACAACCACAAGAATAGCAAGATATAAATTAGTTGAATGATCCCAAACCAAAAACAAGGAACCACTTCAACATCTTCATTCCAACATTAAAAGAATATAAACAAAATATTGCACTTGAAATGACAGTTTCAATCAACACTTCTAGGCCACAGCTGCTTCAATCGATTTGTTTTTACTCTTGATGGTGAATTATAGTGCTATGATCTATAGCTTACAATACAGACCTTGAGTGTTACTGACTACAAAGTCAATGCCAATGTGTCTAGATTTAGCAAGACAGACAATAGGGGGTTCACTATCAAGTAGGATAATAGTGAAAATAAAGATAGTAATCCATGAAAATACTGATAAAAAGACAGGGAAAGTTACCTTAACCGACGCCCATACCATTTCTAGTTTATCCTTATCAGCCTTACGCCAAGATAACATTGTTAACGGAAACAATTCGCCATTTCGGGAAAGGTTACCAAGATGAGACATCAAATGGTGCCCATATTCTCCAACCGGTTGGCAATCTTCATCCCACTCTATGATTTTTTTACTCCATTATCCCATTTTTTCCATGGCTTAGCAGCTCCTCTATGTTGCCTAGTGGAAGGTCCACTCTCCATCGTACCTTATGAGAAACAAAAGGGAAAGACTCATAAATAGACTACTTAAAAACCAGAACCATTAATAGCTCACAATTTACATTATAAATTTTAATACAAAACTTACCCTTCGGTATTTTCTCAGAATTCTCTACTGGCTCATTATCGAAAGGCTCATCATCGCTCTCCTAAAAATTTTGATGTCTTGATATAGGAATGCGCAAGACATCCTCCATAAAAGAGGGTTCTAATCGTGGATCTAATGTCCTCTCACCCATTGCTATCACATGTTCCATATTCTTTGCAATACGAGATGACCTACGCGTAGGACTGTTGTATGCAGCCTGAACATACATAATAAATGTAGCAGTATATAGGTAGGTGCTGTCAAGATAGTCCAACACAGTGCCATAGGGAAGTTCAAACCATAGTACGTAGTAAGCTATGCAAAAAAACATACTAATAAGACATAGAAGTTAGTTCAAATCAGAATAAAAATCTATGCAAGGAAGCTCAAACCATAGTAAAATACTCTTCCTCTACAATTTGATCACAGTTGAAGCTAGGCATCAGATCGAAGCTCACCGTGGGTCTGCAAGAGCTCAATAACATCCACGATGCGGCTCAACCAGCTCTACCAATGAAGAACCAAACCACCATAGCAGGATACCCGAGTAACAGAAGAAGTATCAAATGCACAGTGGCGTATCAGAAGAAATTTAAGTGCACACTGGTGTATTAGAGCGTATCAGAGCTCACTAGACATTGGCAACGCAAGCATTGGCAGAGGGTCAAGACCAGCATCAATGGAGGATCAAGACTCGAGGACCCCGGATGTTGCTTTTCTCATCATTTGCTACATGTGTTGTATTAGATATAAGAAAATTAGATTCAATATGTATATAAAGAAAAGGAAAATTGCTCATCCTCGACAAAATTTGAGGATCAAATATCCAGAATTGTCAAGATAGTCCAACACACTAATAAGACATAGAAGGAAGTTCAAATCAGAATAAAAATCTATGCAAGGAAGCTCAAACCATAGTAAAATACTCTTTCTCTATAATTTGATCCCAGTTGAAGCTAGGCATCAGATCGAAGCTCACCGTGGGTCTACAAGAGCTCAATAACATCCACGATGCGACTCAACCAGCTCTACCAATGAAGAACCAAACCACCATAGCAGGATACCCAAGTAACAGAAGAAGTATCAATTACACAGTGGCGTATTAGAAGAAATTTAAGTGCACACTGGTGTATTAGAGCATATCAGAGCTCACTAGACATTGGCAACGCAAGCATTGGCAGAGGGTCAAGACCAGCATCAATGGAGGATCAAGATTCGAGGACCCCGGATGTTGATTTTCTCATCATTTGCTACATGTGTTGTATTAGATCAAGATAGTCCAACACACTAATAAGACATAGAAAGAAGTTCAAATCAGAATAAAAATCTATGCAAGGAAGCTCAAACCATAGTAAAATACTCTTCCTCTACAATTTGATCCCAGTTGAAGCTAGGCATCAGATCGAAGCTCACCGTGGGTCTGTAAGAGATCAATAACATCCACGATGCGGCTCAACCATCTCTACCAATGAAGAACCAAACCACCATAGCAGGATACCCGAGTAACGAAAGAGGTATCAATTGCACAGTGGCGTATCAGAAGAAATTTAAGTCCACACTGGTGTATTAGAGCGTATCAGAGCTCACTAGACATTGGCAACGCAAGCATTAACAGAGGGTCAAGACCAGCATCAATGGAGGATCAAGACTCGAGGACCCCGGATGTTGCTTTTCTCATCATTTGCTACATGTGTTGTATTAGATCAAGATAGTCCAACACACTAATAAGACATAGAAGGAAGTTCAAATCAGAATAAAAATCTATGCAAGGAAGCTCAAACCATAGTAAAATAGTCTTCCTCTATAATTTGATCCCAGTTGAAGCTAGGCATCAGATCGAAGCTCACCGTGGGTCTGCAAGAGCTCAATAACATCCACGATACGGCTCAACCAGCTCTACCAATGAAGAACCAAACCACCATAGCAGGATACCCGAGTATCAGAAGAAGTATCAATTGCACAGTGGCGTATCAGAAGAAATTTAAGTGCACACTGGTGTATTAGAGCGTATCAGAGCTCATTAGACATTGGCAGTGCAAGCATTAGTAGAGGGTCAAGACCAGCACCAATAGAGGATCAAGACTCGAGGACCCCGGATGTTGCTTTTCTCATCATTTGTAACCATAGTAGTAAGCTGTACACTGGAACAGTAAAAAAAATCGCTTATGATCAAATTTTTAACCTTTTTCATTTTAGGGACAGAAGAGTCATCATTGTTTGCAACCTGCAACGTAAGAAAAATAGTGAGATATTCTAATGAATGAAGAAAGAAAACACAAGACTTGATATCCAATTTATTACCTTCTTCATTTTAGGGTCGGAAGATTCTTCATTATGGTTGCTATCTTCCTCGCTAAGCAAGTCATCACCGACGGGGATATACTCATCATCTCTTTCACTTGCGCTTCTTTTTCCCATCTTACTCGAACTTGTTCGAGTAACCATCTTCGAATTCATTACAAGCTTTGAAGATTGTTGCAAATTCAAAGCATCCATTTTTATTTTATTTCTAGTAATATTTTCCAATCTTTGCCTCTCATATCCCGACATGAACCCAGGCTTGATAAACTTCTTCTTTTGTGGGGACATTTTTCCTAATAGAAGTTAAAAATTGCAATATGCAGGGTTATCCCGTGATTGGTCATTACAAACCTACACTATCAACTCAAATACAAATTGCAGTCTCGTATAAGTAGCATGATGAATTAAAGGGATACAGAAGCCAGAATAGTAGAGCCACTAAATAATTTGATGGTACTTTACAATTTGAATGCTTTATCACAGAACATGTAGAAGCCACTAAATAATATATATTTATCACAGAACATGTAGAAGCCACTAAATAGTAGAGCCACTAAATAATATATGTTTATCACAGAACATGTTTATCACAGTAATGTCTAAAGAGGGACAAAATGGACAAAAAAGTAATAATTAAAACACAATCTAATTGGATACAAACACATATAGGATTAAAATTATATTACTAGATAATGTCACAGAACATTTTTGTTCCAGACTTCCAGTCTATTGAGGAGTTTCTATGTCAAAATACCTGATAAGCAAACGACTTGCGTACATTTATATACTATCATCATGCAGACATTACAACATTAATGATATTTATTATTTATAGCACAATGACCACAATAGGATGGCTAGCACACCCAAAAGCCACTAAATAGTAGAGCCACTAAATAATATATATTTATCACAGAACATGTTTATCGTACAACATGTAGAAGCAAGTATATGACAAGATGAATGAAGTATAGTATAGCTTCTACAAACAGTTTCCTGTAAACATTTTTTCTAATAGAAATTGAGAATGAATGAAGTAAAGAAAATAAGCAAAATTAATCAACATTCACTGAAATAAGCAAAATTCATCAACGTTCAATCACAGTAGATAAAACAACCAACAACTTGAAAGGATATAAAATAGCTAAGAGATACAAGTTTGTAATTTGATATCCATCACAAATAGTTGCAAATCAAGCTACAAACTTGCTACTCATGACCACTGTCATCATGGTCATCATCACCATCACAAATATTTGTGTCAACCACCAAGCCCTCTACTCCTTGCCTAACCCAAGATCCATTATGAGCTTCATCCAGATGTTGCATGCTATAAGGTTCCATTCTATTAGCTTCTAAATCTTCTACTATTGTTGAGTACTTGTCAAATGCGTCTCGCGGCGACATCTGAACAACAACATGCCAATCTGACTCTAGAGGGTCTTGAACATACCAAACTTGTTCTGCTTGGGATGCCAAGATATAAGGTTCATCAATCACCCTATTCTCTTTGTATAACAAATGATAGAAGTTCACCAGAGTAAAATTAAACTCATCCTCTTTCTGGCCCACTCGTGGATTAACCCAGTTGCACTTAGATAAAACATACTTCATGCCGTTCAAATATTTTATCTCAATAATGTCTATCAGTTGTCCGTAGAATATAACATCCCCTGTAAGAGGATTTCTATCTTTTTGACTAGAATAACTCATTTGTTCTGCTTTTAGGAGGACTCCACTATTCTGAGTTTTTCTACGAAGATCAATTTTTTTTTTGTTCGAAATCTAAGACCATTAACAATGTAAGAATTGAATTTCAAAGCATCCTTAAGAGGGCCTGAAGCTAAGCTTCTGATCTCCTCTGATATTTGTACGTCTGGTAAACCCTTCACCTATATTAAAAACATTAAATAAGTTTAATAATGATATTTTACTGCAAGTTATAAAAAATATTAAATGTTCATTAAAAGATACATCTACTTACATGCTCCTTAAACCAAGTGACAAGTATTCATTATGAAGGCGACTAATAAGGTGTCGTTGTGAAGCTTGTGGATATTTTGCCCCAAGTTCAGCAAGGTGTTTCATGTATAAAGATGTAGAAATTTATTTCAATTACATAACTAAACGAGAGGATATAAATCATGGTATTAGTCAAGACAAACTTACTCAATGAATGGTGCTACTGCCTCCTTGTTGGCAGGCACATATCGATGAGCTTGTATTTGCATAATTGGATCAAGTCGAAAGTGCACTGCTTTACCTACAATGCGACCAGATTTCTTTCCTCCATCATGATTTCTTCTTGGCCGCTTTATTTTGGTTTCCGTACTATTGTCCAAATACCTTGAGCAGAAAGTCATACATTCTTCTAACAATACTGATTTAGCAATAGAAGCCTCTGGATGAGCACGATTCCGCACATAAAGTTTTAAGGTGTGCAAATATCTTTCCATGGGATACATCCAACGATACAATACTCCTCCAAAAATTTGTAACTCGTCCACTAAATGCATAGGCAAGTGTTCCATTATATCGAAAAACCCAGATGGAAAAATCTTTTCAAGACTACAAAGCGTAAGCGCCATACGATCTTCAAAAATTTTCAAGTCTGTAATAATATTTACACTTGAACACAACACCACAAAGCAGTTGCTTAATTCAATTAAAGATTTAACAACATGCTTTGGTAAGACCCTTCGAAGAGCTATAGGAAGTAACTGTTGTATTAAAATGTGATTGTCATGACTCTTAAGACCCCACATACTCCGCTCTTCTGTATGCACGCATCGAGATATATTAGATGAATAACCATCAGGGACGTTTACATCTCGTAACACTTTTAAGAAAATGTCCTTTTCTTTGTTGCTCATTGTGAACTCAGCTGGAGGCAAGTACTCTAGAGTTCTTCCCCGTGGTTGAGGATGTAGCTCTGATCGAATTTTCATATCTCTGAGATCTTTTCGAGCCTTTATATTATCTTTTGTTTTGCCTTTAATACCTAGCAAAATAAAAATGACATTATCACATACATTTTTTTCAATATGCATAACATCTAGATTGTGGCGAATCAAATTGTGTTCCCAATATTGTAGTTCAAAAAAGATGCTCTTCTTCTTCCAACCTAATCTTGTGTTTGGCAGACTGTGTGTTTTTGCTTTCTCTTTTTCTTGTTCTTCCCTCTTCCTCTTTGTAAAGAGGTCCTCCTTCTTATATTCAGTTAAAACATTGAGATCATTCAACTGTTTTAACACTTCTGTTCCAGATAATGTCAAAGATGGAGGCCTCATTTCTAATTTTCCATTAAAAGTTACCCTCTCCCTTTGAAACTTATGGCACCCCGGTAAGAATCTACGATGACCCCAGTAACAATACTTGCCACCATTTGTCAATAGGGTAGCTTGATGATCCCTATTACAACAAGGGCAAGCAAATTCACCTTTTGTGCTCCATCCTGACAACATAGCATATGCAAAAAAGTCGCTAATTGTCCACAACAGTGCTACATTTATTTGAAATAACTGTTTGGTTGATGCATCATAAGTAGAAACACCAACCTTCCAAAGTTCTTTCAACTCCTCTACTAACGGTTGCAGATAAACGTCAATCTTATCACCTGGACCTTTTGGTCCATCAATAAGAATAGACAAAATTAAGTTAGGTTGCTTCATGCACAACCATGGGGGTAAGTTGTAAGGGACGACTACAACAGGCCAGGTAATGTGAGCAACACTCATATTACCAAACGGATTAAATCCATCGGTAATTAACCCAAGTCTAACATTACGACTGTCTCTGGCAAATGATGGATTATTATCATCAAAAGCCTTCCAAGCACGAGAATCTGCCGGATGCCTTATTACACCATCCTCTACTCGCTTCTCAGCATGCCATTTCATAAGCGAAGCTGTATGCGATGACCAAAACAATCGTTGCAGTCTTGGTATTAAAGAAAAATATCGAACCTTTTTTGAGAAACTTTAGTACCCTGGTCAACCGGAGGAAGATTACCCTCGTTGGCATGAGCAATTTTATATCTAGAAGCCCCACAAATCTCACATTTGTCGAGATTCTCAGTTTTATTTCAAAACAATATACAACTATTAGGACAGGCATCCCATGTTTTGTAAGTGAACCCCAAGTCAGTAGTTAGCTTACTGGCTTGATAGTATGATTTGGGAATCTTGGCACACGGAAACACCTTTTTTAAGAATCCCAACAGCATTGTGAAAGAACGATTTGTCCATCCATTAAGTTGCTTCAGGTGTAAAAGTTGGACAACAAATGATAGCTCAGTGACACCCTTAGGACAACTCTCGTACAAATCGCTTTCTGCTTCATTTAGAAGTTTAAAGTATTTCGGCATGCATTCATCGGACCGCAAGTTTTCTTCTGCCATGGCCTCTTCCTCGAAACCCATATTTTCTATCATGCATGAGAATCCCATTCCCTCTCGTACCATTGTTGTCATATTAGCATATTCATTTAATCCAGCATCACTTTCATCAACTGACATATCATCTCCTATATTATCGGTGTTATTACCCAAACCACCCAATAACTCTCCATGATATATCCAATCCATATAACTCCTTTCAAATCCATACATCTCTATATGAACCTCCACAGTCTGTCGATTGTGATAAACACGATTTACACATCTACTACATGGGCAATAAATATGGACCGTATCAGCATTCTTAGTTCTATATGCAAATTTAAGAAACGCTTCGACCCCATCCTTGTATGCCTTTGAATTCCAATCATGTGATCCAATCCAACGCTTATCCATATCAATTTCCAAAAGACAATTATCACCTAGCACCATCCAAAATATATATTCAGAACAATAGTTGTATCTTTATTGTTTCAACAATTCAATTTGAAATTTCTATTTGAGGCAAATGGAGGCAAAAAGCTTGAGGCAGCAGCTATATAACTTTCTAATAATTAAAATACAGAGGCAAATTAGAGTTAAAATCATATAACTTGAGGCAGCAACTATAGCTTGAGGCAGCAACTATATAAGTCTTATCCATTTCAGTTTTCAAAAAAAATATACTTTCTAACAAATTAGAGTTAAAATTCTTATGCAATATATCAAGCAAAGACAAATTTAATAATAGAGCAAACACTTATTGGTAGCCATGTACTAATGTGCCCAAGAAGAAGAAATAATAAGCATATAGATAACCAATTGATTATGACAATTACTAGCTAGAAAAAGGAAATTAATATACCAAGGTTGATTATGACTTATTGACATAGAACTAACACATGGCACAAATAACCAATTTCAACTGAAAAGCTCAAGAATGATTCACAAATGTCGATTTTTAACAAACTAAAATCTACAAAGAACATAGCCAGGTTCAAATTCATCTCCATTTATAATATGTTTAACATCAATCCAGAATGGGCATGCAAATGTGTCCCAATTTTTTTAAAAACCCATTTTTTACAAATAATCACAGTAATTCCTACATGAACGCATAATCACAATAATTTGATAAATTAAAATCTACAAACAACATAGCCAGGTTCAAACTCATGTTCCTATCCATGCAAATGTGTCCCAATTTTCACAAGAAAATCTAATTTTTCACAAATAATCACAATAATTCCTACATGAACGCATAATCACAATAATTTGACAAATTAAAATCTACAAAGAACATAGCCAGGTTCAAACTCATGTTCCTGTCCATGCAAATGTGTCTAGACCTGTCAAGTCAGCCGGGCCGGCCTGACACTGAATTTGGGTGGGCCGGGCTCGGGCCTCTTCGACCCATGAACTATAGCGGGCCGGACCGGGCCAAGGGTGAAAAATCTCAGCCCAGTCCGGCACGTAACCCACGACACGGTGGGCTTCGGGTCGGGCCGTGCCGAGATTTGATTGGCACATGATACATTTGGGTATTCATTTCGTTCTTCTCCTCCAAATTTGTGCTTCTGTGGCTTAGCCTCAACAACACAGTCACCGTTCACCGCCCGTCATGAAGACTGGCTGGCATGTACCCACAAAAAAAGCTAAATTAAGCACAGCACAGCAAAAAGCAAACCCAAGCCAAGCAAAGCACAAATTGCTTGGCCAAAGCCAATCACAGCACAAATTGCTTGTGCTAAAGCCAAGCATAACACACATTGACAAACAAATGATAAGCAGTGTTTGGGGTTCGGTTCGGGCCCGGTTGGGATGGGCCGGCCCAATTGACAGGTCTAAATGTGGCCCAATTTTTCACAAAAAAAATCTATTTTTTCACAAATAATCACAAATAAATAACAATGTGCACATATTTTGGTGTTCTAACATATTTTTGCCACCAAATAATTTTCTCAATAAACTGATATACTTCATAAACCGAAATCTTCCCAAAAGAAAAACAATCACCTAAATTGTAAAACCCCTAAATTTCTACTATTTTATTTTATTTTAGATTTGTACTGTTTTAGAATTTTTGTAATGTACGTCGCGTAGTCGTATCGAACGTCGTGCACGAAATTTAATTTTCGTTTTTGCTCGACGAGTGCGAATATGTGCGAGCGTACATATTTTTAGAAAAATATTTTTTTCTATTTTTTATGGTTTCAAAATAATATATGTAATAATTATTTCTAGCTATCATTTTCAAGTTTATGATTTTAATTATGAAAAGCCTTTCATTTATACCGTTATAATAATAAATTATTTTTCCTATAAAATGGTAATTTAGAAAAGTATATTTACGTATACATTATTTGTACATACATATATATTTAGTAATTATTTATTAGTTATTTTAAATAATAGTGTATTTTCGAACTTATTATTATAGCATTTTTAGAAAACATATTTTGAAATTATTGTACCAATTTAAATCTTGATTTAATTTATGAATATATTTTAAATAGTACATTAATAATTACATTTGGAATTTGAATTATCTCAATTGGTTTTAAATAAAAGATGGTTTTTAAATTATATTTAAATTTGGATTTTTAATTGGATTTAGATTTATTAAATTGATTTAAATTAGTAGATGATTTATCTACTTGGGTTTCAAATATTCCTAGTCCATATCTAAGTGGGAATTCCTACATCCTATAAATAGGCAGGTACTCCTCCACATTATTCATCCACAAATAAATTTCCCACGTGAGTGCATCGTGTCCATGTCCCCGTCCCCGTCCCAGTCCAATATTATTATTCCATGTTTTTACATATACAATTCCATCTCCGTCGTGTCGGACAACCCCGACACGACATAACCCAAACTAGATCCATAACCCTAAACCTAACTTTAACCCTAACCTTAGCCTCCTGTTGACAGTCCATCCCCGGCCACCTATCCCCGACACAGACAACCCCCTCAACCAAACCCATCTCCACGACCACCAGACCCACCATGACCCGACAAAAATGCCGGTCGACCCCGGCCAAGCCGCCACAGCCACCACCGCTACTGCCATCACCACCTCCTACACACCCATCCCAACAGTGCACAACACCACCACCATCATCGCCACTAATTTCGACCAGACCACCCTGGCCGCGACAACCACCACGACCATCCGTCAAAACCACCACCGAGCAAGGGAGAAAAGAAAACCCTAAAACTAGTCTCACCTGTCGCACCGAACTCGCCATGTCAACCGTCTCCGCCGTCTCCATGCGCCGCATCGTCGCGGTCGTCGCCGGAGCGCCGCCCTTCCCATCCTCCGCAGACCCTGGCCGCCCGCCTCCGTAGTCCGTCCAGCCCAACCTCCCCTTCGCTCCGCTCGCGTTCGTGCTGATCGGGTCGCCCAGATCCGGCAACCCCAGCCGTTCCCCCCCCCTCCCTCTCGTCGCCACCACCGCGCTCCACTCCGAACCCCCCCTCCCGCAGCACAGCACCCTTCCGATCATCTCTTCCCTCCCTCTACTCTCTCGACCACCACAGCTCCACACTTCCTCTCTCCCTCCGTCTCGTCATGGCCGAGCCCCCGATGACCCTGATCTCGCCGTGCTCCTCCTCTTCCAACGCGCCCGTGCGCCGCCCCTCCGGTGCAGTGCACCACCATCCGCCGGGCGATTCCCCACATTAGCACAGTCCGCCGACTAAAACTCCCCGCCGCCTCCTTCGTCCCTCCGCTCCTCCGCGAGGTCGCAGCCGCGCCAGCGCCTCACTTCCTCCGCCTCATGCCACCATCGGACCGCCGCCCGATTCCGCGTCGCTCCGCCCTTCCTCTCACCCCGCGCGAGCGTCAGCACTCCCGCTCTCTTCCCTACTCCGATCATCTTCTCTCTCTACCCTCTGCCGGATCCGGCGTACAGCCGCCGTCGCCCCCTCTTTTTCTCTCTCCCTCTCGTTTCTCTCACCCCTCATTTTCTTTCTTCTTTCACTCACTCTCCTCTCTCTCTACTCTCGAGCCTCCCGCTCATCCCTTTTTGTTTGTTTGTTTGTTTCCTTTTCCTTCTATTCTTCTGAATTCTCACTGTTCACAAACAGTACAACTGATATTTTCATAATTTATTATTATTAATAATATTATTATTATTTTTTCTTTTTATCTGTTATTTATTATTAGTGATATTATTATTATTACTATTTATCATTATTATTATTATTATCATTTATCATTATTATTATTATTATTATTATTATTATTATTTTGTCTTATTTAAAGACTTTTTGATATTTTTAGTATTATTGTATGATTTAATATATAGGGTATTGTAATATTTTGTCATAATTAATATTAGTAGTAATTTTTTAGTACTTTTAATAAAATAAGTATAGGAGCATAATTGTGAAAAATATTATTACCAGTTAATTTATATATAGCTCTTTAAATTATAAATTCGCTATCTTGCAAAATTAGTTATAGTCTAAATTATTTTTAACAAATAAATATATAAGTAAATTATAATTGCAACCATAAAAAATAATTTCTCCGTATTTTCGTACATATATTTTGATGAGGTTCAAAACTATTATAAACTATTTTCAAGTATATTTTCACTAATAAAATATAGTTCTCAATGATTATAAATAGTTTTCCAAAATTGTATATATATATATATAATATATATTATATATATATTAATGATTCATTCCTTCGATTATTCTTCTGCCCATGACTCCTATTCCTTCCTTCGACAATCTTAGACTTCCTTATGACAAACCTAACTAATTTGACCATTCTGGACCCAATGGACCCGTCCGTGCCACCATCAGAGGCTCCTATGCGTAGTTGTAACACCAAGGTCATATCTTGTGTCACCTTTATTGTACCACACCAGGCAGCTCCCCAGGCGCGCAACAGAAAAGTATACCTTGCTAATTAACTGTCAATTATTTAGTTTCTGCTTATTATTTGTTTTGTTTCATATTGTTAGTTTCTTTTGTTATAAACTGCGCGTCCAAGCCACACTTGGGTGCAAGCGACTTTATTAGTCGTTATTTTATTTATGCATGATGACTTAGTGTTAGCGGACTACCTTCTTGTTGGGGGATATCCTTATATCTTTCTTTGGCTGTGACACTCACACTACACGGTTTGAGACATATTGCTAAGGGCACAACTTATTGACTAGCTATCTCTAAAGTCGTGTGATGGTAGATGATCGTAACTGCTATGACTAGGGTTTTAGAGACTCAAGCAGTTACAAAGCTGGACGAGCCATGGACATGACTTGAACAGTGTGGGATATATTGGGGGAGGACAGTCGCTAGTGCGTATGGGAATCCAAACAGGTAAACCACAGTCTCCGGATGGAACTGTGGCGATATTTTTGCAGATGCCCTCTGACATTTTATACGTTACGGACGAATACAGATGACTGGATGCCAGTTACGTACACATAGCCTAAAATCCTATCCATGCGCATGAAAGTTGTCCTCTAAATTGCACATTTGGCGGTTAGAATCTCCTTTGCATATTTGTGTCTAGGATAGTCATTTATATTATTTTATTCTGACAGTTCATATTAGCTTATTCTTCCTGTATCTTGCTACGTCCGTCTGAGGACCTGGTTTTTCCCCAGGTGTGTGTTCATGTCTTCCGCATGTATTCTAGCCAAGGTCGTGGTCTTCTCCATTCCTTCGAAGACAATTGTGCTTGGTTCGTCTTGCCACTTTTTGATTCATGTACATTTCTTTCATTGAGATAGTTGGTAGTGGACTTTGTCTCCGTCCAGCGATGGTATCATAAATAGTCGAGTTGATATTTATATTATTATTCTTTTATTGTGGATGAGATTTAGTTTGTCTTGGATTACTATATTTTACAGCTTATGTATTCATACGAGACCTACGTACTTCGATGAATACAGCTGGCATGTCTACGTACTTGGTCCTACGTATTTTGGGACTAGGGTTACATATTTTTGTGGTGGCCCATACAGGTCAAGATAAATTATTTGGTTACTTTACCGTACCAAGCAAGCCTGCGTATAGGATTAGAAGTCTATGATCTCATCCACATGCTTGACCTCTTTCCTTGATTTTATCTACCGTCTTGACTCATCAATTGCATCTTGCTTGCTTCCTTCCATCCATAATCTTATCTTCCCTTCGTGCTTGTTAGAGATTGACCCTACTAGTTAGTTGTCCCAAAACACCATTAGTTTAATTCTTTAAGTTAGGTAGAATACCTTATGAACTAGCAACCCCTTTGACCTAGTGACCTATATTAGCAAGCTTATTTAGATCCTAGAATCTAGAGGACCTAACCCGTCTAGCCAACCATGGACTGGACAAGAAGACTATAGGACGACTGTATGACTTAGAATTATTCTACCTTCTTTAAATCTTAATTTCTCGTACCTACGTATTTACCGTTTTGACTAATTGCTAATGTAGCCTAGTTTTTGCAAGCTTATTCTTTATCGAGTTTGTTCATGACATATGCTATTGAGCGCTCACTAGCCTAATGTCTAATCAGAACCGGTGCATAATGGTCTGATCAACCAAGTGCACTTTGGTTCGCTTTTGTCTATTACTCTACGTGGATGGGGACATAATTAAACTTGGCCCTTACAATCCCATCCACGACTGTCTTGACAATTCTTTTTTGAAATTATTTGATCGTCTTTGAATCACTTATTCGTATTCGATAACGCCTCCTTCGAACTCTATATTGCTTTCGCCTTCACCTATTTTAGGAGGACGAAAGCGTTATACTAGAACTTCCTCTAGCCATCCTATCGATTACGACCATATCGTATTATTTTTCTATAATCTAGATCGCGATTTCTTACAGCATGATTTTGTTATCAATTGTTCCCCATCAACATCCCCTTGTGTCTTTTCACCCCCTACGAATTCTTAATTTCGAGGACAAATTCTTTTAAGTTGGGTAGGATGTAAAATCCCTAAATTTTTACTATTTTATTTTTTTTAAATTTGGTACTGTTTTAAAATTTTTGTAATGTACGTCGCGTAGTCGTATCGAACGTCGTACACGAAATTTTATTTTTCGTTTTTGCTCGAGTGCGAATATGTGCGAGCGTACATATTTTTAGAAAAATATTTTTTTCTATTTTTTATGGTTTCAAAATAATATATGTAATAATTATTTCTAGCTATCATTTTCAAGTTTATGATTTTAATTATGAAAAGCCTTTCATTTATACCGTTATAATAATAAATATTTTTCCTATAAAATGGTAATTTAGAAAAGTATATTTACGTATACATTATTTGTACATACATATATATTTAGTAATTATTTATTAGTTATTTTAAATAAGTGTATTTTCGAAATTATTATTATAGCATTTTTAGAAAATATATTTTGAAATTATTGTACCAATTTAAATCTTGATTTAATTTATGAATATTTTAAAAAGTACATTAATAACTACATTTGGAATTTGAATTATCTCAATTGGTTTTAAATAAAAGATGGTTTTTAAATTATATTTAAATTTGGATTTTTATTTGGATTTAGATTTATTAGATTTATTAAATTGATTTAAATTAGTAGATGATTTATCTACTTGGGTTTCAAATATTCCTAGTCAATATCTAAGTGAGAATTCCCACATCCTATAAATAGGCAGGTACTCCTCCACATTATTCATCCACAAATAAATTTTCTACATGAGTGCATCGTGTCCATGTCCCGTCTCCGTTCCAGTCCAATATTATTATTCCATGTTTTTACAAATACAATTCCATCTCCGTCGTGTCGGACAACCCCGACACGACACAACCCAAACCAAATCCCTAACCCTAAACCTAACTTTAACCCAACCTTAGCCTCCTGTTGACAGCCCATCCCCGGCCACCTATCCCCGACACAGACAACCCCCTCAACCAAACCCGTCTCCACGACCACCAGACCCACCATACGACTCGGCAAAAACGTCGGCCGACCCCGGCCAAGCCGGCCACAGCCACCACTGCTACTGCCATCACCACCTCCTACACCTCGTCCCAACAGCGCACAACACCACCACCATCATCGCCACTAATTTCGACCAGCCCACCCTGGCCGCGACAACCACCACGGCCATCCGTCGAAACCACCACCGAGCAAGGGGGAAAAGAAAACCCTAAAACTAGTCTCACCTGCCGCACCGAACTCGCCATGTCAACCGTGTCCGCCGCCTCCATGCGCCGCATCGCCGCGGTCGCCGCCGGAGCGCCGCCCTTCCTATCCTCCACAAACCCTGGCCGTCCAACTCCGTAGGTCCGTCCAGCCCAACCTCCGCCTTCGCGCCGCTCGTATTCGTGCTGAGTCGGGTCGCCCAGATCCGGCGACCCCAGCCGTTCCCGGCCGCCTCCCTCGACGCCACCACCGGTGCTCCACTCCGAACCCCCGCTCCCGCAGCACAGCACCCTTCCGATCATCTCTCCCCTCCGACTTCTCTCGACCACCACAGCTCCACACTTCCTCTCTCCCTCCGCCTCGTCATGGCCGAGCCCCCGACGACCCTGAACTCGCCGTGCTCCTCCTCTTCCACCGCGCCCTGCGCCGCCCCTCTGGCGCAGCGCACCACCATCCGTCGCGCGGTTCCCCACATCAGTACCGTCCACCGACTAAAACTCCCGCCGCCTCCTTCGTCCCTTCGTTCCTCCGCGAGGTCGCCGTCGCGCCAGCGCCTCACTTCCTCCACCTCACGCCACCACCGGACCATCGCCCGATTCTGTGTCGCTCCGCCCTTCCTCTCACCCCGCGCGAGCCGTCAGCACTCCCGCTCTCTTCCCTACTCCGATCATCTTCTCTCTCTACCCTCTCGCTGGATCCGCGTACAGCCGCCGTCGCCCCCTCTTTTCCTCTCTCCTCTCGTTTCTCTCACCCCCTTCATTTTCTTTCTTCTTTCACTCACTCATCTCCTCTCTCTCTACTCTCGAGCCTCCCGCTCATCCCTTCTTGTTTGTTTGTTTGTTTCCTTTTCCTTCTATTCTTCTGAATTCTCACTGTTCACGAAGAACAGTACAACTGATATTTTCATAATTTATTATTATTATTATATTATTAATATTATTTTTATTTTTTATCTGTTATTTATTATTAGTGATATAATTATTATTATTATTATTATTATTATTATTATTATTATTATTGTCTTATTTAAAGACTTTTGATATTTTTAGTATTATTGTATGATTTAATATATAGGGTATTGTAATATTTTGTCATAATTAATATTAGTAGTAATTTTTGTACTTTTAATAAAATAAGTATAGGAGCATAATTGTGAAAAATATTATTACCAGTTAATTTATCTATAGCTCTTTAAATTATAAATTCGCTATCTTGCAAAATTAGTTATAGTCTAAATTATTTTTAACAAATAAATATATAAGTAAATCATGATTGCAACCATAAAAAATAATTTCTCCATATTTTCGTACATATATTTTGATGAGGTTCAAAACTATTTAAACTATTTTCAAGTATATTTTCACTAATAAAATATAGTTCTCAATGATATAAATAGTTTTCCAAAATTGTATATATATATTAATGATTCATTCCTTCGATTATTCTTCTACCCACGACTCCTATTCCTTCGACAATCTTAGACTTCCTTATGACAAACCTAACTAATTTGACCATTCTGGACCCAATGGACCCGTCCGTGCCACCATCAGAGGCTCATATGCGTAGTTGTAACACCAAGGTCATATCTTGTGCCACCTTTATTGTACCACACCAGGCAGCTCCCCAGGCGTCGCAACAGGCAAGTATACCTTGCTAATTAACTGTCAATTATTTATTTTCTGTATTATTTGTTTTGTTTCATATTGTTAGTTTTTTTTGTTATAAACTGCGCGTCCAAGCCACACTTGGGTGCAAGCGACTTTATTAGTCGTTTTTTATTTTATGCATGATGACTTAGTGTTAGCGGACTACCTTCTTGTTGGAGGATATCCTTATATCTTCCTTTGGCTGTGACACTCACACTACACGGTTTGAGACATGTTGCTAAGGGCACGACTTATTGACTAGCTATCTCTAAATTCGTGTGACGGTAGATGATCGTAACTGCTATGACTAGGGTTTTAGACTCAAGCAGTTACAAAGCTGGACGAGCCATGGACATGACTTGAACAGTGTGGGATATATTGGGGGAGGACAGTCCCTAGTGCGTATGGGAATCCAAACAAGTAAACCACAGTCTCCGGATGGAACTGTGGCGATATTTTGCAGATGCCCTCTGACGTTTTATACGTTACGGACGGATACAGATGACTGGATGCCAGTTACTTACACATAGCCTAAAATCCCACCCATGCGCATGAAAGTTGTCCTCTAAATTGCACATTAGGCGGTTAGAATCTACTTTGCATATTTGTGTCTAGGATAGTCATTTATATATTATTTTATTCTGACAGTTCATATTAGCTTGTTCTTCCTGTATCTTGCTACGTCCGTCCGAGGACCTGGTTTTTTCCCAGGTGTGTGTTCATATCTTTCGCAAGTATTCTAGCCAAGGCCGTGGTCTTCTCCATTCCTTCGAAGACAATTGCGCTTGGTTCGTCTTGCCACTTTTCGATTCATGTACATTTCTTTCATTGAGATAGTTGGTAGTGGACTTTGTCTCCGCCCAGCGATTGTATCATAAATATTCGAGTTGATATTTATATTATTATTCTTTTTATTGTGGATGAGATTTAGTTTGTCTTGGATTACTATATTTTACAGCTTATGTATTCATACGAGACCTACGTACTTCGTATGAATACAGCTGGCATGTCTACGTACTTGGTCCTACGTATTTTGGGACTGGGGCGTTACATAAATAACTGATGCTAAAACTAAGACAAAACATGCAGCCGGGAACAGTGTCACATGTAAATAATTATGAAAAATTGGTAAATAATCCTAAAAAAATCTTGGTAAATAATCCTGTATAAATAGTATGACATGTAATTAAATTCGAGCAAAATTTGGTAATAACTCTTATTATGGACAAGTAATCAATTTCAAGCAAATGTTGATAAAAAAACTGGTAAATAATCTAGGACAAAATAACATGCAGCCATGTAAACTGCGTAGAACACTCATATTTCTAGCAAAAATTTGAGTAAAGTGTAAACACTCAAATCTCAAGCAATAATTTAGGACAAAATTACATGCAGCCGTGTAAACAGTGTGAAACACTCAAATTTTAAGCAAAATTTTAGTAAACAGTGTAAAACCCTCAAATTTTAAGCAAATAATCTACGACAAAATTACATGCAGCCGTGTAAACAGTGTAAAACACTCAAATTTCAAGGAAAAATTGAGTAAACGGTGTAAATAGTATAAACCACTCAAATTCCAAGCAAACAATCTAGGACAAAATAACATGCATCCAAAAATTAAGGCAAAGACTAAAACATTTTGGTAAAAAATTCTAAAGATTGGGGAAAGTATACCAAGCAGCAGCAATTGAGCACCTAGGGTTGAAAGATCGGACAGAGAGAGAGAGAGAGAGCAATGGTCGGAGAGAGAGGAGAGGGAGAGCAGCAACACTGGAGCACCAGGTCGGAATAATGGTCGGAGAGAAAAAAGAGCAGCAACACTGGATCACCTAGGTCGGAGAGAGAGAGAGAGAGAGAGCAGTTCTATCGACATTTTTTGATCGAAAGAGAGATGAACAGAAAGTTTTTTGATCAGAAAGAGAGAGAGAAGTTCTATCGACTATAAGAAGTATGTTTTGGGATGGACGGTCTGGATTAATCCATCCGATTGAATGGTTACGATGGAAACATGTGGACCCCCCTATATTTGGCAATTAGCCGCCAAATGTGTGGTATTCCCGCCAACGTATTTGGGACAAAATATGTATTATTTGGAACAGAAATTTCCATCAGTCCCAAATAGTGATCCATTTTCACAATCTGTCCCCAAAAAAAGCAACTTTTGTTACTAAAAATATAGCCGTCCCTAGAATTATACTTTTAGGACTTTTTAGACTAATGTTCCTTATAGTGTCGTCCCAAAAAGACACTTTTTTGTAGTAAGATGTGGCGTCGAGTCCTATGTTGTCGGCATATAAGTTGCATAGTTATGGTTTGAGTTGTCATGAGTTTAAGTCAGGAGATGTCGCAAGGCAAAGTTGGTCGAGTGACACTTAGTTCACAAAGTTGGATGGGTCAGTTGATGATTTAGTAGTAAAGGGCTGTGAGGCAGCGAGAGCCGCGAGCGGTGATATGATCGAGTCTCATTGAGTCACGAGGCACGACCTTAGCAAGGGTTTGTAGCACGGTCACACGGAAATGGAGCCTCATCGCGTAGTTGCGTCTCTGATTAAGTGCCGTAAGGCAGACACGACTTGATAGGGTAACGTCGATGTGGCAAGCACGGGATGGTCTTGAAACACGAAATAGGCCAAGGCGTCTGTCCTAAAACTGATCCTAAGGCAACAGTAGAAAGACAATTGATAAGAAGGGACTAAGTTGCACAAAGTAAATCAACGTGTTGGTTTTGTATGGGTGGGCGAGGAGCTCATTCCACCAGTACAGTTGAGTATTGACACCCACATAGTTTACATGTGCAGGCACAGGTAGAAGCTCGTGGCGCGGAGCTCGCTTGGATGCGTCGAGGCACGGAGTTCCTAGGCGATTCGAAGCACGCGGCCGCATGGAGTAAAGACTTATATAAGACATAATGTATGGACGTCGCCTTCCGAAGCATCCGCTGGCTCGAGACATGTATTGAGAGATGAGAGAGCTGAGTGACTTGTAATGTGAGATGAGTGAGCTTGAGAGACTTGTAATCTTGGCCTTGCGCCCCAATATAACCATCGTTTCAATATCAATAAAAGTGTTTTGCAAAGACTTGTGTTTTGTTCTAAATTTCCGCTGCTATGATTCAATGTCTCTGTATGGGACTTCTGTGCGACGACCCCGTCGCAGCCGCTGAAATCGGCCGTTATGGAACCCGCCTTGCACGAGCACAATCTAGGCTCGTACGGCATCACGCCTTAGCGAGGACGATCGCTCTTACGGGAGCGGGGCGTGACAGAGAGGGCGGCAGAGAGAGGAGATGAGGGCGCCGGGGCTCAGCAAAGCGTGGCGTGCGGAAGGGGGTGCGCAAGGGGGCAGCGGCCACGGCAATTTTGGTCGGCAGAGAGTATGGAAGGAGGTTGGAGAGAGGGTTGCGGGCGGATCGGCGCGGGGAGGAACGGTGGACGCGAAGGGGTCTCGCAGAAGGGTTTGGAGAGTCAACGGGATGAGGGTTCGGCGACGCAGCTGGTGGATCACGGCACAGCAGCCTCGCGGTGGTGCCCGCGCGTCCACAGGAAGAGCGGTGGCGGGTTAGAGAGATCGGGAGCTCGTCGGCCGCGGAGGAGTGGGGCGCTCGCTGGCACGGCGGCCGCGGTGAGGTGAAAGGGTGCGTGTGTTTTTTATTTATATTTTTTTTCCTATACGATGTTTTTGGGATGGTGAACTTCGATGGTGGTTAGGATCAGGATGAGGTTGTACTCGGTGGCACAGGGGGGAACATGTCGGAGATGGAATCGAGGAGATGGCGAACCGAGGTGAGTGGTGCTAGCTTTGGTCGCTAAGGTGGCGAGCGGCGGAGGGTCGGTTGATAGGGCGACAGATGGTGCGTACTGGGTTCGGTCAGGGCCGGAGAAGATGATGGTGACAACGATGGTCCTAGCTAGGCTTGGCCGAGATGGTGGCCAGGCTAGATTAGGTTTAGGTTTTTTGTTGAATCGGAAATGTAGATGGCTGGGGTTGGCTGTGATAGGGGAACCGTCGGGGCGGCATGGATGCGTGTGATGATGATGGAGGGTGGTGTAGGAAGATGGTGGTGACTGATGGGTTGGAGACAAGGAGGAGGACACGAGCGGGGACGGAATTGGAGTAGGAGTAGGACGGTTATACAGTCCGTGTCTGGTGTTGTGGGGATTCGTGTCCAGGGTGTTGGGCACGAGGGAGAGGGAAAATTTGTATATGTAAAAAAGAATAACCTATTGGAAAGACACCGGGGTCGGACCCGAGGCCGTCACGGCTGACACGGAAAAGATGGACACCGACACGATGCACGTACAATTTTGTGATGGAAATTTGTGGAAGAATATTGGAGTTTTATGGAGGAGTACCTGCCTATTTATAGGATGTGGGAATTCCCATTAAGATAAGGATTAGAATAGTTTAAACCCAATTTAGATAATTCAATCTATTAATTTAAATTAATTCAATAAATCCAATCCAAATCAAAATCCAATTTAAATCTGATTAAATTCTATCTTTTACTTTAAAATAAAATAAGGTAAATCAAATTTCAAATATAGATATTAATTTACTATTTAAAACATATTCATAAATCAAATCAAGATTTAAATTGCCACAATAATTTTAAAATATGTTTTCCAAAAATACTATAATGATAATTTCAAAAACATTATTATTTAAAAAATAAACTTAATAAAATATTTATGAAATATATATGTAAGCAAATAATGTATACATAGTTATGCTTTTTCCTAGTATACAATAAAATATTATTATGATTAATAACTGCTAAAAACAAAAAGGCTTTTTATAGCAAGAATAATAATTATATATAATATTTTGAAAGTATATAATAAAATAGAAAAAATATTTTTCTAATATATGTACGCTCGCACATATTCGCACTCGACGAGCAAGAAAAACGAAATCTTGCGCGCGACGTACAATACGTTATTGAGACGTACAATACAAAATTTTAAATCAGTACCAAATTTAATTAAAAAAATAGTAGAAATTTAAGGGTTTTACATGGGAGCTCCGTGAACATGAGAGTACATGAATCACGAGAGTGCATATGAATGGTGAAAGCACAGGAATACATGATGAAAGTGAAACGCACATGACATGATGTATCCGATGCTACCGAGGGGATAATATCGTTTGAAAAGATCCATAGTGTACTAATCCGTGTTTCCATCGTGTCAGCATCAAGTAAAATAATCTAGAGCAAGAATATAGTCCTAGCAAGTATGAAACGGTCAGAAAATATACTCGCCTGATATCCTGAGTGTCTGAATAAAATACTGCCTGAGGAGTGGTGTTTGGCTCCTATTCAGAACAGTACAAGTCACAACATATCCAAATTGGTAAAATAAACTGCTACGATGCATTATACATGATGTTTGGGTCAATCTAGGCTAAAGTCAATATTTGGTCAACTCTAGTCAAACTACTCTAGTCAAACTAGGTCAATTAGGTCAAACCTAGCCCAGACAAGTCTTACTAAGCCTAACCAGTCTATCCTAGCAAGCACACATCATTCACAAGTCACACAAGTCTAATCACACATAAAACTTATGTGTATACATCCCATATACCATAGGCTATACTACATAGGCTATATGCCATATATTTGATATAGGAAACACACATATCAATTTCCATATATCTATATACACACTATTTATATAGACAATATGCATATATCCATATTACACTACATTATCATACAAGGTTATATATATATATTATATATATATATATATATATATATATATTATATATATATATAATATTAGTGTCTAGGGAAATCAATGGTGTGAGTGAGTGTGCAGATTACATTTACATGTGTGTGTGTGTGTGTGGTTTCAAGTTCCTGTGTGTACCTACATTGTTCTCAGTTTGTGCAAATGTATGTGTGTAGACATAGGAATCAATGTGTGTGTGTAATGAGCATTATGTCCTCAGATTTCAGTCCCAAGTTCACAGGTTAAGGTGTAAGTGCATGAGTGTGTGTGTGAACATGTCATCAATGTGTGAGTGTCAATCTCAGATTTTGTAGTGTGTAGATGTGTGTGTGTGTGTGGACTTGTTCTCAGATTTTCAGTGTACACAAGTCAATGTGCAATGAACATTAGGTTCTCAGGAAAACATGTGACAGTGTGTCAATCTCAGATTTTGTAGAAAACAACAGTTTAAGTTCTCAGTTATCAAATGCAAAATCGAAAACCATCATTAACACTATCATAAATCCTAATGTAAACTAAACTCAGCTGAACATAGGAAATAAACATTGAAATTTAAATCAAACCGATTCAGAAAAATACAATGGCAATTCAACTCTCAGGTTTTGTAATGTAAACCACAGTTTAAGTTTTTCAGGAACACTCATCAAACAGTGTATCAGTTCAACTCAGAGTATACAAATAGTGCATATATCTAGTTATCAATTTAACAGTTCAAATGCTATTTCGAAAGCCAAATCCCATGCTAATCATAACCCTAACATGGTAGGTCAATCCCAGGTATGTGTTAGTGAATCAATAGCACAGATTAATCACTCAAACAGTTTAATCATCAATCAAAATTCTCAGGAAATCGAATTCAGCCCAGGTATCAGAACATTAGGATAACCTACAAATTTGAATGAAATAAACAACTAATAATTAACTCTAATGGTTGGTAATAATGTACTACGTGTGATTGTGTCATGGGGGTGTCCCAGTGTCCATGAATAGGATACAACGTGTCCAAATCTCTCCACATACACAGACATTGCAATCGTGCACTAACAGCAACGTGCACGCGTGTCGAATGAGGTGGGGACACGTGTGTCCCACCAAATGTGTCATGATCGTGCACATAGATAGAGGGAGTCTAGGGCTAGGGTTTAGTTACCCTGAGTCGTGTCCAAAACGTGTCTTCGTGAGACACGAAGCCCGTGTTAGTAGCCTATGGTCGGCTGTGCACTGACAGCACAAAACCCGTGCGGCTCTAAAATCTCACAAACCACAAAATAAAACTCCATGAAATTTTATACCATACCTGCCAGTCATCTCCCCTATGTACACACCAATTTTTGTTGTCACCACGTGCTGTGTCCAAGGAGAAATCGGACACGGGTAGGAGGACACCCGGTCGAGACCCCGTGCAGCATGTCCAGTACAAATTAGGACACAGAAATGACACAAAACCCGACTCAGTCTTCATAAAAGCAATGTACACACATAGATCTATGAATTTATGCAATTAGTTTAGCAAAACACGAAAATCAAATCCTAAGTGGCATTCTATCAAACAGTTGCACACACACTATGACACATGTCCGATACGAACACCAAACGGATACGATTTCTAACCAAATTTTAGGGACAGCTAGGGGACACCTAGATCTAGGCTAAGATGCAAATAAATCAGAATATTAGCACAATTTGAGGAGTTTTACCTATAGGTGCCAATGGCAAGAAAGTCCTAAATTAGAGTGTTCCTCCTTGCTAGCTCGAATCCTCAAATTGTTCCAAAGCTAGGATTACTCCCTATAAACAAAAAATAGGAGAGTATTAGGATATAATGCAAGAAACTATAGTCAAAAAGGAATTAAAATAGAGAAACTATAGATTGGAGAAGAATGGCCATACCTTTCTTTTTCCTATGTGTTCATTCAATACAAAAGAGGCAAGAACTAAATGAGGAGAATATTTATAGGGAGGGAAGCCCTAGTGGCCGGCCATAGCATGCTGAAACTAGGGTTAGGGTTTAGTCTAATAGGCTATGGGCCTAGTTGCACTAGTCATGGAATCAATTCCTAAGTCTCAAGCCTATGAACCAAATTAATAATCCTCCTATTTCAAACTTGATTTCAAAATGACTAACTTAGGTTGACTTAAGTTAGACTAGGGCCTCGCCATGCTAACCAAGTCACCATAGATAGGGTCAACACCTAGGTTAGTCTCCAAAGTCTCAACTAGTCAAAGTCAAAAATAGCAATCACCAATCCAAATAAATTAAAAAATTCTCAAATGACCAAAATACCCTCAATCTAAAATGTGGTAGTGACAAATTTACCCTCCTTAAAAGAATTTCGTCCTCGAAATTAAAAGACGAAACTAAACTGATGAGAAGGATAGACAATCATACCTCAAGGTCAAAAGATAAGGGTATCGCTCGCACATCTCATCCCACCGCTCCCAGGTAGACTCTCCTGGAGAATGATGCCTCCATGCGACGCAAACCAAGGGTATCACCTGGTTTCTCAGTACCTTCTTTCGGTGATCCAGAATCTCCACTGGCTGCTCTGGATAACTGAGAGTAGGTCCCACCTCAATCTCCGAATGACCAAGTACATGGCTAGGATTAGCCACATACCATCTCAACTGTGATACGTGGAATACATTATGGACACCCACTAGTGCAGGTGGTAAGTCTAGCATGTATGCCATGTCACCGACTATTTCGCTGATCACGAAAGGTCCGATGAAGCGCGGGCTAAGCTTCCCACCTCCACCAAAACGTATGGTACCACGAGTCAGAGATATCCGCAGAAAAACCATGTCTCCGACCTAAACACAAGCAAGGTCTCAAGTTACTAAATAATCAAACATGATCAAAACAAACCTACTTCTAATCCTATCTCTAATCTGTACCTCAAACTCCAAAGGCCTCCGGTGGCTATCGGCCCAGTGCCGATGTCTGTCCTGCGCCACGTGAAGTCTGTCCCTGATGAGCTTCACCTTCTTGGTTGCGTCAACAACCATCTCAGGTCCCAATAAAGCTCGCTCACCAACATCATCCCAAGATAAGGGTGTACGATACCTACTCCCGTACAGAGCCTCGAAAGGTAACACCTCAATGCTGGCTTGGAAACTGTTATTGTAAGCAAACTCTACCAAATGTAGGTGATCCTCCCAGATCCTCTAAAAACTAAGACGCACGTCCGCAGCATGTCCTCGAGCGTCTGAATAGTCTTCTCTGACTGTCCGTCCGTCTGAGGGGTGGTATGCAGTACTAATCTTGAGCTGAGTGCCCAAACTAGTCTACAGACTCCGCCAGAAATGGAAAGTAAAGCGACTATTCCGATCCGAGATGATGTTGACCGGAACTCCATGAATCCTGACAATCTGTCGTATGTACATCTCTGCAAGCCTCTCAGTAGACGTACCCACTTTAAATGGCAAAAAGTAGGCCAATTTGGTCAACCTGTCTACGATGATCCAAATCGCATCTTTTCCTCCTGATGTACGTGGTAATCTAGATACAAAATCTATCGTGATATGCTCCCACTTCCACTCTAGAATGGGCAATGGCTACAATAAACCTCCTGGCCTCTGTCTCTCTGCCTTGACCTGCTGACAGACCAAGCACCTGGCTACGAAGCGAGCTACCTACCGCTTCATCCCATACCACCAGACGTGCTCTCTCAGATCCCTGTATATCTTGTTGGCACCAGGATGTATAGAGTACTGAGATCTGTAGGCCTCCTGCATGACCTGCTCCCTGAGCTCTCCACTAGACGCACACAGTCTGGAACCGTGCCTCAAAGCACCATCCTCTGTAAGAGTAAACTCACCATCCACCAGCCCTGCTCGAACCTGCTCTCGGATACACCACAAAATAATATCCTCGAACTGCGTCTATTTGATCCTCTCCATCAAGTCTGACTGAATCTGAAGGCCCCACATCTACATCTAAACTCCTGGCACAATTACCTCAATTCCCAGGCTCTTCAAGTTTGCTAGCAAATGACGGTCCATAGTCAATACATGGTTGTCAGATACCTACTCAAGGTATCAGCAACCACGTTGGCCTTTCCTAGTGATACTGTAGTGAGATGTCGAAGTCCTTCATCAGCTCTAATCACCTGCACTGCCTCATGTTGAGCTCCTTCTGTGTAAACACATACTTCAAGCTCTTATGATCTGCGAAGATCTCTACCTCTCTCTATATAAGTAGTGTTTCCACAACTTCAAAGCAAAAATCACTGCTGCCAACTCCAAGTCGTTGATAGGGTAGTTCTTCTCATGGGGACGTAACTGCCTGGAAGCATAGGCAATCACCTTCCCATGCTGCTGTACGACACAACCCAGACCCTTTCCCGAGGCATCACTGTAGATAGTGAACCCTCCCGATCCTGATGGCAAAGTCAGAATCAGAGCAGAGCAGCAGACTTTTCTGCGGGGCTTCAGTTGAGGAGCATGCGGCTCCACATTCTTTGATTGCAGAGTTCATGGACATTTTTTCGGAGGAGTTGCCAGGGCTTCTACCGGACAGGAATGTTGAGCTCTTGATAGACTTGGTTCCCGGTGCGGAGCCGATTTCTCAGCATGTCTATCGAGTGAACAACAGTGAGTTGGTGGAATTAAAGATGCAGGTGGATGAGCTGCAGGACAAGGGCTTCATTCGATCAAGTTCTTCACCTTGGGGTACTCCGGTACTCTTTGTGTTGACACAAAGTCACAGTCAACCAAATATTGACTACATTGACTAAATAATATTTGTATTAATTCAATACGACACACGACGACTGCATTCAGTTCAAGACAGATGACAGCTCAGTCTTCGGCTCTCAGTGTGTTCTGGAGTCTGTATTTTATAATTTTATTGAGTCTAGACTTGTGTACTCTGAGTCATGCTGAGCTCTTGGAACTTAGTCTATAACCTACCCAAAATCCCAAGCTCCACTGAACCAAAAACTGCCCACTGGTCCCCTTAGAACCACTCTGTGCTCTGGAGACAGAGTTCGGGCCGAACTCTGCCTCCACACAGAGTTCGGGCCGAACTCTGTCCCCTAGAAATCAGGAACCCTAATTTTAGGGATAGCTGGTTGCTAGTTGTCCAACGGCCAAATTTTTGAATTTTCCTACCCGAATTCTGGCCGAATTCTGCCTATAAAAACACTATAAATAGGGCATGAATTCTCTCATTTCAATCCATCCAATCTTCTCTTCTCTTCTCTCTTACAAGCTCAATAAGCCATACCCTTCCCATCTACTAGCCACAAGCCTCCTAAGTCTCGAGTGCTCAGCATCTCTCAGTTAGGATTCTTGTGCAAGAGTCGAAGAAGTCGCTTGGACAATTCCAAGCAAATCGCCACTGCGATCCTCTGTTAGAAGTTGACGTGCTCTTCTGAAGAAAAGGCACGGGTTGTAAACTACTATTTCACAAATAGATTTAATCCTGAGCTAGAGTTCTCAGGCCTGGATTAGTCCTCCACGAGGGAAACCAGGTTAAAATCGCTGTGTTTGCGTATGCTCTTCTGCTCTTCATTTATTTTCCGCACTTTACTCTGATTATTTATTGTTGGTGAAAGAGTTATTTTTAATTGGCTATTTTTATATAAACTCTATTCACCCCCCTCTAGAGTTGCCAAACTATTCTTCAATTGGTATCAGAGCTCTGTTCTCTTTACAAGGACTAACATCCTAAGAGCTGATCCATGGCAACCACACAATCCTTGATTTCCAATCATGGTGAAGGTCAGTCCACTCATAGGCCTCCCCTATTTGATGGGACTAACTACACATATTGGAAAACAAGGATGAGCTTCTATCTTAAGTCTCTAGACTTTGACCTGTGGACTGTCGTCACTGACGGTTACAAAAAGCCCGTCAGGATAGTTGTCGATGGTGACCTCATTGAGAAACCACACGACAAATATTCTGTCGAGGAGAAGAAACAGGCAAGTCTAGATGCTAGGGCTATTAATGCTTTATTCTGTGCTATAGACAGGAATGAGTTCAACAGGGTCTCTACATGCACCACTGCTCATGAAGTATGGAGACTTCTAGAAGTGACGCATGAAGGAACCACATAGGTCAAGGAATCTAAAATAAGCCGTCTCACTCAAGAATACGAAGCCTTCAAGATGAAGCCAAGTGAGACGATCACTCAAATGATCACAAGATTCCTCGACATCATCAATCCTCTATCTTCGCTTGGAAAGCAGTACTCAAACCACGAGAAGATTCGTAAGCTGCTCAGAGGGCTACCAAAGATTTGGAACCCTAAGGTGACAGCCATCATAGAAGGAAACGATCTCACAACAATGTCAATGGAGACCTTGATGGGTAAGCTTATGACTCACGAGCTTGACCTCAAGGACTTCGAAGAGCCTGCTCCGAAGACCAGGGAGATCGCACTCAAAGCTCATCAACGAAGAGCTAATCATGATGAGACCGAAGAAGATAATTCGGATGATGAAGACCAAGCTCTCATGGTTCGCAACTTCAGGAAATTCCTTCGCTTCAATCGAAGGAAGAAGGAATCTCAAAGACGATGAAGAAGAACCAACTTGTTACGGTTGCAAGAAAACTGGACATGTCCGAAAAGACTGCCCATTCCTGAAGAAGAGCAACCGATATGAGAAGCCATACAAAAGGAACTCATCAAAGAAATATGCCAACACAGGCATTTGGTATGAAAGTGAAGCGAGTGACTCTGAGGAAGAAAAGGACTCTCCTCAAGATACAGCAAATGTGTGCCTGATGGCAACTTCCAACAAGGTATCTAACGAAACTCTGGATGACTTCTCTTTTGATGAACTTGGCGATGCTTTCACTGATTTACTCGATGATCATAAAAAGGTCATCGGTAAATATAAACATGCCAAGGACAAAATCAAAAGTCTAGAAGATGAAATACAAAGAATTTCTTTACTTCTTGATAATGTTAGAAATACATCACCCACTAATGACACTGATGAAGTATCCAAGCTTAAATTAAGCTTACATGATGCTGAAGCACGTATTGAGCAACAAACTCAAGAAATCACTACTCTCAACACGTTGCTTGCTGAAGAAAGAGTAGACACAAGATTTCCATGACTAAGATTTATGGCTTAAATATTAAGGTTGATGAACTGCAAGCTGTTTCTAAAAGATTAGAAACCAAATTGGGTAAACAGGTTGTTCAACCTCAAACCCAATCACATGGGCACAACACCACTCCTGCTAGTCAACCATGTCATTCTCATGCAGCACATAACCATGCATTTATATACACAACTTTCACAAACCACGTGCACGTAAGAACAATTCTCACTCAGTACACACTCATTATGTACAAAGACACAATCAACACACTCCACACATAAAAATCATCATGCCATGCCATATAGACAAAATCATCATGCAATGCCAAATAGACAAGGTCCTCATATACCATATAGACAAAATCATCATGCCATGCCATCTAGACAATATCAGCAAGTCACACATCATAGACAATACCATCATTCTATGCCTCATAGACACCATCACCATGCCACTTATTCCATGCATAATCATCTTCACCATGCTAACTCTTCACATCATCCTCATCCTGTTGCTTATAGATATTATTCTCATGCTCCTAGTATAAATAAGAATGCTATCTGTACTTATTGTGGATTACATGGACACATCTCACCACAGTGCAGAGTTAGAAGACTTGTAGATAAAAGGATATATGCTTGGTTCCTAAAGACTAACTTTTCAGGACCCTCAAGAACTCGGGTACCAAAGGTCACATCTACTCTTGATGTAGGTGGACCTTCCCTCCTCAACTGAAAGTAAGTGGATTCTCGATAGTGGATGCTCGCGACATATGACGGGAGATGCAAATCTTTTTGCATCACTATCGATGAAGAGAGAAGGATACGTATCCTTCGGTAACAATCTCAAAGGGCTCATTATAGGTAATAGTATCATTGGTCATCCTCCTTCTCTGTAATAAAGGATGTCTGCCTAGTGACCGAGTTAAAGCATAACCTGCTCAGCATTAGTCATCTTGCTGATCATGGATATGATATTAACTTTGGACAAAACAGTTGCTACATCTATGATAGGTCAACAGGAGACATTGCTTTTGAAGGGAAAAGAGAGGACAACATCTACATTTTCTATCTTTCTATAAATACTAACAATGCAGGTAGATGTCTATATGCCCACAAAGACGAACGACTACTTTGGCACCAGCGTCTTGGTCATGCCAACATGGATGCTATATCCAGGCTTTCTACCAAGAAGCTAGTGAGAGGATTACCTGACATCACGTTCAAAAAGGACACGGTATGTGCCGAATGTGAACTAAACAAGGCAACTAAATCCTCATTTCATTCTATCAACTCTGTAAGTACTACTAGACCCCTGCAACTACTTCATATGGATTTATTTGGTCCCAGTAGAATAGCTAGCCTTGGAGGCAAACTTTATGCATTTGTTATTGTTGATGATTTTTCGAGATTTACATGGGTTTTCTTTCTCGCTAATAAGAGCGATGCTATTTCTGCTTTCAAAATTTTTGTAAAGAAAGTTCAAAACGAAAAAGGCTACATGATTACTCGAATCCGAAGTGATCATGGAGGCAAATTCGTAAATTATGATTTTGAAAGTTTTTGTAATGCAAATGGTTTTGATCATGAATTTTCTTGCCCTAGAACTCCTCAACAAAATGATGTTGTGGAGCGGAAGAATAGAACTCTCGATGATATGGCCAGAGTCATGTTGAATAAATTTTTACTTTCGAAATATTTTTGGGCAGAAGCTGTTAGTACAGCATGCCACATTTTGAATAGGGTGCTGATTCGTCCCATTACGAAGAAATACCCTATGAGCTTTGGTTTGGGAGAACCCCCAATGTATCTTATTTTAAAGTTTTTGGTTGTAGATGTTTTATCCTTAACACCAAAGACAACTTAGGCAAATTTGATGCCAAAGCTGACGATGGTATCTTTCTTGGTTATGCCGCCAAGAGTAAGGGATATAGAGTTTTCAATAAACGCTCACTTATTGTGAAGAGTCAACAAATGTGACTTTTGATGAAGACAACAGTGCAGCAAGTACTCTTGATGATGACGTTGAGCCATCAACTTCTACTCCAATGAATACTTCAACCGAAACTAATTCTCTGGAGGGTTTGCCTAAGAAATTCTCTTTCAAACCTTCTCATCCAGAAAATTTAGTTATAGGAGAAGTTTCACGTAGAGTAACTACTAGATCATCACTAAGAGACTCCGTTGCTAGCACTGCCTTCATTTCACAAGTAGAGCCTAAAAACATTTCTGAAGCTTTTAATGATGAATTTTGGATTTCTGCTATGCAAGAAGAACTCAACCAATTCGAGAGAAGCCAAGTATGGGAACTCGTTCCTAGACCGGTTAATCACTCGATAATTGGTACTAAATGGTTTTTAGAAACAAAGTAAATGAAGATGGTTCAGTCACACGTAACAAAGCTCGTCTAGTAGCTCAAGGATACAACCAAGAGGAAGGTATCGACTACGATGAGACGTATGCTCCTGTTGCTAGACTAGAATCCATTCGGATGCTTTGTGCTTTTGCGAATTTTCAAAACTTTAAATTATTTCAAATGGATGTGAAAAGTGCTTTCCTGAATGGTTTTATTAAGGAGGAAGTTTATGTGAAACAACCTCCTGGCTTTGAAAATCACAAATTTCCCGACCACGTGTTCAAGCTAAAGAAAGCACTTTATGGCCTCAAACAAGCCCCCAGAGCTTGGTATGAAAGGCTAAGTAGCTTCTTACTTGAGAAAGGTTTTTCAAAAGGGAAAATTGACACTACACTGTTTATAAAATCTTTTAAAGACACCATTTTATTAATTCAGATTTATGTTGATGATATTATTTTTGGGTCTACTGATGAAACTCTTTGTCAAGAATTTGCCAAGTGTATGCAGACGGAATTTGAGATGAGCATGATGGGAGAGCTCAACTACTTTCTTGGTCTGCAAGTAAAACAACTGGCAAATGGAACTTTCATCTGTCAATCGAAGTATCCAAGGACATGCTGAAGAAGTTCGATCTTGACAACATCAAACCAATCAGCACTCCAATGGCTACTTCAACCAAACTCGAACCAGATGAGAGCGGCAAACCCGTTGATCAACGTAAGTATCGAGGTATGATAGGCAGCTTACTTTATTTAACTGCTAGTCGCCCCGATATCATGTTTAGTGTTTGCCTATGTGCTAGATATCAAGCAAATCCTAAGGAATCTCACATGACCGCGGTTAAGCGTATCTTTCGATACCTTAAGGGTACGGTTACAGTGGGCCTATGGTATCCCAAGTCAACATCATTTGACCTCATCGGTTACTCTGATGCTGACTTTGTTGGATGCAAGGTCGACCGTAAAAGTATGAGCGGCACGTGTCATTTATTAGGAAAGGCTTTAGTCTCATGGTTTAGCAAGAAGCAGAACTCTGTCGCACTATCCACAACAGAAGCTGAATACATAGCAGCTGGGCATTGTTGTGCACAAATTCTGTGGATGAAGCAAACCCTTGAAGACTATAAATTATCTTTCATGCGTATTCCTATATTCTGTGACAATACTAGTGCCATCAATTTGACTAAGAACCCTGTCTGCCACTCACGCACTAAACACATTGAGATCAGACACCACTTTTTGCGTGATCATCAGCAAAATGGCACGATTAACTTAGAATTTATTGATACTGATCATCAGCTAGCAGATTTCTTTACTAAGCCATTATCCGAAGAGCGCTTCAATTTTCTTTGTCGTGAACTCGGAATTTTGGATGAAGCAGTTATAAGTTGAGACTTACTTGCGTAAATATCGAGTATATTTTGATTCTTTTATGACGAATTTATTATGGTACAAGCCGAAAGGGTCCTTCTGACAAAAAGGCGTAAAAGCCTAAGCGACATGGTGCACTAGTCCTCAGGACTACCGCTAGCTGGGATCCGGCCCCTGCAGCTAACCCATGGCAAATTTGAAATACTGAATTACAATATATTTCCTTGTTTATTATATGGTTTGTTCCGATTTATTATTGCCTAATTGATTTCCTAAAGTTCATTATGACCTTTGTGTACCTCTCTATGTACTTCATTGTTTTCATCAATCTTTTATCCTCAAAATCTCTTTTGTTCAACACTTAATCATTTTTTTCTATCTTTTCAGCCTGCCTTTAGTTCTGGACCACTGATCCAGAACTCGGGCCGAACTCTGCCCCTAACAGAGTTCGGGCCGAGTTCGGTCCCTAGGTTCCAGGGTCGGGATCTGGCTCTGCCGTTGGATCAATTTAGATCCTATGGTCAATATTTCATCCGACCAAAGACAAAACCCTACTTTATGTCGGGACTCCTTCTCTCTCCTTCACCATTGCCTCCTTCCTCACCTCTCCAAACTCTTTCCTTCAAACCCTAACCCTAGTTTTTGATCTAGAGTGCTCCATTGCTCCTCAAAATCAAGGAAAAAGGGTTTCTCGTCATTCTCTTCCACTGTTTATTAATAATTTGAGGTATCATTCTTGTCTTCTATACTTCACTCTATCAAGTTTTTATGGCTCCTAGCTTGTTCAATCGTGGAAAGAGGATTCGAACTGAGAGTGTTTCCTCTTCGGATACTCCTCCTACGAAGGAACATATCATTGAACAACTTCAACCACCTCATCCGTTGTTCAACCCACCTCGTCCTCGAAACCCTTCTACCTATGACAACCGACTATTTGTTTCACTAGATGCCTCAAACAACTGGTTTAGTGACTATCGGAATCGTCAGGTATTCGCAGGACATCCTATTAATTTTTCTATCTTCTCTCAATATGATTCTTTATTTCATGACCTCTGCTTTGATGAGCTTGTCACTACCACTTCTGCTATCTATCGTCATGCTGTCCAAATGTTCTACTGCAACATGACCTTTGATGATCTCCATATTTATTCACGAGTTGCAGGTATAAATATATCTTTTGATGACTTTGACTTAGCCGAATATCTTGATCTTCAAGAGCCCAATTCTTGGGAAAAGCTAGTTGACGCTCGCTCGTTCCGTTTTCCCGACGGAATTTTCCTTGAGAGCTTCAAGGACGATTGTGTACTCCATACACACGTCCTCGCAAGCTCACGGCTAAATATCTCAACCCATATTTTTCTGATCTTCATTGGATTATTTCTAACACCATTCTACCCAAAACAGGTTCCCATGATGACATCACTTATCTTGAAATATCTGCTCTTTATCATCTTCACTTTGGAATTTCTTTCAATCTTCCACGTACAATGATGGACTGGATGATTCACTGTAGGAAGAAAACCACGAGCTCTGGTTTATCCTCTGTACCTTCCTATGATCTTTCGTGCATTTAACATACCACTTGATATCTGTCCGTTCTTGCCTGCTCCTGCTTTCCTGTCCAAGGCACGTCTTACTCAGGCAGTTGTCGCCTCTCCTGAGGCCTCTGAGCATTCTGATGATGAGGAGCCTGACGCCCCTCCTTTCGGTCAGGATGCACCACCTCCACTTGCCACTCTTGACTCCATCCAGACCATGCTCCAGGATCGTTTCTACTTAGAGGCTGATCGGTGGGCTCAGATGGACTACCGCACTACCCTGCAGATGAGTGCACTCAGCAACTCGCTGCATGATATTCGATACTCCATGTCCCATCATCCTACTATGCCCATTCCCATGCAGCGGGATCCCGATCGTGAGGGTTATCGCATTGATGATCCATGGGTCTTGCGTTACCTGGATCCGAGTGCTGCTCTTGTGGATCCCAGACGTTCCAACTCTCCTGGACCTTCTCGTGCTCCGTGATGGAGATTGGCTCGATCTGCTACTGCTACTGCTGATGATCTTAGTTACTTTTTGCTTTCAGTTATTTAGTTTATTATGGATTTATGTAGCTAGTTTTATGTACTCTGTTTATGAGTTGGCCACTTGGTTTAGTGGATGACATTTTCTGTCCTTTATCATAGTTTTACTTTATGTCAGTGACTTATTGTGCTTAGTATTTCACTGTTTCTTCTCTGCTTGGTGTGGTTGCATTACTATTCATTGCTTCTTTATATTGCTAACTGCCAAAAGGGGGAGAAATAATGTATATTTTTATAGTTTTGTGCTTGTTTTGCTTTTGGAAGATATTATCTATCAGGTCACAGGTTCTATGCATTTTGTACGGGGGAGAGCTATAGCTTCTAGCTCGACACCGTTCATGGTTTACGGGGGAGCTATCTTCTTTTAGCTCAGGCATCGTTTATGGGGGAGCTATGTTACAATCAACTGTGTCCAGGTATGAATATTGAAATATACATATATTATTTTGTCAATTATCAATATGGGGGAGATTGTTGACACAAAGTCACAGTTAACCAAATATTGACTACATTGACTAAATAATATTTGTATTAATTCAATACGACACACGACGACTGCATTCAGTTCAAGACAGATGACAGCTCAGTCTCCGGCTCTCAGTGTGTTCTGGAGTCTGTATTTTATAATTTCATTGAGTCTAGACTTGTGTACTCTGAGTCATGCTGAGCTCTTGGAACTTAGTCTATAACCTACCCAAAATCCCAAGCTCCACTGAACCAAAAACTGCCCACTGGTCCCCTTAGAACCACTCTGTGCTCTGGAGACAGAGTTCGGGCCGAACTCTGCCTCCACACAGAGTTCGGGCCGAACTTTGTCCCCTAGAAATCAGGAACCCTAATTTTAGGGATAGCTGGTTGCTAGTTGTCCAACGGCCAAATTTTTGAATTTTCCTACCCGAATTCTGGCCGAATTTTGCCTATAAAAACACTATAAATAGGGCATGAATTCTCTCATTTCAATCCATCCAATCTTCTCTTCTCTTCTCTCTTACAAGCTCAATAAGCCATACCCTTCCCATCTACTAGCCACAAGCCTCCTAAGTCTCGAGTGCTCAGCATCTCTCAGTTAGGATTCTTGTGCAAGAGTCGAAGAAGTCGCTTGGACAATTCCAAGCAAATCGCCACTGCGATCCTCTGTTAGAAGTTAACGTACTCTTCTGAAGAAAAGGCACGGGTTGTAAACTACTATTTCACAAATAGTGGATTTAATCCTGAGCTAGAGTTCTCAGGCCTGGATTAGTCCTCCACGAGGGAAACCAGGTTAAAATCGATGTGTTTGCGTATGCTCTTCTGCTCTTCATTTATTTTCCGCACTTTACTCTGATTATTTATTGTTGGTGAAAGAGTTATTTTTAATTGGCTATTTTTATATAAACTCTATTCACCCCCCTCTAGAGTTGCCAAACTATTCTTCACTTTGTACCAAAGAAGGATGGGTCGGTACGGATGTGTATCGATTACAGGGCACTCAACAACCTCACGATCAAGAACAGATATCCACTGCCGCGGATTGATGATCTCTTTGATTAGTTGAGCGGAGCTCAGGTTTTCTCGAAGATTGATCTGAGGTCAGGTTATCATCAGGTAAAGGTGAAGAATGAGGATATCCTGAAGACCGCCTTTAGGACAAGGTATGGTCAGTTAAATTTCGGTCTCAATCATGCCTAACTAATCATGACTTGTCTATCTTGTTCTAGCCAATTATGCAAAACTTTCGAGTTTGATCGTACTTCGAAGATCGTGCCTTCATGGTTTTATGCCTCTAAGTCGTAATTAAAACTTCACTCCATCTCGTGCTTATTAGATTTTTGATCATTTTAGATCAAGTCATTTTCAATTTTCTGCCTAAAATTTCGTGCTTGGTCATAACTAATTTCATTTCACTTTGTGCCTGACTAAGTTTTGATCACTATGGATCGTATTTGTTATTTTGTCATGCTAAGTCATTTCAAAACTGTTGCGATTTTTGTATCTATTCATTGACCGTGTTCGCACTCGTCCTTAATTAATTTTAAAACCTGGTGTCATTTTCTGTATCGTACTGTACCTTTGAATTTCGAGGACAAAATTTTTCTAAGGGGTAGATTTGTAACCCTTCTTTTCCAGTATTTTAAAATTTTGGGATATTTTAATATTTTATAAATAATATTCAAGTTGATTAATTATTGTAATGCTTAAATTATTATATCATAGTTAACTAATTAAGGTTTGGGAGTAACTAATTTGGAGGGTATCCCAAATTTCTAACTAACTAGTTGTGGTCCCCACTTTTTCTAACTGATTTTGAGTGAATTATGCAAATGTGAAAAGAGGAGGGGCCTTTTTGTGCTTTGACCGAAGGTGGAGGGGGCTATCTGTTAATTTACCTTTTTCCAAATTTTTTCTATTTATGTGACTAAAAAGAGAGAGAGCTCACTTCTCTTTTTCTTTAGAGCTCCTCATTCTTCTCCAAATCCTCCCGAGCCCTAACCCTAGATTTCGAACCGGCCATGGCCGGTGGCCAACACCTCACTGGCAGCATCGACGACTAGGCGGCGCTCGGCTGTGCGTGTCTTCTCGGCGATGGCGAGGGTCTTCCCTCTACGGTGATTTCCTTCGGCGGCGTGGCTTTCCCGACAACGACCGCGTGCGACCACTCCGACGGCGGATTCAACCGCGGGGCAACATCAGATCTACCGTGTAAAGATGGCGACGGTGTTGTACTTCTACGGTGACTTCATTCCGGTGGCAACGACGACGATCGACCGGGTTCGATCATTCTCCGGCGGCATCACGACCTCCACGACGGCGTTAGAGGCTCTTTACGGTAGATGATCGGCGACTCTTCCAGTGAGTTCGTTGACGATCTCGACCTTCGTCCTCAACGATCGAGAAGGCGCGCTGCACTCCGGTGGTTCATCCAGGAACAATATTGGTGAGTTACTCTTGTTTTCCCTCTGAGATCTTCCAATTCTTGATTTCTTCTTCTTGAATCAAAGAATTGGTGTCCTTGGATAGATCGGAGGCGATCTGTTGTGCGTCTTCATCAAATCGATCGGATAAAGCGAATTCGTGCCTCTGTTGATCTCCATTGCTGGTAGTTCTAGGATTTCCACTTGTCGATCTTGATTTTTTAGTATAGATGGGTGATCGATTATTGTTCTTTGCCTTTTGATTAGATTTTATAATTCTGGGGACTATGAGTGGGTCGATTCAGATCGTCGGGGCAATTCCACACGTAGTGGCAAGGCAAGACCGAGTTCTGAAGTTTCGATTTTGGATTTAAGTTCATCTCTGTATTTTGACCGATTCTATTGTTCTTTTGGACTGGCTGTGTGTGTACAGCAGGAGTCTAGGACACGAAGAATCGGTGTCCGCTCTCTATGGCAGTATTTCGACATCAGAATTCCTCCAGGTAATTCTTCCATTTCTTTTTGTTTGTTCGAACTCCTTTCTGTAATTGATGCTTAGTTGTTTCGATCATAATTCCAATTGTATCGGTGTTCGTTTCATGTGTCGTGTTCGTGTCTGGATTGGTGTCGATTCGTGTTCGAGTTGGTGCGTATCCGAGGTTGGATTGAAGTTGCAGTTGTGTTGGCTTGTGTCGACTGTAGCTCGTACCCAGTTCTGGATTAGTGTCTGAATTTGGTTGTCGTGTTTGAAGAGTCGACTGAGACCGGGATGTTATAGTAGCTCAGGAGAATAAGGAACTGTGGTCATACCCAACCTCTGCTTGGTGTCGCTCATGTCCCCTGCAGTAAGCCAGCAAATAGCGTATAGCAATTGGCTGGATTGAGATTTGGTTTTGATACTTCTTTTGATTTTGATTTTGTATATTTTTGTATAGACTTTCTTTGGGGGATCATGTGAATCTTGTTGGTGTTATGTTTTGTTTCTCCTTTCTAAAGTCTGAGATGATCTAACATGGAGTTCTAATGAAGATTTGGTTTGGAATTGGTATTTTGTGTGTGTTGGTTTATATGACAGGCTCATAGCTGTTGGTCCTCTATTTTGATTTCCAATCAAATGCTGTGATGGTTAAGGCTTTGTTGAGTTAGGTGATTGAAATAATAGCAGTAGTAGCCTGTTTGGGGACATGAATAGATTTGAATCCATGGATGGAGGGTTCTGGCTTTGTTTTGGCATGTATTGTTTCGTATAGAAACTTCTGGGGGAACCAGATGAGTTATGGTTGGTCTTGCACAGCTAATGGATCGTAGGAATTATTTGGATTGGTGATGAACTTGAATTTTATCTTGGGCTTGGGATTTTTTATAAGTCTTACCAAGTCTACAGGTTGGCTACATAGGCTTGCTAGGCTTTCTTTGTACTTAATAAAGACTTGGTATAATGTTTGGACAAGGCCTAAGGTTTAGGGCTCAAGCAATTGGGTTTTTGGTTATTTTCTTTATTACCATTAATTCAGTGTTATGATTGTCTTCTAAATATAGTTTTGAATATTTATGTGATGGATTAATTAAATTGCTAGTAATTACTTTCGAAGCCACTAATACCTTACTAAATTATTTAGCAATGTTTTAACTAACAAATATGTTATAAACATAAATGATTCTTTGTTAAATAAAGTTTCCATTATTAATTATTTTGATTAAAATTATAAAATATATAGTCTCAAAAATATGGTAGCTAGCATATAGTTAGCTAGACAGTTAGCAACCTTCTTTATAAGTAGTGGCATATACATGTATATATTCAAATGTCTAGTTAGTAAAAATTATTGGCTAGTTGTATATAAAGAAAATTAGCAGGTAACCATATAAGCTAGTTTTGGTTAGCAAATGATTAAGTTAGATAATTTCTTTATTGTAGAACCTAACCAACTTGTATCTAAAAATAGGTGGACAGAGAGATTATGATCTACCCATACTTGATCATCCTGAGCAAGGCAAGTATACTCCTCGGATTTGTCCATTACTTCATGTCTTGTGCTTTTCTATATTCATGCTTGTACCTTCTTTCTGATACAATATTTTACGAGATTGTCTTGTATCTTGTTTCTTGAGTTTACTTGTGTCTGGGAGGGGAAATACTACAGATGTGTGATCAAACCCGAGTTACAATTCATGTGAATAGCTTAGGCCTCGCATCGTGCACGCGGGTCCTAAGTCGTACCATTTCATGTTCCATGTTCTACCCAAACCGATCACACACTCTGGATGTATTTTGATATATTGCACACGTCAAGTTCCTTGTATATTTTATGTTCAGGTTTCATTTCATATTCTCTGTATTTCCTATATTTACTTTTCAGTACTCATGTTCTTATTTTCCGTACTTTATATTTCATATTCTCTTGTACTCATTTACATACCATGATGTTCTTGTTCATTTTTCCTGGATATACTTAGCTCCGCTCCTGACTAGGATATGTTGCAGGTGTACTTGCAGGATATTGTTCTACCTTATGGGTCAGAGCCCGGGATCTTAGCTGAGCAGGATAGAGATGACCTAGCTAGAGGCTTCAGGTTTAGACTGTTTAGCTTTACTCCTAGATATGGTTTTAGTGTTCATAGCGTATTTCATTCTTGTTGACTCTGGTACCTTTACGTTATATGGACTTGTGGATTATGGTGATCTTTCTAGGATCGTTTATAGATGCTGTAATTTGTACTTATTCAAACTGACTTGTTTGTTTCCCTAGCTTGGTACAGCTTACTACGTTGAGTCTTCCAACGTAGGCTGGGCGTGTCCGACTCGTGTCCGATTACTCGGGAGCGGGTCGTGACAGATTGTGCTCGTTCCATCCTGACTGGATATGCTGACAAAATTTTACAGATGACAGCGAGGACGAGTGTCCTACCTCCTATGGTCCTCATGACGTAGTGGGCGTAGACTGGGAGACCCTAGTCCAGCAGGGGTTAGTTCCAGCCGATGAGGCACTAGTGGTAGCTCAGCTAGATTAGACTTGTACTGGACTTTGTCTCCAGATAATACTTTGGCATGTTATTATTTTAGAATTTGTGTTAGAGATTATTCTCTGAGACTCTGGACTTGTATTATGTCTGTGTTGAATTTTTTGGATATTTTCATATCTTGTTGTCTTGATCTTTCAGTATCTTTTATCCTTCTTAGAATTTTGTGATTGAGTATATTATATTGTCATGGCTTGTCCTCCGTTTGGAGTTGACCATCTCGACAGGTTTTGATATTATAATTGTTGTTAGATAGTAGACCTAGATAGCGTTCTATACCGTTTCTGTGGTATAGGCTGGGACGCTGTCACGCACTCGTGCCCCTACTCCGGGTGCGGGTCGTGACAGAGACCTTAGTTGTCTTGATGCATAGGAGATCACCTTTCCATGCTGCATGAGCATACATCCTAAGCCATGTCCTGACACATCGCTATAAATTTGGAAACCATCCGTCCCCTTTAGAAGTGCTAGTATTGGTGCCAAAATGAGCCAGTTCTTTTACTATTGGAAACTAGCTTCATAGTCGTCTGTCCATTTTAATGTAACTCCCTCTGAATGAGGTGAGTCATAGATGATGCGATGCTCGAGAAGTTCTTCATCTTTAGGGGGTCTTCGGGGTTGGGGGGAGTGGTAGGGAGGTTTCCAACAATCCTCTTCTATAGGGGAAGGTTGAGAAGGTGTCTCGGTCTTCTCCAAGCTAGTTCATTCCTCTATATATGGTGAGCTAAAAGACGAAGAATGTATGCACATCTTACACACCGAACACCCATCATTTTTTCATATTTTTTGTGTGACTTCCAAGTACTAACTTGACCGTTGGAGAGCTTGTGGCCATAGGTGCCCCACTTTGGTCAAATGACCTTCTTGCTGCATCTTTGCGACAGTCGCGACGAGTCCGCAATATTCGAAAGTTGTGTCACCCTTTGTCGATGCTTGCTCATTCACATCAAGCGAACCTGATCCACAAAATTTTGACGTTGCATCAACAATTTTGGAAATGGGTTTGTTAAACCACCAAATGAGCGTAAGCGAGATGATCCATGTTGAGTTAGGGATAGCCAAATGTCCATAATTTGATAATGTACTAGTCATAACCCGTGCCCATAGGGCATGATTCATTTAAGGTATTCCCCCTCAAAATCTTGGACCCCCAATTTTAAACGAACAATAATAATTATGAGGCCCCCATCAAAATATTAAATCCCAACCACTGCTGGATGTGAATTTTCTTTAGATTCCCCATAAAACTCCACTCTCAATAATGCTCATCCACAACCATTATGAGTGCAAATCCCACTCTTTGGATTCCCCATAAAACCCCACTCTCAATAATGCTCATTCCTCATAAAATTCCACTCTCAATAATGCTCATCCACAACCATTATGAGTGCAAACCCCACTATTTGGATTTCCCATAAAATTCCACAACCGTTGATTCACCAAGATTAAATCCCAACCACTCTTTATCTTGGCACAGTCAGCCCTAGGATTCAAAAACCTTTGTGCTTTGTATAATAGATATGGAGTTAGACGTTAGTTTAACCCATGATATTTATCAGCAACCGTTTGATAGGTGGATAAATATATATATATACTTCAAAGATAAATATGAAAATATAGGGAGATGGATGTGATGCATAGGGTTGAGCCAAGTGACGACAGGGAAGAGCAAGTTGCATCGCAACTTTGATTTGTTTAATAGGACCAACTTGGTACATCATCAACTTGTGAAGAGACCTTTCCTTCTCACCCTCTCTCACTCCTCTTTACTTCTAAAGTAGACCAAAATATCCCCAAATAGAGACAAAATCCCATGGAATCCTCACTGTAGATTCGTGGGCACTCGTCAAACAACTCTTCTCATCTACCCCTCTCCCCCTCTCCTCACAAACGAAAGAAAGATTTGTTCTCTATTTTTTGGCAGGGGGAAAAAAAAAATCAAGGTATGTGCTCAACTTTTGTACTATTTCTTCTTATTTCTTATGATTTCAATGAAGTTTGGATCTTTTTTGGTTTATTTGTAATGGGTATTTGTTAGACATGCTGATCTCGTAAGCATTGCAGAGATCGAATATTTGTAAAAAAAAGTCTCATCTTTTTCTTCTTCTTCTTTGTATCATTTGTTCTCATTTCTTCCGATATTGAAGAAAGTTGGAAGTTTTATTTCAGAGTACTCGTGAGAAATGCTTGTGCAAGCATTAACAATATCAAATATTTATGACAAAGTTGGATTTTTTTGGTTCCTTTTTGAGTTCTCAGGTTGGGGTGTTTGTAAAGTTGTGATCTTGGAGTGAGTTGATGAAGCTTGGTTGGAGAAATTTGTGGGATCATTAATTGATTTTTTTTGGTGAAGGTGAAATGTATGCTTGATTTGACAATTTGGCGCAGAATCGGGATCCGGTAGGAAAACAAAAACTTTATATGGATCTAGTAGACAAACCCTAGAATATGACATATGTGACGTTTAATCAAAAATTTTAAGAGAATTTTCAATCTTGATATTGATAATAATTAGTAATGTCCCCTTGAAATCGAAATAATGAACCTTTATTTAGTCTGACCATAATAGATGAGGGTCCGGCTAAACGCACCCCCGGAGTTACTTAGCACACCCCAAGTAACTTAAGTTAAAATTTAGATCAATGTTAAAAGACAAATATACCCACAACCTTCCTACCACACCCCACCAGCCTTCCCATACACCCTTCTTTCATTTTCGCACCCCACCATCCTCCTCATTCTTCCTTCTTTCATTTTCATCTTCTTCTCCAACACAACCCCAAAACCCTAAAAAATCCTAAGTTGAGAAGCCATCATGGAGGAAGGTAGTCCATCTGAAAGACACAATGTACGTACTCTCTCCACCTTCTTCCTCGTTTTGAAGTATTAAAATTAGTATGAGAATCGTTCCAAAGGAGAAATCGAAAAAAAAAATCGCGATAAGCACGACCTGTGTTGGTCGAGCAGATCATGTGTTGTTCGACTCCAAGTTGTCGAACTGCAGCGTAATATTCGACCCATGTTAGTCGAACACGTTTTGGAGAAGATTTTTGCACGACAATTTGTGATCGAGCATTGTGTTTTTAGAATTTTTTTTTCAACTTAGTAAAGTGTAGGTCTTTTTCTTTTCAGGTAGATACTCCAAATGACACTGAAATGAACAATAAAATGAGCATTGTTAACTATCCCATGTATGAACAAGTTGATTTCTCAGAAGAATTTCAGACGGAAGAGATATTTGATAATCGTGAATCGTTGTTGAGGTGGGTACAGACGGTAGGAAGACGTCATAATATGGTCGTTTTGGTTAAACGATCCGATAGCGGGGATGGTAGAAGACGGGCTCGGATAATTTTGATTGTGAGCGCGGTGGTAATATCGGCCTCCCAAGACAAAAGTTGCTGAAGCAAATTCGGCGAACATTGAGAAGAAGGCAAGACGGAAAAAGCTTACGGGGACGAAGAAATGTGACTGTCCGTTTCAATTGAAAGGAGTGCAATTCAATAACCTAGGGCAATGGTCATTGACGGTTGTATGCGGCTCACATAATCACCCAATCGGACGAAATTTGGTTGGACACTCATATGCCAGTCGACTAACACCTACTGAAGATCAACTTGTGAAAGACTTATCGAAGAACAATACAAGGTCCAAAGATATATTGAGCACATTGAAGGAATCCTTTAGCGAGAATGAGTCGACATTGAAGACAATTTACAATGCTCGGCAAAAGCATAGAGTTGTCGAGCATGGGGGCCTATCTCAAATGCACTACTTGTTGGGTAAGTTGGACTAAGAAAAGTACTACTATTTAGATAGGAGATGTGAGCAAACCGATAAAGTGAAGGATCTTTTTATGCTCATCGGACTAGCGTGGATTTGTTGCGTGCTTTTCCTAATATTTTATTGATGGATTGTACCTACAAGACAAACAGGTACAGGATGCCACTTTTGGAAGTAGTAGGGGTCACATCCACAAATATTACATTTTCTGTGGCATGTGTTTATATGGAGTCTGAGCGGGAGGATAATTATATATGGGCGCTTAGTACGCTTAAAGGATTAGTGGATCAATCATGCTTACCGAAGGTGATTGTGACTGATCGTGAGGTAGCACTTATGAATGCTATAAGCGTTACGTTCTCCAGCTCCACACACTTGCTATGTCGGTGGCATATTAGCAAGAATATATTGGCCAACTGCAAGAAGTTGTTTCGTACCAAGGAGAAGTGGGATTCTTTTAACAACTCATGGAATTCGTTGATTCTTGCCGAAGATCAACCAAGATTTAATGAGTTACTTAGAATATTGGAGCAAGATTTCCACGATTATCCAAAAGTAGTTAACTATGCCATTAAGAATTGGATTGAGCCGTTTAAAGAAAGATTTGTTTCGTGTTGGACTAACAATGTGATACTTTTTGAGAACACGACAAGTAGCAGGTACGTGTCTTTAAACAATATTTTGCATATATATATGTTAATTACGTTATAATGTACGATTTTGACTGTATGAGTTTCATACTCATAGGACGGAGAGTGCACATGCAAAATTGAAAAAACAGTTGGGCACTAGTCAATCAAATTTTGAGATCTCATGGAGCAGGATACATGATTTGTTGATCGCTCAACACAACCAAATTAAGGTCTCATTTGAGATGAGCCTTAATGTGGCACCACATCGTTATAGTTCTCTATTTAAGAACATTCGAGGATTGGTGTCTCATCATGCACTTGGTAGGATTTTCGAGGAGATGAAGGGTATAGATAATACCGGTGTAGATTCCCTTCTTTGTGGTTGTGTGTTGAGGAGGACTTGCGGGTTGCCTTGTGCACATGAACTTGTAGAGTTGAAACGGGATGGTCAGGTTATCCAGTTAGATCTGGTTGACAGATTTTGGACGAAGTTGGATTATAAACCCTCCAAAATGGACAGTGTAGCTGATGCAGATGTCCGAAGCCGTTGGGTGGAGACCATAGGAACTATTAATCATATGTTCGATGCGGCTACCGATTCACAAAGGTTGTTGATGCTGAAAAGACTTCGGGAGATATCAGTTCCTTCGATATCTTCACTGCTTGAACCAGTGGGCTACAGACGACCTCGTGGTAGGCCAAGTAAAACGAAAATCCGCACTTCAAATTCGACGAAACGTGAACCAAGCAAATTTGAAATTGTTGAGTCTGCTCATGATAGTTGTTCACCTTTGGAGGAAACTATAATGCTCGATGGACCTCCTTCGGCAAAACCAATGTTCACTTCCATCCGAAGGGGAAAGCAAAATATTCGACGGAAGTCATCACGCAATGCCACTGATATTGCATATATAGGACAAGTTCCATCTCAACATCATCCGTATGTGTTGAGTACGAAAAATGTACTAGGGGATGGACATTGTGGTTTTCGATGCATAGCCCATGCACTAGGGTTGGGGGAGGAATCTTGGCCAAAAGTTCGTAGTGACCTCATCCAAGAGATCACACTCTTGGAAGATTTATACGGTAGATGTAACTTGATTAAGGGGTCTCCAAAAGATGTACTTGAATCTTTGAATTGCTTCGTAGCACCAATTTATGACCGCAAGTACTGGTGGTCATTTCCCGATATGTACTATTTGGCGACGTCGGCCTACAACATGGCCATCGTTCACATGCACGATAATATCAACGTTATGTTTCTACCCATGAGGATAGAAGTTCCAACCAACCCTCGGCTTGTATGTATGGCATTTGTTGATACCAATCATTTCATCATGGTAAAGTTTATTTTCTAATGTAAGCTTGAGGTTGTATCATTTCATCGTTCACATGCACGATTATAGTGACAAGTTATTATTTGTATGCAGGTAAATTTGGCCACAGACGCACCATTACCACCCATTATCCACAGATGGTTTACTTTGCGTCTTCCATGTGCTGCTGGTTGGGGCGAAATTTATAAACAATGGATTGAAAAGTATCGTGAAACTGTTCCCTCCAAAAGCTCACATGTTGATGGTGATCCGATTAGTTTGGACGATTAGTCCTATTGTAATTTAAATGTGTGTTGTGAAAGTCTCGTAAGACTTGTATGTTAATTATGATTTTTGTTATCAGAAATTGTACTTATTATGAGATGTTGTACTTATTATGAGAAGTTCAATGTACTATGAGAAGTTCAATGTACTGGTATTATGAGATGAGAAATGTATTGGTAGTATGAATGTTCATTGTATTTGTATTATGAATTGTGAATATGAACACTACTCTGTATTTTTTGCTCAAAATTGCACTGCTCGACCATTACAGATCGAGCAAAGTCCTTCTGTTCGACCATTACAGGTCGAACATTACTCTCTTGTTCGACCACCTTAGGTCGGACGTTGCAACATATGTTCGACCAGTAACGGCCGAACAGAAGAAGTCTGTTCGACCTGTAATGGTCGAGCATCGCAATTTTGAGCAAAAAATTTCCTAAGCTGAGTTCAAATTTCATAGTCACGATTCATATTCAAAATTCACAAAACCTGAGTACAAACTTCATAGTCACGATTCATATTCACAATTCATATTCATGATTCATTAACAGAGTTCATAACATGAGCACACAGTTCATAACAGAGTTCATAGTCACAATTTAGTAGACAAAATGACACTGACAAAGTTCAAAATCACGAGGGACTACATAAATTTACGATCTGCGACGCCTTCGACTCCTACTAGTAGACGCCCCCTTCGAAGATTTTGGTGGTTCTTCATGCACGATCTTCAAAGCACGATAGGCGCCGACTAAAGCTGGGACTAATATCGATGTGTCTAGTCCCTCTTCATTCTCTACCCATTGCTGGTAGACCGGCTCTAAATACCCCAAAGCATTTTCGATCATTTTCCATGGTTGTGGGCCTGCCTGGGTAGATGTAGTGCCGACGGCGGTAGAGATGTTCTCCGGATCCTGGATGATAGGTTGTGAAAACGTCCTATACCAATGCATATAATCGTCCGAACACTCCCATGCGGGGTTTGCAGCTCTCCCACGGACTTCGTCAATAGTACATGGCTGCTCCAGAATCGAAAGTAGCCTCCCAAACATTCCACGTCAAGTTGTACTTCTGGCCCGTATTTCTCCGACGGACAATACTTGGAATCAAAGGAAAATCAGGTATCTTCTGGAGTAAGCCAAATTGTCGAAGCACGCGGTCGGGATGATACGGCTCTACACAGTCAAATGCACATATGCATCCGTAGTAGAAAGTGAGATTGTCCTGAGGATAAGAGTCCTTCATCCCATTATAGGGTGTCCAATTGACCTACATCATAAAAGTGGCATAATTACTAATACATAGAACACATAAATAAATGACGTAAATGAATGTAATAACACTCACACTATGTACTTGTAGATTGTCCAAAACTTCCCTCAAGGCCCAGTCCCTGTCGGTAGTTCCTGCAGAATGGGATCTATTGGCCCACCTCAAAGCAAGTAGATCGCCCAACTTATAATTGACATTATGGGTTGGCCTTGTGAAGGAAAAATACTCGTATATCCAGGCCTAAAAAAACATATATCGGACATATAAACATAACATAAATATCGAGCATATAATAACATAAAAACATGCATATAAGAAGGAGAGATAGCTACCTCCAGTAAAGTCAGATATCCACATATTTGTCGCACCCCACTCCGAGATGCTAATCCAAGATGTCGATACAAGTATGCTAGAGCAGCTGCTCCCCAAGCATACTCATGGACGCGGTTGACCGTCTCCAGAAGACTGAGAATTTTTGTGTCCACACGTGTGCCACTCTTGTCTGCAAAAATTGTGCATCCAAGCACGAACCATAAATATGCACGGGTTGCACTTCTTCTTTTCCTCTCATCCCTACTAGTGACATCTCCACTAAATCGTGAATGGAGCCACTCCAACCGGACCGAGCTACCTTTCTGGCCCTGAAGAGCATCGACTGCCTCCCTTTCTGTCACCCCCAATAATCTACTAATCATTTTCTTAGGGGCCTCCGGTCCCCTTGCCGACTCTGGTGCAACCACTTGTAATCCACTAACCGGGAGTCCTGTAAGACAAAATACGTCATCCAACGTAATTGTCATCTCACCGAATGGCATATGGAATGAGTTGGTCTCCGGTTGCCAACGCTCAACAAACGCGCAAATTAGATTTTTTGTTCGGCGTCTTATACGAAACGAAAACACTAAGTTGCCCGCGGTCTTGGCCCGCGGGGCGTGACCGCGGGCAATGTGTCACAGAGACACAGCCTCCCCTGTTAATGTGGGGTCCGTCCGCCAGAAAAAAAACCAATAAGAGGGTGCCACGTGGACCGCGGGCCAAAACTGCGGGCCAAAAATGCGGTCCACGTAGCATTACTCTATACGAAATCCATCTCTAATCTGGAATTTTGGAACGATGAATCAACAACTTAAAATCATTACCCCCTTTACCAAACTTCCATGTCTCCATCTTGGTCGTGTGGCACCAACACCTCAATAAGGGCCTCTCAATCCCATTCCAAATCTGGAATGCCACATGAATCTTGAAACTTGGGATAAGTCAGGGATCCTTAGGTCCACCGGGACAAGGGCCCGTCAATATATCATCGTCATTACCTTCTTCTTCCTCATCTTCCTCAGCACGTGCTTCCTCTTCGTCCTCATCATGTGCTTCCTCTTCTTCCTCAACACGTTGCTCTGCTTCTTGGAGACTGGTACGTACAGCCTCATCTTCTTCCTCAACCTGCATGTTCAAAACATGCTCGGGTTCTTCTCCAGCACGTTGCTCACTAATTTGACTCGCAGCAACTGTTGGACTAGTACGTGCAGCTGCCTCTTCTTCCGCAGCACATTGCTCTCGCATTTGAATCGGAACAACTGTTGCTCCTTCTTGACGACTGCTACGTGCATCTGCCAACTCTTCTAATCGACGTCTCCTATTAGAACTGTAGGTGGTCGTCTCCTCATATATGTCATTCCTGCTAAATTGAATGAAATAGCAAGAATTAAACAATCTATACAGTCAAAATGAACTGCTCGACCAAAACTGGTCGAACAAATACTTACTGTTCGATATATACAGGTCGAACAGAACGATAGGATGTTCGATCAAGTAGGATCGAACAACCCGTGGTTGCTCGACATATGATTGTCAAACATCTTTACAACTGTTCGACTGCTTGGTGTCGAACGTACGGTTTGTTGTCCGACCAACCAGGCTCGGGCAGAACAACGAATACCAAAAAAAAAAAACCGCAACCGAAGATGAACGCACAAGAAAATGAGGGTTTTCGAAACCCTAAATCAGTGATCCTAAACGAAAGAAATACTCAATTCGAAGTAATGGGGAGGTTCGATTTGAAAAACTCACCAAATTGATCTTGGGATTGGGGTTGATCTTGAGATCGGTCTTCGGATTGGCCCGCTATTGTAACGATCGAACAATCCGAAACGTCCTCCTTGTCATGGGTCGAACGGGAGGGGAGGGGGGCGGTCGATTAGAGTGGAGAGAGAGTGGGGTGGTAGTGGTGACAGTGGGGTGTAGTTAGGATGAAATTTTTGGAGTTTGGTTTTGTGTAGATGAAAATGGGGTGTAGTTATGATTGTTGGTTTGGGAAGAGAGGAGAGTGGGGTGTGCTTAGAAAGCCTGGGGATAAGGGTATTTCTGTCAAATAGTGGGGTGTACTTAGTATTTTTGTAAGTTTTATTAACTTTATATGGGGTGTACTTATTAATTGGGGTGTGCTAAGTAACTGTTGGGGTGTGTATAGCCGGACCCTTTGAAAAATTAGGATGGAGCTCCAGGAGACTAAAACGCCATATACCGATGTACACTCTCTCTGGAATTCAAACGTGAGATATGCGCTTGTGTAAAATTATGGTCAGAAGCTTCATTAATAGAGATTTCTTTTTCTAATTTCTGAGACGTGGTTGTCATAAGGTCTTGAATGTTCGGGCAAGCAGGCATTTTGCATAATTTGGGAATGTGTTCCTTTTCACTCTTTGGTTTAATGCGCCGTGGAAATGGATGCATTGGTCATTGACTCATTGTTGGCTGACCCATATTGAACTTCCCAGCAGTCAAGCTTTCATGGCTCGTGCTGTTGCTAACCAAGTCTTGCGATGGTGTTGACTCCTGAGGACTCAACTGCCACCAAGGTCACGATTTCATGTGGCTGCAATGGATCTCCAGAGAGGTAACGGTATAATCATGTTTCGCTCACTTCACACGTCTCTTGTGCCATTTTAGGAGCAGGACCTGAATGTATTGCCTAGATCATTATGATATTCTCATCATTGTGCACTTGTTTAAAGATCACATTCCTGCGCTACCATCATCAATGTTGTCCCAACGGGCATGCCAAATTTGTCACCACGGTGACTTTGCTGATTTTGGGGAAATGAGTGTTTTTCACACTGATGTTGAACAGAGAAATGGGAGGGAACATATTTCTTAACTTTAGATCTGCACTACACTAGGCACTAAGATGTAACATTTTACTGATACAAATCTTAGAAGCCAGAAACTCATAGGAGGTCAACGAATCTCAGTAAGAACCTCGATTTGACGGTTCTTACTTGGGAGCTCCTTTCTCCGGCTACGAGAGCTCGTTATTCCGACGATGGGAGCGTGTTACCCCGACGACATGAGAGCTTCCCATCACAAGACTATAATTTTATAAAGGGGAAATTTATGAAATGTCCAAAAAACGAAAAAATTTTATGAAAAACCCACCGCACAAAAACATTTCATCACCTGCCCAGAATTAACAAAAAATATCTAAAGAGGGTTCCGAATGACCTTTTTGCCCTTCCTTCTAATTTATTGAAAACACCCACGAAACTACTCTTAAAAAGATTTTTTCGATACTTCATCTTCTTCCATACGCTGCTCACTTTCGAATCTAGGTTTTCTCCTCAAAAATCTTTAAAAACTCGTCGGAAAATTTTGGAAAGACCGAGACAAACGACAAAAGTGCTAAAACGGAGGTCCAAATATCATTTTTTTGTGATTCTAAAATTTCGGAAGGCCGTCTAACGAAGAAGCTGTTAATCTCAGGCTTCTCGAAGATACGCTCATTTTGGGACAAATCGGACCTCGTTTCGACCTCCCAGTCAAAAGTTATGGCCCTTCAAAGTTTCAACTGACCATAAAATGCAGGAGAATGGTCATTCTCCGTGTTAGAACATGAAAAATGTTTATTTCGCATGAGGGTGGTCCGGAGAATGTCATTCTTCGTGTTAGTAACACGGAGAATGTCATTCTTCGTCTTAATTTACACGGAGAATAGTCATTCTCTGTGTTAGTAACACGGAGAATGGCATTCTCCGTCTTAATTTACACGGAGAACCGTGCTAAAATACACGAAGAGTGGTCATTCTCCGTGTAATTTAGCACGGAGAATGGTCATTACAGTGTTAAAACGCAGGAGAATGGCCATTCTCCGTGTTAGAAACACGGAGAATGCCATTCTCCGTGTTAAATAAAACGGAGAATGACATTCTCCGTGTTAAATAAAACGGAGAATTGTCATTCTCCGTGTAATTTAGCACGGAGAATGATCATTCCAGTATTAAAACGCAGGAGAATGGTCATTCTCCGTGTTAGAAACACGGAGAATGGCATTCTCCGTTTTAGATAAAACGGAGAATGGCATTCTCCGTGTTAATTTACACGGAGAATGGTCATTTCTAGTGTTAAAACGTAGGAGAATGACTATTCTCCGTGTAATTTAGTACGGAGAATGGCATTCTCCGTTTCTAAATTACACGGAGAATGGCTATTCTCCATGCTAAATGACACGGAAAATGGTCATTCAAATGTTAAAACACGGAGAATGCCATTCTCCTTGTTAAAAATGCAGGAGAATGACTATTCTTCGTGTGATATCGACGGAGAATGGCATTCTCCTTGTTAAAAATGCAGGAGAATAAAAATTCAAGAGTTTTCGTTCTTCTTTCAAAACGATGCTAACTTTTATGGAAAAGAAGATCTTCTCTCCATAATTGACCTATTTGTCGGAGAAGAAGAAGAAGAAGAAAAAGATGAGCGATTATCGGAGTTCGACTGAAAAAAAGCATCTAAAGGGAATCGCAATCCAGATCTCTCTCGAGAAGAAGAAGAAGAGAATCGCAATCTAGATCTGAGTTTGTGCGGAGGAGTAGTTATGGTATTAATTTTGTAAATACAGAGCATCTAAAGGGAATCTTGGAATACTTAACGTGGAAATATATAATTCTGGGCATTTCATAAAACCCATCATACGGGTGGATTTTTCATAAAAACCAAGCCCGAAATTGGGTTTCTCAGCAATTTCCAGTTTTATAAAAGGAAAATTTTTGGAAAGAAAGTTGAAAAATTTTTAATGCATGTTCATCAAACTAATAAGAAACTAAAGATTACTTACCTTGATATCATTAAAATCACCAGGTCTTTCTGTAACCTTGAACTGAATTTTATAAATTATAGTTAATATTAAGATATCTATAAATTTTGGGGTTGTTTACACTAACTACCCCTATGTTTTTGGTTTATAACACGTGGTACCCCTACTTTTAAACTATTTACACTGACCACCCCTACTTTTTTGGTTTATTACACAGGATACCCCTATTTTAAGATAAAAATAAAAAAATGTAACATTAATTACCCCTATTTTTATTTTATTTTTCTAAAGGGAGGGGTGGTCAGTGTAATTTGTTTAAATGTAGGGGTACCCTTTGTTATAAAGCAAAAACATAGGGGTGGTTAAACAACTCTAAATTTTGATAACAATAATTCATAAACATAAAACATTTATTAGCACATGCTCCTATCATATTCCCAACTTTAGACTCTTCTAAATAGTCGCGCTCCCCCGCTCCCGCTCTGGCTCCCGCTTCTGGCTTCTAAGATACAAACTTTGAGGAACCAGGTACATAGTTGCACTCAACACTTCGAAGGGGGCAAAATCGCCAAATCCTAACATAAGCTAGCACCACAAGGCAGAAAATAGGCTGGTACAAAGTAGCTTTATTGAATATACTCCTAATAATAAAGATAGAATAACAAGGCTGTGCTTTTAGTCCACCCACTATATTTTGACTGGTAGGCATCCACTGGATATGTTCATACGCTCATGTTAGTTCATATGGTTGTTGGGCATTGACTAAATTATGTGAACCTGGTCAATGAGCTAAGCCATGCTGTAAACTGTATATGGATGAATGCATATGGGAATACTATGGAGATAGAGGGAGCAAGAAATGTCGTGTAGCCAAGAGTTTTGGTTTTTTTTCACGCTAGTTCTCAACTAGAGGCCATTACAGTACTGAAATACCTAGGAAAGTTTGCTTGATTTCTCTGGACATGGTAAATAAGTTTGACATGCACAAATTGCTACATGTTTCATGATCTATTCAAATAAAATAAGATATATAATAGTGGGAATTATTGCATCACTATTGTCAAGGTAAAATGCAGTGAATAGTGAGGGGCATATGCTTTTTTGGTTTTCTGTAGTTACCCGCAAAAACCTGCCTTAATTTTTTTAAAAATCTTTCTAGGACAGTTAGGAAGTCAGAGGTACAGTATAATGCCAACTCATTGATCCTACTGGTAAATTAGGTTTAAATAGTCATCAACAGATTAATTATGTGATTGTAGAAAGGATTATATATGGGATAATAGCAAGGTTGATTAGTATTTAAATTCTTACCATATTACAGATTGAGAAATGGTGCTGGTAACAAAACAGTATCGATGCATGCACTCAGCGACATGCTTATGCATTAAAGGTCATCTGAGTGGAGATGCAATTTTCCTCGTATTTCAACATCTAAAATGGAATCCCAGACTAATTGCCTTGATGTCATGTGTCTGCAAATGGTTCGATGACATTGCTAAGAGGGTTTTATGGAAGGAGTTCTGCCACACACGCGCCCCAAAGATGATGTTAGATCTTCAGTCCAGTGGAAGTCATAGTGTTGATGGGAACTGGAAAGCTCTTGCGAAGCTTCTTGTTTATTGTTCAGGAAGCAGGAAGGGGGGTCTCTTTGATAGAATCCACGTACCTGGACACTTCGTCTATAGAACACGCTTTTCGAGAACTTCTGGAAAAAGTTTCCTTATTTCTCAGTGTAAAACAGATGTCTTGTATGTTTCAGACCCTTGTGAGCATCTTGATCAAGGAGAGGAAGGTGATGTTGGTTTCTTCCGTGGTCTCTTCAAGTCATTTTCTGTTTCTAGAGTTAGGAAGATGCTCATTGACAGGGATGCCAAACTCCATGCTACTGAGGTGTGTCCGTATTGCAAGGCAAAGCTGTGGAACATGTTGCAAGCAAACATGGTTCCAAGGACTGCATTCAGCAGATTAGGTGCTTACGAAGATAGTGTGGAGTATTATGTATGCCTAAATGGTCATATGCTTGGACGATGTACTCTTTTACCCCTATCAGATTCTGAGGAGGCTTCTGAAGTAGAGTGATGCTTGGATATTGGATCAGGTGCTTCTTTTTAACCATACTTTATATTTCTCTAGATGTTTTATCCATCTTTTGGTCTCATGATCCTTTTAAATGCCTGGCTAACTTTTTGTCATCCCCAATATAATTTATCAATCGATAATGTTGATTCCGTCCAAATATTATCTAACTAGATTGTTGTCTCATGCAAACTAATGACATATTTTAATTCAAATTATCTTCTATATATAGTTAATTGACTCTTGTCTGATACATAATCATTTTAATTCAGTTTGAGTTGAACCATCTTAATGTTTATCCATTGTTATTTGGAAGATTCGTCACGGGAGATATCCGGTGGTCGACTCTGGGAAAATCTTGGGGTTTCATAACTGAAGAAACTACTCTAACTCCATGATATCACAGAAGTTGTGCACCAGTAAAAGGATCGCAGGCTGTTCATAATAGGAAGAAACAAGAAATTAGACACGACTTTATCTGAGTCGTGTGAGTGTGTGTTAGCACAATTGGGTGAGCACTTGCTAACATTTGACTCTAGGAGCCACCAAGATTATGAAGGGAACCGTCCAAGTCTTCTGTGAATGTCTATAATTAGGAGAGCCTTACCGATGGGTACTCTGGGGACAATCCTAGGGATTCATAACTGAAGGAAACACTCTGCGTAGCAGGAAGAGATGGGAGATTAGACGGGACTTCGAATGAGGGTTCCCATGATAGAAAGAAGGAGATAGTCTTGAAAGAAATAGCTGTAGTGTTTGCACCAGACTGACCGAAAGGATAGACAAATATAAATGAATGTACTGTCTCACAGAGGAGTCCCAACAACTATATGGTCTCCATAAAAGGATTACAATATCTTTCATGAAACTATGGAGGAAATTAGAGAGAGAAAGTTGAGATGGACAAGTGCCCTTGTGGTATACGTGCTACACTAGCTTCTATATAACACATGAAGGCATACTTCCAAGGTTGTGAAAAGCGCTAGGCGCTAGTCCGGTTGGCACCTAGTCCGCCTAGGCGGCCTCCTAGATCTAGGCGCTTCAAAAATAATTAAAAAAATCAAAAAATCTACTGAAAATTGTAGAAGTCCATAAAACCCCAAAACATGCATATTCGGGAGTCGGAGGGGGGGGGGGGGGAACGGGGGGACTAGGCGGACGCCTAGGGGGCATCGGACGGGTACCAGGCGCCTGTCGCCGCCTAGACTGCCTTCTAGATCATTGCATACTTCCAGAGGAACCCTTTCTCTACCGTGCACAACTGCACATCTTCGCCTAGGGGGAACACCATCTTCTTCAAGTTCGAGGCACTGAAAGAACGATAAAAGTTCATGGCCTCATAATAGAAGATTAATGGCGTGGAAGAGCAGTAGGAAAATCGGAGTGGATAAATAATTAATACCTACTCTCCATTTCAATCTCAGTTAGACCCTTCTTAATTGACAGAATAATCGATATCCATATCGGTCATATGTATCGGTTAGACCCTTCTTAATTGACAATTTTTGGACAATTTTGAAGGATTCGGTATCTATATCGGCGGGTCCATGATGTAAGGTTAGGATTTTTTTCCACTTTCTTTTAAGCCACTGATAGAAGGAGAACGAAACTGGCCAATGCTAGTGTCCAATGCTCATAGGGAGCCTCACCACCTTCATGGGGAATACTATTGTCATGCATGTGGTCTTCATGATAGATAGCCAAATTTAAGTCTTTTTTTGTATCTTTGCTTGTGGCAAGCAAAACAAGGAGCTCGAATTCAGCACTTGCTGATAGTTGTTTATGACAGTTGTCGAGCTAAGAGGTGCACAATCTGTACGTATACATAGAGATTGATGTATACTATCTAGGAACACTGTGGCACGTCTCTATATGATGTGTATGTGAGCTCTTTAGGTATACTTAACCAGTCACCGCTTCGGTATGTTGCATGTGCCCTTAGGGACACTCGAAATGTGGCTAAGCCCGTAGCTTGAAGGTTAGTTTGACATGGCAACCTCGTACGATGAGACTAGAGATGTCAACTGGGCCGGTCCGGACAGGCCCATCATGAAATTTGGGTGAGCCAAGCTGGGCCCGGGCTCGGCCTGGACCTCTCGGTCCCATGCACTGTAGCGTGACCTGGGCCGGGCCGGACTTGGACGGAATAAAATAAAATCATTAATATGTTGTTGTTCTCTTTTACACTGTAGTGCTTCTATTAAATTGCAGTAATAATTAAACTTCTTGTGTTGAATATGTTTAACTAGTAATAATTCTATTAAACTGCAGTAAAATTAATCCTAATAGGTAATTCTATTAAACTGCAGTAATTCTCTTTTACAGATTAACACTTCGGTATACTTTCTAATGGTTTAACCAATTGAATATGTTAAAGTTTAAAATCTACATAGGAACTTCATGTGTTAATATATGTTGCCAATTTACTCTGAACAAAGAGTCTAGGTAATTAATTAGCAAGCATCCAACTTCGGGCCAGACCTGACCTCGGGTCGGGCCGGGAACGGGCCTCGAGCATGCTCGATATACTAGGCTGGGTAAGCCCGAGCCCATAATTAATCGAATCGGGCCAGCAGATGGGCTAATTTTTCGGGCTGGACTCGTGCCGGACTGGGCCGGTCCAGCCCAATTGACAGGTCTATATGAGACCAACACAAACTGTATATATGGCGCATGAGTAGGTAAGTGGTGAGTAAGAATTACATATGAGCAAGAGAGATAATTAGGCACGTGCTCTTAGGGACATCCAAAATGTAGCTAAGCTTGGAGCGAGCTTGAAGGTTGTTAGTTTGACATGGCAACTCTGTACGATGAGAGAAACACAAATCGTGCATATGGCACATGAGTAGGAAAGTGGTGACTAGAATTTAGATATGGGCAAGAGAGATTATTAGGCATATCTAACGACATAGCCAATCGCACTGTCGCACATTCGATCACCTTTACGTGACAAAAATAGTGACTTGATCTTGTGTAATGTTATTCTTGTATGCTTTTTCATGAGGAAATAAGAGGTATCCAAATAAACATAATTTCTTACCCGGCCCTTTGGGTTTTGCACCGGGTGATAGCCCCTGGGCTTTCCGGACCGGGCCCGGGCTTAACTAAGTTATTCCTCCCCCCCCCCCCCCCCCCCCCCCCCCAAAATCATTACAATTTACTTACACTATTCAGCGAACCCATAAAATATGATAAGTATGATATATTTGACCATTTTTCTCTATGAATACTAGAAAATGTGTTGATCATCCTCGTTATTGCTTGAGGATTGCTTGACAATGATGCTCAATTGCTTGACAATGATGCTCAACAAAGTGGTCGATGGGGAGTGAAATTCGATTTTAGGGAATTTAGTTTAGGGGACTACCAATAGTCTTTTCCAATATGTTTTTTAAACCAATCTATCATTTTGTATATGATTGGATAAAGAACCTACAATGAATATGTTGAGACCGGCACGACCCGTTTTACAATAGGGTCAGGGCCGCGTCGAGCTTTTTTTTTTTGGCTGGCCCACGGGCTATCAGGCCGGCCCTAGCCCATTATTATCCCTACTAATATTACAAAGGAAATGCCCTTATAAAGTTGAATAGCAGAGAAGTCTTCTTGTAGTCGACCCCAAATTTTGATTTGAGATAAAGACTGTTAGTTTTCTTCCCGGATGTTTGTTTATTTTTAGTGTACATGTCCTTTCAGTTTTACATGATAAACCTGCTTAATTCTGAACAAATATGTATTAATATTGAAGTTCATGAATATAGTATCCCTGGAATCTAGATATCCTTGAAGTTTTAGAATTGTTTCATATATATATATATATATATATATATATATATATATATATATAATGGTGTATTCTGTTTGATAATTCATTACTGTATAAGCAAAAAGCAAGGCCTCCATCCCAAAACAATTTTGTCAGCTACATGAATCGTTATCTTCTATTTGGCTTTCTTAAGGACCATCTCCTCTCTAACATATAATACATGATTTTATATGTAATGTATTCTAGTGGTAAGTTGGAGCGATTATGTTGTGGTTAACTCTTTCATTGCCTTAATAGTCCTCAAATACAACTTATAGAAACATATACACCTCCCATTTTTATGTCTAGCTACGTTTACCAAATTCAGTGGTTTTGGTTTCTGATGATTAAACAATTTGCAGATAATAAATCTATCAATTAGATTTTTGAAACTTCTCATCCTAGTTTTTTTGTTCAATATGCAGTGGAGGCTATTTATTTTCAGCAGACAAGCATTTTGAGGATTGGATTCTTTTTGTGTTGTTGTAAGCGCGTGGTTGCTGCTCAAGAAAGATCATGTTGAAAGATTGTTGTATGTATCCATTCCCACCTTCTCATATGACATGACATTTAATATTATAGATGAACTTATCATTGTTCTGCAACCGTATAGATGGTGCTTGAGTTTATTAGCTTGTACATCAAACCACAGCTTTGTGTCCTATGTGTGCCAATATTCACTTTAATTTAGCTGTCATTTTGTTCCTTGTATCATGTATATGATATAGACTGTAAGGTGTTTAAGTATGGAGTTTTCATACTGCTGCATGCATACACATATCAGCTTCGAGTTGAAAGCATTCTCACATCTTTTCTCCCATGATACTTGATATCTTTTTCTGAATCTTTATATTCCCAAACTAATGCATTCACATTCGATATATTGCATTGGGTTCTGCTTTCCTTCCGCGATAAGTTCCCTTTTATTGGGAGTCTGCAAGTCTTCGGGGAATGACTGCAAAAGTTTAAAGTGGGCAAATCAATAATACCCATCTACTTTCTACTGTGCCGTCTAGGTTTCCTGTCATGCTCGAGAACTACAAGTACATAGACATTTTCTAGAACATTCTGCAACTAAGGTGGATTTCACTTTGATCTTTAAAACGGCTTCATTTATGGGCAGTTTGCTTGCTTGTAAATGGAAATATCATGCAACATTATTTGTTGATATAAGTGGATTACGCATATTTGGTTGGTTCTACATGGTGTTGCAGGATTTACAAATATTGTTTTTGAATGATTCTTTTGTTGTAGTAGATATAAAGTTTTGGTTGGTTGGGACATTGTACAGTTGAATGGAGAGAGGGTATGGTGTAATAAATGTTGTTTTAAGTGGTGTTGCGATCATTTTGGCCGCAACAAAAGCTGCTGGATTTAGTTATTGCTACTTTTGTTGCGGTACTTGGCACATCTTAAAACAGACAGAACGCTGGAAACGCTGTAAAAAGTTGCAACAACACTACTTATCGGAACCAAACAGCTTCTTCAGATAAAGTTACTGAAGGACCTCAATTAGACGTAACTATCGTAACACAAGCTTGTGGGTCTGTAATAAATAAGCAGAAATAGTTACAATTCATTCACGCTTTTGGGTATGGATTATTCTTTGAAGTCTTTGGTGTTCTACCAATTTTTATATTCAGAATCAGTTTTAAAAGAAAATTGCCAGTGAATGATACAGATGAAATATTTCATTGTTACAGATGAATGCTGTCAGATGCAGAACCACGTGTGTGGAACTTTTCCTGTAGATCTTATTATTTTTGCCATCTCCTTCGTCTTGAATTCATCATTCCGTTTTCTCTCATCTGAAACTGCTCTTGCACCACCAGCAATTTTGTCAATCTTTAACATCTCGTTACGATACTCCTGTAACAGTCTCGCTCTTCGTTGTTCAATTTCCCTCTGCAATTTCCATTTGAATACACAGTTAGTGAAAAAATATCGTCAGCTATTCTTCGTAGTAAAATCATATTGCTTAACATCTTGAGTTATTCCAATTTTCAAGTGCTAAGGGAAACTTCACTCTATAAACAAAAAGGTTCTCCTTAGAAACTTATGTAGATCTCTGTTGTTGAGAGTTTGCTGTCTTCTAAAGGGTTTAGTTAATCGTAAGTGTGGATGTTAACACATGTCCATTGTCTCATTTTAGCTGTTCAGCACAACGTTTTTGTCAGAATTATAAGCTATGAACCAGGAAAATAAGAAACAAAAAGGAAATGGCTGAAGTATAACAGACAAATAACAATCTAGTTATGGAATTAAATTTGACCTCTTTTCTTTCCTTGCGACGTCTAGCTTTCATCTTCTTTCCATTTTCCCATTCCAAAATTGTGGTGTTCAGCTTTTCATGCCTGAAATTATGCATTCAAGGATCAAATTAAGCACTGCAATAAGTTGCCATGACACCATGCATCTAAGGATATAGAGAAAATTATATTAACTATCGAGCTCACTCAGTTTTATCGTACCATTTTCTAATTTTAGCCATCTCTTCTCTCTCCCATGAATCTGCTTCTGTTTCTTGCTTCTGTGGCTTGATGTTGTTCTGATACCAAAAACCTTCAGTTTTTCTTGCTTCCATATCTTGCCCACCCCTAATTCTCTCGCTTCCTGCATCGTTTAAGTAATTATTGGAGAAAGTTGGTACTTTCTTGATGGTAGGGATGGTGGCTATTAGCCTTGTTGGCCTCCTCGTATCAGCCGTACCTGTGTCATTTAGGTACTTATCGGAGAATGTTGGAGTCTTTTTTACAGTAGGTGTGGCACCCATTGCCTTCTCTGGCATCTTCTTATCAACAATACCCTGTCGCATATCTTGCTCCCCTTCAGATCTCTTATTTCCTGCATAGTTGAAGTGCTTGTCGAAGAAAGTTGGCGTTTTCTTCATGGTAGGGGCGGTAACCGTTGGCTTTTTTGGCCGGTTCCTATCCTCTGTCATTTTCCCATCAGCAATATCTTCACGCATATCTGGCTCACCTTTACTCTTGTTTCCTGTTTCTTTTAAATACTTATCGGAGAAAGTTGGCTTTTTCTTCATGGTAGGAACAAAATCTATTGGCTCTTCTGTCCGCCTCCTATTGACTATACCCGTGTCATTTAGGTATGTATCTGATAAAGTTGGATTCTTCTTTACAGTAGGGGCGGTACCCGTAGCCTCCTCTGGCATCTTCTTATGATCAACATCTTCCAGCATCCTTTGTTCTAATGTTGTTGACTTCCTCCTGGACTTCCCACCTGACACAGTTATCTGCTATTATTCGAAGCAAGAACATTGTCATCTAGGTTTTATCATATCCAATGTTTATGTATTCGTTGTTGGGTTCTAGCAAACCATTAATAAGTTTGGTTGCTTGAGTGGGATATGGTAGCTGAAACATATATTCAAGCAAAGAATCTTGCTTCCTTTTATTTGCATTTACAAGAAGATTAAGAATCTTCGTTATGAAATAACCTTGACTGTACTGTTTCATTCTTCAGAGTTCGTGCATGCATTAGTCTTGAAGACCCTCGTTTGATTTAGTCTATGAATTTTACATGAAGACATCTGCATGTTTAGAGCTATATGCCTTTTTATGTCTCGACCCATGCTCACTTTGTATATAGATATACATACTAATACACAGTTTGTTTTAGATGTCGAATGGTTTGATAGTGTAGCAATTTCTACCAAACTAATTGAAGGACTGAAATGTAAATTAAGAAATAGTCGACTTGGTTTTTGTATCAAGTTGGTTGATGTCTATTTTTATATCGACTTGGTTTTTGTTGCTTGGTAGCTAAAGTTGAATAAGCTTTCGCAGTAATTTTTGAAGACAGGAAAGAACATAACTTGAAAACATACCTGCTGGTCTACAATCTTCTTTTGCATCCTTACCACTAAGCCATCTAGAAATTTTGATGGTATTGCTTGTTCTCTTCATGCTATCTTCCTTCTTGTTTTTGGCCTTGGTAGGCGATCTTCTCAAATCTTCGCTGGACTGTCTCTGGGTCAGTGAGCCTTCTTCAGCCAGTAAGGCGATTGCATATGCTGCTGCTGCAAGAGCAGTCCCAAATTCCTCATCGCTAGGATCTGGAATGTAACTCATCTGGCCAGTGACCTTTTCCTTTCTGCAGAAACCAAATTTATTGTTTCTTGTTCTCGTATTATGTCCAACTCCATGATTATGGATTGTCCTAACCATTACGACATGAAGTCCTGCATATACCCTTCTCACCAGAAATTGCATGTATATTTTCTGATAAGTTAAAAGCAGTGACTAATATATTATATACGTAACTTCTTAGTTTATCGTGAGTATATAGACAGACCAAACTTTTAGATTTAGTTGTGGCGAGTACTATAGAGATGACTCAATTGTAAACTACGTTGCTAAGAACATGTTGGGTACTCACTATTGAGTTCAATTGTCAATAATGAGCTTCAACATGATACACATTGGAATCTGTGTGTTTCTGATGTTATGCTTGAACGAGTATGTAACTTAAGATTCATGTCGCCAAAAGATTGTGTTTTCTTTTTCGTATATTAGAAAATAAGGGTGTGAGTAGAACTAGAATTTTGCAACGTCTTCGTCTTATTTCTCGAGTAAATAAACTAATCTGGGCTTTGGGTTTTACTTATGGTAACTACTATCATGTCTCAGTTATCTAATTTGCAACATACAAGTCGGGGCACATAACATGAATTTCCACAGTAAAGTATGATCTTTAGAATGAATGTGTATACATCAATATCATGCATCTCGGATGCTCAATTTATGTATGAATTAAGTGTCTCTACAAGTAATTTGTGGTGCAGATCATGAGTTTGGAATGCCTCCATGCGTCTCATCACAAAGCTAATCTAGGATGATAGATCATGACTTTGGATTTTCTGTTTGTAGACGTGGGTCTCATCATAAAGTTAATCACCTGGTCATTGAAGATGATTCATTAGATACCTATGACTAGGCATTGCTCATGTTTTTGCTCACTGTTGGTGACGTGAATCAATAAAATTTGTGATCAGATTCTTCCACTCTAAGATCAATTCATTAGATGGTTGTTACTTCTCTTAACTTCCATTTTCTGAATGAAATAAGGTTTCATAATAGGCTTGATGACAATAGATGATTTAGGGAGACAACGGGAAATGTATTCACCTCCCGTAAGCTCGTTCTTTATGCAAGGACATATAATGAACTGAAAGTGCACATACTATTTATATTGAACAAACCTCTTATCAAAAATTTATTGAATGGATACCACTTTGTGACAAATAGATTTGCTGCATCTAGATGAGGATGCTTATCATGGTTGTCTTTACATTATTGTTGGTTACACGATATACACTGTCTGGAGGTTTGTATAGTATTTTTTCTTCCTTTACACAAAGTAGGTAACAATATGCAATGCCTTAAAATCGCATTTATCGTGTTCACAGTGCTTATTTTCCAGAAAGAAATAAGTGATGTACAATTCAATTGGCATCAGTTACCTCCCTTTGAAGAAAACTGTTTTGTTGCAGTATCCTTCCTTCCCTTGTGGCTTCTTAATCTTCCTGCCTTTCCTCTCCTAAACTAGAAAAGTATTGCCAAATAGTGAAATTAATATCCTTTATCAGGAGCTGAAGCTGTCAGTCATAACAGGATGAGAATCATGAGACAACAGGAAAATGAAGTATCTGATGTTGTTGTCACTATGCTTTAGTGCATTTATTTGAGATATGTATGGAAGCATCTGCCTTTGGTGCTGTAAAGTGTCTCTACATCTCTTCTTCACCTGCTTTTGTACTCTGCAAATTAATCTGGTACTGACTTGTAAATTTTTTTTTCCATCTTCTGTATCATTGGATTAATCAGTAGGCATATTGATTGTTGCTGGAGTTGTTTTGCCCAAATCTCCTTGGAAATTGAAAATTTCAGGCATTGGAGCGAGAGTTGGATCCAATTCACAGAAGAAATAATAAAGTTGGGTGTGCTAAAGAAATTATTAGGGTTATTTACACTGACATCTATGTTTTGTGTTTACTAAGTGGATCTTTCCTAGTTTAAAAATAAATACACCGACACCCTCTGTCCTTTATATATATATATATATATATATATATATATATATATATATATATATAAAGTAGGGGTGGTCGGCGTAATTTTGTTTTACATAAATTATAAAACTTATGGGTGATCCGTGTATTTAACACAAAACATAGGGGGGTGTCAGTGTATTTATTTTCAAACTAGGTGAGGTCCGTGTAATAAATACAAAACATAGGGAGTGTCACTGTAAATAACCCAAATTATTACTACAGGACATAAGCAAGCATCTTTGCCTAAATCGATTGCGAGTGATATTATACTTATATAACAGACAAGAAAAATCATAAACAATCAGTATACCTCATTTGTTCAGAATGTGGAACAAACAAGTTCACTATCAGATTTTAGGGATTGTGGATTTGTATGTGGGTTATATTTGGAGATTTTTGTGGGGGGACACTTATATTTGGTGACCAAGCTTGGGAACAAAGCCAGAATTGGGGTTTGTTTATTTTGGATACAGCTGATGAAAGTAGCAGCAAGCAAGGATGGTTTGGCATGCAAGTCCTAATCAAGTATCTTGGGTGGATGATGTGTCAAGGAAAGAAGGTTTATTCTTCTTACCTTTTAGTTGGTGGACAACAAAAGGTTCTCAACTTTCAATATGTGAAACTCAGAACCATCTTGCTTGCCCTTTGGGTACACTAAGGCCATATTTTGGTTCGCAGAATCAGGACCTTCGGAAAGGAAAGTCATTCTTCTTAACTGTTTGGATGTCAAAAGAAATGAGTATGAAAGGAAAATGATTTCCAAAGGAAAGAAAAATAGGGAACACAATGGTTTTCCCACCACCCACAAAATTGATGAGAATTGTAATTTATTGAAGGAAAGGAAAGATTAAATAATTGATTTTCGAACAGGCGGGTTCTATGTTGAGTATCTCAAACCTGACTTTGGCTTTGATGGTGTGTGCCGGTCGGGTAATGTTTCTGTCATTCTATGTAGAGGACCTGAGCCTGACCCTAGACTCTCAGGGATCCTGGAGATTGGGTTTGAATCTGGGGCGCTTTTGGGTTGGTCCCCAGTCTAACAGTGCGTGTTGACATGGCCAAATAGAATTGGGAAAATTTATGAAATGTCCAAAAATTGTAAAAGTTTTATGTAAATCCACCGCAAAATAACGTTTCATCGCGTGCCCAAAATTAACAAAAAATATATAAAGCGGGTTCTGAATGACCTTTTTGTCCTTCTAATTAATTCAAAACACTCCCGAACCCTATTATTAAAAAAAAAACGGTTTCGATTCTTCCTCTTCTTTCATACGCCGCTCTGTTCTAGGTCATTCTTCTTCAAAATCTTCAAACCTTCCTCTCCATTCGTAATCTTCACACCATGTCGGCATCAGCGGCAGAATCATCACCTGCAGCATTACCAATTAGAGAAGATGCACCAGTTGCAGAAAATCCAAAAGGGAAAGACAGAGAACAACGAAAATCCTATTCTAAGAAAGTTGCACAGAAGAAAAAGGAAAATATGCTAAGCAAAAAGTAGTGCAAGAAGAAGTGCAAGAAGAAGGTATAATTTTGAGTTTATGTTCGCAAATTCTGTATATATTACACGGAGAATGACATTCTCCGTCTTAAAACGCATTTGAATGTTTATTCTTCCTGTCAAATTACACTGGGAATGCCATTCTCCGTGTAATTTAAATCAATAATATCATTCTCCGTTTAACTTACACGGAGAATGAACATTCTCATGCGTTATAACACTGTGAATGACATTTTTCGTTTAATTTAAACGGCGAATGACATTCTCTGTGTAATTTGAAACGGACAATCTCCGTGTTAAATTAAACGGAGAATGGCATTACAAGCGTTAAAACGAAAGAGAATGCTATTCTCCGTGTTTTATAAACGGAGAATGTCATTCTCCGTTTTGAATTACACGGAGAATAGCATTTCCAGTGTTAAAACGAATGAGAATGCTGTTCACCGTGTAATTTAACACGGAGAATGGTCATTCTCCGTTTCAAATTGCACGGAGAATATCATTCTCAGTGTAAAACACATGATAATGTTCCTTCTCCGTTTAATTTGGAACGGAGAATGGCATTCTCCGTGTAATTTGAAAGAGGAGAATAGCATTCTCAGTGTTAAAACACATGAGAATGTTCATTTTTCGTTTTAATTTAAACGGAGAATGAGATTCTCCGTATAATTTGAAACGGAGAATGCTATTCTCCGTGTTGAATTATACGGAGAATGTCATTCCCAATATTAAAACGATTGAGAATGCTATTCTCCGTTTAATTTGAAACGGAGAATTTTATTCTCCGTGTTAATCTAGCACGGAGAATGGCATTACAAGAGTTAAAACGAATGGGAATGCTATTCTCCATGTATTTATAAACGAAGAATGCTATTCTCCATTTTGAATTACACGGAGAATAGCATTCCCAGTGTTAAAACGATTGAGAATGACTATTCTCTGTTTAATTTGAATTCTCCATGTTAATCTAGCACGGATAATGGCATTACAAGTGTTAAAACGAATGAGAATGCTATTCTTCGTGTTTTTATAAACGGAGAATGTTATTCTCTGTTTTGAAATACACGGAGAATAACATTCCCAGTGTTAAAACGATTGAGGATTCTATTCTCCGTTTAATTTGGAACGGAGAATGACATTCTCCGTGTAATTTGAAACGGAGAGTAGCATTCCTAGTGTTAAAACACATGAGAATGTTCATTCTCTGTTTTAATTTAAACGGAGAATGACATTCTCTATGTAATTTGAAACGGAGAATGCTATTCTTCGTGTTGAATTACACGGAGAATGCCATTTCCAGTATTAAAACGATTGAGAATGCTATTCTCCGTTTAATTTGAAACGGAGAATTTTATTCTCCGTGTTAATCTAGCACGGAGAATGGCATTACAAGAGTTAAAACGAATGAGAATGTTATTCTCCGTGTATTTATAAACGGAGAATGTTATTCTCCGTTTTGAATTACACGGAGAATAGCATTCCCAGTGTTAAAACACATGAGAATATTCATTCTCCTTGTTAATTTGACACGGAGAATGACATTACCCCTCCTAATTTGAAACGGAGAATGCTATTCTCCGTTTTGAATTGGAGAATAGCATTCCCAGTGTTAAAACGATTGAGAATGTTATTCTCCGTTTAATTTGACACGGAGAATTGGTCATTCTCTGTGTTAATCTAGCACGGAGAATGACATTACAAGTGTTAAAACGATTGGGAATGCTATTCTCCTTTTTTCTATAAACGGAGAATGCTATTCTCCGTGTTGAATTACATGGAGAATAGGTTTCCCAATTTATAACACATGAGAATGTTCATTCTCCGTTTAATTTGAAACGGAGAATATTATTCGCCGTTTAACTTAACACGGAGAATATGATTCCCAGTATTAAAACACATAAGAATGTTTATTCTCTTTGTTAATTTAAACGGAGAACGACATTCTCCGTGTTAATCTAAAACCGAGAATGGCCATTCTCAGTGTTAAAACGAATGTGAATGCTATTCTCCGTATAATATGAAACGGAGAATTTCATTCTCCGTTTTAATCTAACACGGAGAATAGCATTTTCAGTGTTAAAATGAATGAGAATGCCATTCTTCGTGATATTTTAAACGAAAAATAACTATTTTCCGTTTATTTTTACACGGAGAATGCAATTCTCAGAGTTAAAATGAATAAGAATGCTATTCTCCGTGTAATTCAAGACGGAGAATGCTGTTCTCCATTTAATTTAATACGGAGAATAACATTCACAGTGTTAAAACGAATGAGAATGCCATTCTTTGTCTAAATTTATACACGGAGAATGACATTCTCCGTGTTAAATTATACGGAGAATGGATTCTCCATGTTAGTACGACTGAGAATGCTATTCTCCGTGTTTCTAAAAACGGAGAATGCTATTCTCCGTGTTAATTTACACGGAGAATCTCATTATCCGTCTTTAATTACACGGAGAATGGCATTTCCAGTGTAAAAACGAATGAGAATGCTATTCTCCGTGTTAATTTACACGGAGAATCTCATTCTCCGTCTTTAATTACGTGGAGAATGGCATTCCCAGTGTAAAAACGAATGAGAATGCTATTCTCCGTGTTCTTTTACACGGAGAATGTTCATTCTCCGTTTAAGTTAAAACGGAGCATGACATTCTCCGTGTTAAATTACACGGAGAATGTCATTCCCAGTGTTAAAACCCATAAGAATGACCATTCTCTGTGTTAATTAACACGGAGAATAATCATTCTCCGTGTCAATTTGACGGAGAATGGCTATTCTCTGTTTTATATCGACGGAGAACAGTTGACAGAAACCTAATTTTTTGTTTTTTTGTTTTGTAGAAAAAAATCTGTCAGGAATAAGGAATCAAGACTTTTCCGTTCTACTTTCAAGCCAATGCTAAATCTTATGGAGGAGGTCAATATAGATGTTGGCCGTTTACCTGAGCCAGTTATTGATTCCTTGAAGAATATCGATTTCTGGAATTTTGTCGAGATTTTCTACCAAAAAAGAGTCCACGTCTCCGAATTGGTCAAGGTAACGGAAGGACTTGAGAATTTAATTTCAACTTACACAGAAGAAGAAGATGGCGTCAGGTGCTTTGAATTGAGCACCACTGTTAAAATTGCACCAAGTGTCGACGATATGGCAGTCATCTTCGGTCTACCGCTGAAGGAAGAAAGCGATAATGATGTTATTTCAGAAGATTGATAATGGAAAAACAACAACAGCCCACACCACCAGCATCGTTGAGCCTGTGTAGATATCACTTCACAAGATTGCAGACTAATTCTAAGGGCAAACACTCAGAAGTCATGAATAAGGAAGTGAGAGAGAAGTTCTTTGAATTGTTACAACGGCTTCGTGGCGGAGATAACGCTGTTAATCCAGATGTTTTGGCCAAGCTAATAATCTTCCACTTGTGCCAAACAACATTCTTCACAAAGTCTGGCGGTTCAAATTTGCTGTACAGATTCTTGGCCTTGGTAGACAGTGTGGACGTCATCAACAATATATGCTGGCCAAGGTTAATCCTGGCATATGTAATGGATAGAATAAAGAGGACTAGAAGCAAAACTGAACGGGGGGATTACTGAATGACTTACTCCAAAATGGAAGGTTGCACAATATACTTCCTCTATTGGTTTGCAGAACATAGTACATTTGTGAAAAGAAAGTTCGACCCAATTCCTGATTACCCAAGATTTTTCACATGGAATGGGTACGAAATCTCAAACTTCCTCAAGGCCGAATATCACAACAACTTGAGATCGAAGATGATATTCGAAGATCTGGTTATACCTGTTGGGGAAGAAGAAGGGCACAAAGAAGATGAGTCACCTATACAAGAAGTTGAAAAAGAGGGAGAGGAAGAACACCAACAAACAAGTGGGGATAATTTTCCCGAACAACAGATACCACAACATGATGAAATGGGCGCTGTGATGGACGACTCAGCGCAGGAATTGGAGGATTTGAGAAGACATCATTCTAATATTCTTGCGCAGAATGAAGAACTCAAAGAAAAGTTAAAAGAGATGGAGGCACAAGGAGCGCAGTTACGTGCAGCCAACCTTGAGAACGAGAAACTCAAAGAAAAGCTGAAAGAGCTCGAGGCACAAGAAGCGCAACAACGTGCAGTCAACGTTGTGATGGAAGGCTCTGTGCATGAACTGGAAGATTTGAGAAAGCAGAATTCCGTTCTTATTGCTGATAATGCACAGCTCATCGACAACGTTAAAGAGCTACATGCACAAGGTAAAATCTTTTCTATTTCAAATTTCTGATTTGTAATCTTCCAGGAGAATGGTCATTCTCCGTGTATAAGAACACGGAGAGTGACATTCTCCGTGTTATTTGAAACGGATAATTGCTATTCTCTATCATTTTGATATTGGGAAGGTTATTCTCCGTGTAATTCAAAACGGAGAATGCTATTCTCCGTGTTATATTACACGGAGAATGAAATTCCAAGTGTTAAAATGCATGAAAATGACCGTTCTCCGTGTAACTTAACACGGAGAATAGCATTCTCCGTATAACTCAACACGGAGAATGTCATTCTCCGTGTTAAGTTACACGGAGAATGGTCATTCTAGTGTTAAAACGCATGTGTATTACCATTCTCCGTGTAAATTAACACGGAGAATGCCATTCTCCGTATTAAATTACACGGAGAATGGTCTTTCCCAGTTTTAAAACGCATGGGGATGACCATTCTCTGTGTTAATTTACACGGAGAATGATCTTTTCTTTTTCTCTTTTTTTATTGACATTTTTTCTTTCATTGATTTTCTTTTAGGCTTAATTGCACTTTGCTACCCTCAACTATTCCGCATTTTCAACTTGATACCATAAACTTTTTTTCGTAACAAATTGGTACCTCAACTATTATTTTTTTTCAACTTGATACCTAATTTTTCAAAAATTCCGAAAATGCCCTTCCCTCTTCCTTCCCTCCACCCCCTTCCCCACTCCGGCCACCCCCCCTGCTAGCTCTGGCCGCCCCACCCCCCCTGCTAGCTCCGCCCCCACCGCCCCACCCCCCCTGCTAGCTTCGGCCACCCCCTGCCCCGCCTCCCGCCCCGCCCTCCCTCCCCAGCCCCCCTCCTCACGTGCTGCCGCGGCCTAGGGGAGAGGCGGGGGCGGGCGGGCGGCCGGAGCGAGCAGGGGGGGTGGGGGGCGGGGGGGGGGGGGGGGGGGGCGGAGTGAGCCAGGGGGGCGGCCGGAGCGTGCAGGGGGGGAGGGTTAGGGGTAGGGGTAGGGGCATTTTAGTCCAAAATAACATCTGGGTACCAAATTGTTACAAAAAATAGTTTAGGGTACAAAGTTGAAAAATGGTAATAGTTGAGGGTAGCAAAGTGCAATTAAGCCTTTCTTTTATATTAGTGCAAATAACAGAGCAACTCAAATAAGCAAATAAAAGGCTCGTTAAGGAGAAAAACGAGCTTCAAGGGAAAGTTGAATTTTTGAATAAAGAAGCCATTGAAAAGGATTCAAAAATTGATGATCTTCAAGCCATAATTACAGTATTGCAGCTTAAAGAGCCTCAACAAGCTGCTGAACAACCTGCTGAACAACAATATGCTGAACTTTCTGATCCAGCAGTAACCAAAAAAAGAGCAAGGCCGCAACAAAAGAGGTTGCCAAAACCATCATCAGTAGTAGCCGATGATGATTTTACTCCATTGGATAAGAAAACATTAAAGGAGGCTAATAAAAAGTGGAAGATTAATGCTGATCCGAAAGAAAAAACTCAGCCCATGACAAAAAGAAACAATAAGAAGGCTGATGCGAAAGCCGAAGAAGATGCCAGGATTGCTCAACTAATAAAGGATGGTGATATGCTAAAGGCATGCAAGGACCTAAGACTTTGGAATGATGCAGATGTAGAGCTGCAGAAGCTTTACAATAAAATCGTATACAAAAACAAGAACACTCTATAGTATGTATTCTGAACTCTCTTTTTTTCTAGTCTTTTTTTCACAATTATTTCTGACAAATTTTTGTTAATTTAATCTAAAATGAATTTATGTGCAGTAATGTTGTATACGCGGCTAGTAAAGAACAATATGGAGTTACTATCATCCTGACAGCAACAGACATACAAGACATCTTCGATTATCAAGACATTGAAGCTGGAATACTCAATGTATTGATAAGCAAGATGAAACAAATTCAAGACATGAATAGAAGGGGAGAACAGTCAAGTTCGTAGGAGGTGCAATATAAGTGGGCTGCATTCATGATGCCCCACACATTGGTAATAATCAAAAAAATAAAAAAAAATCCCTATTCATGTGTACATCGATGAAAGTAACTCATGATATTGTATTTTGTTTTTGACAAACAGTCCATCATTGAACAAGCTCATGAAGAAGACGCAACCGCCAGCGCCCTTGACAATTTCAAAACAGATGTAGAAGACTTCATCTTGGATTTACAGGAAGACAGAGTGGATATTCATTCTACTGTTTAATCAAACCATCAAACACTACACGCTGCTCACATTCAACTTGAGCTCCTACGTGTGGGCACACTACAACTCCTTGGTGCCCAACACGTATGACATGGGCAAGAAATATGCAGACTCCGTAGGGACGGTCTTGGAGCCTATTGTCAGGAGAAAAGTTGAGAAGATGAGGAGAAGTTGCAAGGCTATGGTGGAGTACGATAGCACACCTATGATTTTTTATACAAACTGCTCACAACAGAAAGCACCCAACTGCCTCTTGTACACGACATACTTTATGAAGTGCTTGATGAATTCTCCCTTCACAGTACCAACAAAAGGAGGTGATGATGACATTCATCAGAAAATTACAACTGTTAGGTTGAAATGGGCTAAGAGGTTACTTCAGAGTGAAAATGTATTAGAAGAAAACATTATGAAAGTTACATCATAAATGGGCTAATAACTTTTTTTAATTCTTATATTTGACTTTTATTCTTCTGTGTATGCGTCTTTTGTTACATCTTCTCTGTCTTTTACATTGTTCTATATATATCATTTTTGAATATGAGTATGCATCTTTTGTTACATCTTCTCTGTCTTTTATATTGTTCTATATATCATTTTTGAATGGTCAGTCCCAGTGTTAATTTGAAACAGAGAATGACCATTCTCCGTGTTAAATTACACGGAGAACGCATTCTCAGTTGTGTTAAAATGAATGAGAATGCTATTCTCCGTGTTAATTTAACACGGAGAATTCTATTCTCCGTTTATAAAAAAACGGAGAATGCTATTCTCCGTGTTAAATTAAACGGAGAATGGCATTCTCAGTGTTAAAACTAATGGGAATGTTCATTCTCCATGTAATTTGAAACGGAGAATGCCATTCTCAATGTTAAAACGAAAGAAAATGCTATTCTCCGTGTCTTTAGAAACGGAGAATGTCATTCTCCATTTTAATCTAACACGGAGAATGAAATTATGCGTGTAAAAACGCATGAGCATGCCATTCTCCGTTTATGACAACATGAAGAATGCCATTCTTCGTTTTATATTATACGAAGAATAGCATTTCAGTGTTAAACGAATGAGAATGTCATTCTTCATGTAAATTAAAACGGACAATGTCATTCTCCGTTTTATATTATACGGAGAATGACATTCTCAGTGTAAAACGAATGAGAATGCTATTCTCCGTGTCTTTAGAAATGGAGAATGTCATTCACCGTGTTAATCTAACACAGAGAATGAAATTCTCCGTTTTAAAAACACGGAGAATGAAATTCTCCGTTTTAAAAACACGGAGAATGAAATTCTCCGTTTTAAAACACATAAGAATGACTATTCCCCGTGTAATTTAAGTGCAATTTAAAACGCATGAGAATGATCATTATCCGTTTTAAATTACACGCAACGGACCTATTAAATGAGGAGTTTGCGGCATTTAATCCACCTGTAATAACTTTTAAATGCCACCTTCTTTATTAGGGGGGAGGTTGAGTACTTTGCGGCATGACATCCACCTGTAACGAACCTATTAAATGAGATTCATTATGCTGACTATTAGGTTCATCTGTATTTATTGGACAATATGTCCTATAAAAAGGGCTTTCTTGAGGAGCAAACTCCATCATCTTCATAGCATTCCCATTATGCACGATCCTGACTTAGCTTTAAGAGGAGAATGACCTGGCATCAGTTGGCTGTTGGCTGTGGATCTCTTTGTTCAAAGTAGTTATGTCCTTGTAGAAGAACACGTAATAGTGAATCTCGAGATGCATTGGAACACCTTGTTCGAAACTGAACAACATCTTGGCAGCCCTTGTGCTTTGTCGAAAAGTTGGGGTGTCTTGCTATGCCCTTCTCAGTAACGGTCTAGCATTCCGTTATGCCGGAAGAGCCATAGGTTGTGCTCTGTCCTGCTCATTCGGGCATTCGGGGTTGCGCATGTTGGTGTTTTATTCTATGTGTTGTGTGTGTTCACAACATTCTATTGTTAAAAGATAGTCCCACATCGAAAAATCACACCAATATGTATCTCTATATATTACTTATGAAGGAATAGAGAGATGCACATGGGTTGAGGCCCAATGGAGGGTGCCATGTGGGGGGATTTTACATAGAGGTGAGAATAAGAAACCAACTTTTGGCCAAAATGAAAATAGATTGGAGCTAAGCCCCGAAGGGGCTTAGCGACTCGGACTCGGACTCGGACTCGGACTCGGGCTTGGGCTAATGGGCTTTTGAGGCTTATTGTGGCTTTTTGATGGCACTTTGCACTTAGCACGACAGCTCGTCGCAAGGCGCATTGTGCGCTTTAGTTGCGCTCGTGCGCGAGCCTCTGCGCGGCCCTGCGTGGCGTGCGAGGCGTACGGAGCGTACGGGACGTACGGGTCGTACGGGTCGAGCGGGTCGAGCGGGTCGAGTGGGCCGTTCAAATTATGTAACGTCCGCGGGTCTTGTGGGCTGAGATCCGGAAATGGCTCAGATCTAGAAAATTCGGATCTGGCATTAAACCAGGGCGTGCGTTCAGAATTTGAAAAGCCCACCTCGTGCCTATAATATCAGGAGCATCTCCTCTCTCCAGGGTTACAGAAAATAATCAGAGAATTTCCAGAGAGAGAGAGAAGTGCTGCTGCTATTCCGAGGAGTCGTCGACATTTTTGGCCAGCGTTCTAAAGTTCTCTTCGAACTTGCTGGTTCCTGGAGGCTTGTCCGTAAGGCGGATATAGCTTTGAGCGCCGGTGATCTTTCACCCCAGCAGGCTTTCTTCTTCCTCTGTTGCATTCGAGAATACCGTCGCTTCTCTTTAGAAGTTATACGGTTCTGTTGCCTTCGAGAATACCGTCGCTTCTCTTTAGAAGTTATACGGTTCTGTTGCCTTCGAGAAATATTATGAAATCTTTTTAGATTCCCGTAATACAACATCACCTTCTTTAAGGTGTTGTTGCTGGAAACATTGTCTTTACAATAGTTTCTGAACTCGTGTTTTTCCATCGATTGTTCGCCAAGGGACTAACAATCTCAAAGCTATATCAGAAAGATGGATAACTCACGTGCATCGCTCGTCAATACCGACTTTAACAAGTTGGAGAAATTCGACGGCGAACATTTCCAAATCTGGAAACGGAAAGTAACCTTAAACATTCAACTCGTGAAAGTTGATCACGTGCTGAATGAGGAAGAACCGATCGTTCCAACAACCGGAACCGCAGAAGTTATTGCAGCTGCTAAGTCCAAGCAGGCAAAATGGATTAGAGAAAACAGTATCTGTAAACTGTTGATTCTCAATAGCATGGAAGACTCTCTGGCAGAGTCCTATTCCAAAAAGAATTCTGCCAAAGAGATTTGGGACTCCTTGGGGAAATTGTACAAAGATGACGAGAATCGATCCAAGATCTTCTTGGTTGAAAGATACCACAAGTGGACCTTCGAAGATGAGAAGGCTATGCTGCCCCAAGTAAAGGAGTTTCTGAAGCTGCGCCAAAAGTTGGATGACGAGAAGATGCCTCTTGTCGACAAGTTTGTCGTTGGAGGAATCGTCTCTAAACTTCCTGCGGGTTGGAGCAACTTCTATGCAAGGATGCACCGCAAGAAGCTGGACATATGTATGGAAGATCTCCTGCAAGAGATCCATGTTGAGGACGAGATGCGCTCTCAACAGAAGATGGATTCTCTGTCCAAACAACTGGCGAAAGCAAATCTGGTCCAAACCAGAGAGTATAAGGGGAAGCAGGCGGCTTCTCCTCACTAGAAGAAGAATGACTTCACTAATCTGAAAGTGAAGAGTCCTTTATTCAAGAATCAGAAGTCCAAGTCCCATGTGACTTGTTACAAATGTGGCAAGAAGGGCCACTACAAAAGTGACTGCAAGGAACCAGAAAAAGGTGAGCCTAGTAAGATTTCTTTGGTTACTAATCTGGTTGCAATGATAGCGCAGGTTGCAAATGTGGGGGTTGACTCGGACTGGTGGATAGACACTGGTGCTACATGTCATGTCTGCTCAGACAAGGAATGGTTCGACTCATATGAGCCAACTTCCGAGAAAGTCATAATGGCAAACCAGGCACAAGCTGAAGTGCTGGGGATCGGGACGGTGGAGCTGAAACTCACATCGGGGAACACTCTGACGCTTCAAGGAGTGAAGCATGTTCCTGCAATTGCTAAGAACCTGATCTCTGGGAGCCTGCTTTGTAACGCAGGCTTGAGGATGGACATCAATGCTAGCCAGATGGTGATGTCCAAGAAGGGTACATTCTTCGGAAAAGCTTTCCAGACTGAAGGAATGTGCAAAATTCAGCTTGTTGTAACCCAGAAAAATGATATTAATGCTATTTCTACTTTGAACTATTCTTTTGAGTTGTGGCATAATAGGCTAGGACATGTTCATTGTAAAAGAATTAACAAAATGTCTAGCCTAGGACTTATCTCCAAGTGTGGGGGTAAGGTAGAGAAATGTGAAGTGTGTGCTCAGACGAAGATCACAAGGAAACCCTTTCACAGGGTCCATCGAAGCACAGATCTTCTGGAGTTGGTTCACTCAGATATCTATGATTTCAAGCAATTCTCTACAAAAGCCGAGATGAAGTATTTTATTACTTTTATCGACGACTTCTCAAAGTATGCTTTTGTCTACCTGCTCAAGTCTAAAGACGAAGCATTCGAGAAGTTCAAGGAGTTCAGGGCCGAGGCTGAACGGCAAACTGGACAACAACTCAAAAGGCTAAGGAGTGATCGAGGCGGGGAGTATCGGTCTCATGATTTCTCATCATTCTGTAAAGAACATGGAATCATAAATGAGACGACGGCTCCGTACTCTCCTCAATCCAACGGAGTAGCAGAAAGGAAGAACATAACGTTGACAGAGATGATGAACTCTATGCTGTTGACTGCGGGTCTTCCAAAGAGCTTCTGGGGAGAAGCTACATTAACGGCTACTTTCATTCTCAATAGAGTATCGTATGCAACTTCGGACATAACCCCTCATGAACTCTGGTTCAAAGTCAGACCAAACTTGAATGTAATTCGAGTGTGGGGGTGTCTGGCTTATGTGAAGCTCCCAGATCTGAAGATTCAGAAGCTAGGGACTAGGACTACTAAGGCTATCTTCTTGGGTTATGCCGAGAAGAGTGACGCTCGGAGATTCCTTGATATAGAATCAAATCATATCATTGAATCTCGCGATGCTGAATATTTTGAAGACAAGTTTGCAAGGCACAAAAATATTGTTCTCGCGGATCTTCCGGAGAATGAGGAGAGTGCAAAGCAGACAGAAGTCCTTATCGAACCAGTAGTCCAAGAAGAAGCTATTGTCGAAGAGACACCAGTTGAACCAGAACTCGCTGAGCCGTCAACTAAGCGAGTAAGGAGGCCGAAAGACTTCGGAGATGACTTCGTCACCTATCATGTGGAAGCAGATCCGCTTACCTATGATGAGGCGATGAAGACCAGAGATGCTGTATTCTGGAAGGAGGCGATAGACAACGAGATTGACTCAATCACCTCCAACAACACATGGGTGTTGGTTGACCTGCCAGAAGGAGCAAGACCCATCGGATGCAAATGGATCTTCAAGAAGAAGATGAAAGCAGATGGAACCATTGACAAGTTCAAAGCCAGGCTAGTGGCCAAGGGGTTTGCTCAGAAGCAGGGGATCGACTACTTTGACACTTATGCTCCAGTAGCTCGGATGACAACCATCAGATTGTTAATTGCTCTAGCAGCAATACACAAGCTGGTGATACATCAGATGGATGTGAAAACGGCATTCCTTAATGGCGAGCTGACCGAAGAGATCTACATGCAACAACCAGAAGGTTTTGTCGTCAGAGGTCTGGAAGACAAAGTCTGCAAGTTGATGAAGTCTCTGTATGGTTTGAAACAAGCTCCCAAAATGTGGCATGAGAAGTTTGACAAGGTGATAAGGTCAAATGGCTACAGGGTCAGTGAAACAGACAAGTGTGTCTATACGAAGTTTGCTGACGGAAGAGGAGTAATCGTTTGTCTTTACGTGGACGACATGCTAATCCTAGGTACGGATTTAAGCTGCGTCACAGAGACAAAGAAATTCCTCTCGACCAAGTTCAGTATGAAGGACTTGGGGGATGCCGACGTAATCTTGGGGCTCAAGATCATCCGGACAGGTACTGGAATAGCGCTGTCACAATCTCATTATATTGAGAAGATGCTCACTCGCTACGGGTATCAAGATCTTCCTATAATTGATACACCGTACCGGAGTGATCAGAAGCTGGAGCCAAATTCGAGGGAAAGCGTCAGGCAGTTGGAGTACGCTAGCGTCATCGGAAGCTTGATGTACGCTACTACTGCCACAAGGCCTGACATAGCTTTTGCGGTGGGAATGCTAAGTCGGTTCACTAGCAACCCAGGCGTTGAACACTGGAACGCTGTGAAGCGTGTTATGAGATATCTAAAAAAGACTCAGACATTTGCACTATACTACAGCGGAGATCCGTCAGTAGTGGAAGGCTTCAGTGATGCTAGCTGGTGTTCAGAGGTGGAGAGCGAGTATTCTACAGGTGGATTCATATTCGCTTTGGGCGGAGCTGCTATATCGTGGAAATCGAAGAAGCAGACAATGTTATCTCGCTCCTCCATGGAATCTGAATTCTTTGCATTGGATGCTGCTGCAGATGAAGCAGAGTGGCTTCGGGAGCTTATGTATGATCTTCCAGTGGTTGGAGCTCAGATACCGACAATCCCGATATACCGTGACAACCAGGCGGCAGCAGCAGTAGCATCAAATGAACTCTTCAACGGGAAGAAGAGGACTGTGCGGTTAAAGCACAGAGCAGTGAACGATCTCATCTAACGAGGCGTCATTGCAGTGATCGATGTTCGGAGTCAGGAGAACCTGGCGGATCCGTTCACGAAAGGCCTCAAAAGACAGCTGGTCGAGGATACAGCAAGGAAGATGGGTTTGAAGGCATTCTAATATTGTGTCATTATAATCCTATCAATAAATTTTATGTTATTGGTTCAAAGAGAAATCTACCAGATATCTAATTTTTTGATTCAAGGGAGGACTATTGACTGGAAAAATATTAGTTAACAGTGGGTACTTGTTCTACAGAACATGTAAGGGTTTCGGACCCAGAACCACTGTTGTCTACTATGAATTTTCTACGGAAAATTGATCCTGTGGGAAGGATGGCATAATGCCTTAATGAGTTCTCAGACTGAGTGAAGGTCTGTTATGCTTTACAGGAAGCATGGTAGCACAGCACTACAAGGAGTGTGACTCCATGCTATGTATGGCGGTGACTCCACCATGAGGTTCTCGAAAGAGGTAAATCCTCGGCTATGTGAGCCAAGTCACAGCGGCGTAGCACCGCAAATAGGCAGTTGGCCTAATGCTGTATATTGAATTAAAGAGGGATGTAGTCAGCACTACAAAGAGGAGGTGTTCCTCATGTTACGGGTGGCACGACACCACAATGAGGTAAACCCGGCTAGGGATAAAGCCTCGGCCTTGCAAGCCATGTCGTAGCGGCGTAACACCGCACAGAAGCGTAAGGCTTCATGCTGGGTAGTTTGGCACTACAAAGGGGCTAGACCTCATGCTACGGGTAGTATGACACTACGATGAGGTTCCCGGTGATTCGGGGTAAGGTCCTCGGCTTAAGGCCATGTCATAGCGGCGTAGCACCGCAAAGGAAGCGTTGGACGCTTCATGCCATGTCTCTTTAATAAAGAACTCACCTATAATGTATGGACAGAAAAATAGGCCGTTTCTTGAGGGTAAATTTGTAGACGCCCAAAATACATACATTGAAATCCAGGCTGGCACAAGGCCTTTAATGTGGAGCCAGAAGCACAGATAACTACATTATGTGAGTGGAAAAAATTACAGTTGTGGTACAGAATTCAAGGCGTAGTCCATTCTTGTATCATACTGTTGTTCAACCCATGCGGGAAGATTCAAGTCGTCAGCGACATCTATCCTAATGCATAATGGACAGTTATTATGTGGAACGCTTAACTCATATATATAGAGATATGTGGGGGATTGTTGGTGTTTTATTCTATGTGTTGTGTGTGTTCACAACATTCTATTATTAAAAGATAGTCCCACATCAGAAAATCACACCAATATGTATCTCTATATATTACTTATGAATGAATAGAGAGATGCACATGGGTTGAGGCCCAATGGAGGGTGCCATGTGGGAGGATTTTACATAGAGGTGAGAATAAGAAACCAACTTTTGGCCAAAATGAAAATAGATTGGAGCTAAGCCCCGAAGGGGCTTAGCGACTCGGACTCGGACTCGGACTCGAGCTTGGGCTAATAGGCTTTTGAGGCTTATTGTGGCTTTTTGATGGCACTTTGCACTTAGCACGACAGCTCGTCGTAAGGCGCATTGTGCGCTTTAGTTGCGCTCGTGCGCGAGCCTCTGCGCGGCCCTGCGTGGCGTGCGAGGCGTACGGAGCGTACGGAGCGTACGGAGCGTACGGGACGTACGGGTCGTACGGGTCGAGCGGGTCGAGCGGGTCGAGCGGGTCGAGCGGGTCGAGTGGGCCGTTCAAATTATGTAACGTCCGCGGGTCTTGTGGGCTCAGATCCGGAAATGGCTCAGATCCAGAAAATCCGGATCTGGCATTAAACCAGGGCGTGCGTTCAGAATTTGAAAAGCCCACCTCGTGCCTATAATATCAGGAGCATCTCCTCTCTCCAGGGTTACAGAAAATAATCAGAGAATTTCCAGAGAGAGAGAGAAGTGCTGCTGCTATTCCGAGGAGTCGTCGACATTTTTGGCCAGCATTCTAAAGTTCTCTTCGAACTTGCTGGTTCCTGGAGGCTTGTCCGTAAGGCGGATATAGCTTTGAGCGCCGGTGATTTTTCACCCCAGCAGGCTTTCTTCTTCCTCTGTTGCATTCGAGAATACCGTCGCTTCTCTTTAGAAGTTATACGGTTCTGTTGCCTTCGAGAATACCGTCGCTTCTCTTTAGAAGTTATACAGTTCTGTTGTCTTCGAGAAATATTACGAAATCTTTTTAGATTCCCGTAATACAACATCACCTTCTTTAAGGTGTTGTTGCTGGAAACATTGTCTTTACAATAGTTTCTGAACTCGTGTTTTTCCATCGATTGTTCGCCAAGGGACTAACAGCGCATACAAGAAAGGAGAAATACGCTTCGATGGAGATCAATCTTCCAGTATGTGTACCAAGAAGAATAAGGGTTGTGCTTCTGTTAAGATTAACCCCATTCTAGACTTCTTTAGGCCTTTCTGAATTTGTAATAGATGCTTTCTTTAAGAACAATATGAGTCTTTGTAATAGATCCTTTGTAGAAGAACAGTATGAGTCTTTCTAAATCTGTAATAGATCCTTTGCAGACATATTAATAAAAGAACTTCTTTTTATAACTTCTGTTTGAATTTTATTTTTCTCTGTCTGTATATTTTGTAACATCTGCAGTGTCTTCTATAATAAAATCACGGAGAATATGACATTCACAGTGTTAAAACACATGAGAATGTTCATTCTCCGTGTTAAATTACACGGAGAATGTTCATTCTCCGTGCTAATATAATACGGAGAATGACATTTTCTGTTTTAATTACACTGATAATGCCATTCTCCGTTTACTTAACCACGGAGAATGTCATTATCTATGTTGAATTAAACGGAGAATGTCATTCACAGTGTTATAACGCATAAGAATGTTCATTCTCCGTGTAAGTTAAAACGGAGAATGTAATCTAACACGGAGAATGACATTCTAAGTGTTAAAACGCATGTGAATGTTCATTCTCCGTGTAATTTAAAACGGAGAATGTTATTCTCCGTTTCGAACTACGGAGAATGGATTTTCCCGTGTTAAAACGAATGAGAATGCTATTCTCCATGTAATTTGAAACGGAGAATTACATTCTCCGTGTAATTTGAAATGAAGAGTTGCATTCTCCGTGTTAATCTAACACGGAGAATGGATTTCCCAGTGTTAAAACGAATGCGAATTCTATTCTCTGTGTAATTTGAAGCGGAGAATCTCATTCTCCGTCTTGAATTACACGGAGAATGAATTCCCTGTGTTAAAACGAATGAGAATACTATTCTCCGTGTAATTTGAAATGGAGAATGACATTCTAAGTGTTAAAACGCAAGGGAATGTTCATTCTCCGTGTAATTTAAAACGGAAAATGTTATTCTCCGTGTCGAGCTACACGGAGAATGGCATTCCCATTGTTAGAACGAATGAGAATGCTATTTTTCGTGTAATTTGAAACGGAGAATGTCATTCTCCGTTTAAAATTACACGAAGAATTGCCATTATGCAGTCAAAAACTGTGAAACATTAGATATAACAGACTTCAAAAAAGCACCATTGATATCAAAATTGTAAGAAATGTGTTCCAAAAATAATTATATAAAAGAAAGAAGGGCTGAATATGTATTAACGAGGGGGCGCTGCCCCGTCGACCCCCTTAGAAGGACGTGGGGGGAGAGGGCAAGTGGTGCGATTGTGATTACCTAATTCAAGGCAATTCTGGCACCTCATCTTCCTATTCTCTTTTTCCTTGTTCTCATAGTTGCTCTTATAACAGTCCGCCTTTGGACGGTCGGGGCCCTGTTTCGGAACATGTGGTAGAACCAAGTCAGTTGGATTATTTTCAAACTGTTTTTCACAATCTGGAACTGGACGAATTGCACATGAATATAGCTTCTTGTAGAAATCTAATGTTCAATACTGCTCCACAAAATCATAAACTGATTTGTCCGAACCAAATCTGATGCATTGGATTGCATGGCTGCATGGGAATCCATATACCTTCCATCTGCGACAACTCCAATGCCAATCAAGAAGATTCACCAGGTGTGAGAAAGTATCTGCCATCACCTCAAACTCGAAATCACCAGACCGATATACCTTATAAGACATGCCATCATCTGTAAGCTGCTTCAGCATATTCTCGACGTATGGAGTCAATTTGCTATTTAAATCAATTGCATCCTTGTGGCGATCCGAAATCATCTTCATCATCTTCACTCAGATAACGTTTACACGTGCTGAAATATGCATTTTTTTCTCAGCCTTTATCCATGCATTGAATGACTCCGCACAACTAGAAGCAACCTCGCCGTATCTACATCCGGGGAAGAATGCATTTGACCAATGTTCAGGTTTTTGTTTATCCATCCAATTCACAACATGACCACAATTCAGATCATATATCTTCTTAGCTGCTTGTTTATAACGACCTTTGTACAGGAAAAAAATTAATTAAGAAGGAAGTCAAGGCACAAGCACATGAAATGGGACCATTCTCCGTGTTATAGACACGGAGAATGGTCATTCTCCGTTCCAAACTAACGGAGAATGCATATTCTCCGTGTTAAGGAACACGGAGAATGCCATTCTCCGTGAGACTTAAACGAAGAATGGCCATTCTCCGTGTTAAAATAACAGAGAATGCACATAAAAGCTCCATATATATATGTCTGACTTACACACCTGGCATTAGAGCATATACTGCTTGCCTCCAAGCTTCAAGTACATGCGGATACTTGCTTTCATTTCCTTTCTTCTTCAACGGTATGTTATTCTTCATGTGATAATATCAATAGCTATGGTAAGCAGTAGAGAACACTTTAGGAACTTCAGAAACTAAACCGGTGCCTTGATCTGAAAGAAAAACGATACGCCTACTAAATCCAAGAACATTCTTGAGATTTTTAAGGAACCATTCCCAATTGTCGCCATCTTCGTCCGAGATATACCCTAGATAAGAGGGTAGAACTGTTGGTCACCATTCTTCGCTGTAGCAGACATCAAACATCCTCTAAACCTCCCCGTAAGGAAAGTCGCATCCAAATATAGCATCGGGCGACAATATTGAAAACCTTCGACACAAGCCCCATATGAAAGAAAAAGCCGCTGAAAACTCATTGACGTATCATCTTTCTGAAAGTCGATAACAGAACCAATATTGGTTTCCTTTACCTTGTCGACATACCAACACAAGTCGGTGTAAGCTCTAACGTCATCTCCGTACATTTCTTGGTGCACCAGCCTAATGCCGTGGTATGCCTGTCCGTAGGTAAGAGATAAACCGTAGTCAACCTTGAATTCACCGACAACTGATTTTGCCGACTTTTTAGGATCCATCCGAACAATGTCACTAACCAAACTTTTCACAAACTTTGCTGGAACAACTAGATTACCTTTATCCATATAGCCAGCTCCACAATTGTGTTCTCCCACATACCTCTTCACCTCAAAAATTTGATTATCTTTCGAAATAGATATAGCATGGAAGCTCCACAAACAAGCATGAGTCTTGTAATTCTTGCAGCAAACGGTGTACCTCCCTGGCTCAGATTTTAAAATATAGAATGGATGACGAGATTCAAAACATACCTTCCTAACAGCATGCCTAACTTCTTCAACACCATTTAGAAAAATCTGACCAACGCCGGTAATTGATCCATGCCACATATCCGATTTTCTCTTTTTTACCGTCTCAGTTGAGCCCTCATAAAATTCTACTACTCGTTTATCCTTTACAGTAGGAGAACATCTACTCAAAGAACTAACAGAGGAAGACGAAGGTCCAATGGGAGTGCTTTGACAAGGAAAAGATGTCGATAAAGAACATGGAGAGTATACTTGCTCCACAAATAGATCAAAGCTCACGTCATGGGTACCATGGAAACCCCCAACCAATGACCGAAGCCAAAAATCACTGTCAACGTACAGTTCAGTCCCATCGGAATGCAAAAACTTCAAACGAAAGGAAAGTGGATCCAAAGAAGTCCATCGATCGCACACTTGATACTTTAAAAATTCTGCGGTACTTTCATATGTGACACGGCAGGAAACTATATCTCCCTTGAAACAAAGATTAACTAAATAACTTGAATCTATTCCCCCTCCTGATAACACAAAACAGAAGAGATCAGAAACATGACAACACATTTCTGATCATTCTCCGTCTAAAACTAACGGAGAATGATTATTATCCGTCTAAAACTAACTAAGAATGCCATTCTCCGTGTTAAATTACACGGAGAATAGTCATTCCAGTGTTTTAACGCATGAGAATGACCATTCTCCGTTTATTTTAAAATGGAGAATGTCATTCACCGTATTACATTACAAGTAGAAGTTCATTCTCCGTGTTAAATTACACGGAGAATGGCATTCCCATGTTAAAACACATGAGAATGTCATTCTTCGTATAATTTAACACGGAGAATGCCATTCTCCGTTTTATATTAAACGGAGAATGACATTTCCGTGTTAAAACACATGAGAATGATCATTTTTCGTCTAAATTAATACGGAGAATGCCATTCTCCCACTACAAAAATTTGTCAGATTAGCGACGTTCCAAAACGTCGCTAATCTCGGCCAAAACGTCGCTAACCTAAATTAGCGACGTTTTAGAAACGACGGAAAAAACCGTGTCACTAATCGAAAAAAACGTCGCAAAACGTCGCTATGGCAACGTTAGTTAGCGACGTTATTTGCGACGTTCTCACGTGGACGCTAATTAGCGATGCAATTTGCGACGTTATTGTGTGGTCGCTGTTTAGCGACACTTTTGCGACGTTTTGGCGACGACGTGCTGATATCAGATTTGGTGCCACGTGTTACCACGTCAGCAATTTAGCGACGCTTTTAGCGACATTAATTAACGTCGCAAAAATTTAGCGACGAATATTAACGTCGCTAAGTTAAAAAAATATAAAAAAACAGAATCCAGAATGCAAATGGAGCTGGTGCTTGAGCCAAAATACAGAATCCAAAATACAAAATACAGAATCCAATCCCTGGGTTCGCCGACCCCTTCGGTGGAACACTCAATACCGGCACGCACAATACATTCCAGAATATACAAAAAAATATAAAGAAAAAAATAATATCCTCAACGAACAAAGTCAATATATAATATCCTCAACGAACAAAGTCAATATCCTCAAATATGTACAAAGTCAATATCCTCAACGAACAAAGCGAATATCCCCAAATACGTATAAAGTAAAAAATATAGTACATTCCGAAAATGCAAAAACGAAACTACTGATCACCTGGAGCTGGAGCTGGAGCCGGTGCTGGAGCCGGAGCTGGAGGAGGAGCGCCACCAGATGATTGTCGTCGCAATGCCAGGATCGTCTGATACTCCTTCGGTGACAACAGGTGGACGAGCATGTCTCCCGTGCACCGTCGGATATAGACGATGCTCCCGGCGTACCAGCAGACGGTCGCTCCGTAGCCATCTCCTGGAACTGCTGCATCTGCTCGACCAACCGCTGCGTAGCCTCCTACGTAGCGCGGGTCATCTGTCGCAGCGCCTCCGTAGTCTCCTCAAGCCTCTCAAAGCGTGAGATGAGAGCAGAATCATCTGTATGCGGCACCACCATCCTCTGCAGCATCTCGTCACACAGAGCTGCGATCTGCGCATCGACACTCTGCTGGTGGCGGAGCGACTCCTCAGTCTGTGCGGGGCTGGGCACACTAGTGGCGATCTTAGAGGCCTGTGACGCAATGAAGGTACCATAGGAGCCCGTACCATAGTACATACCCCTATGCATGCCACCAACGACCCTCATCAGCTCGTCATCTGACTGAGCTGCGGCGGCCGGGGGCTACTGGGAAGTGCTAACACCAGCTCCCTCTGACCGTGTCGGCCCGGCCTCCCTAAGCCTCAAAAACTCGTCCTAGAAATAACATCTATATGAATTCTCACGTAGTCGCTAAAAATTAATATTAATGAACTAGCATTAAGTAAAACTTCAAAAACTCGGCCTAGAAATAACATCTATATAAATTTTCTACGTAACTAAAAATTAATATTAATGAACTAGCATTAAGTAAAACTTACGTAGGTGTCCCGGGCCTTGTCGTCTACGAACCGCTCCCCCTTCGTGTGCGTGGCGAGGAACAAGGTCACCATATTCGGGTCTTCTCCCGATTCAACCTGTTACGAAATTATTATATGATTTGTCAGTTAAGTTGAAAGAAATATATTACTATAAAGTATTAATTATGGGTATACGGCGAGATATGTACCATATGAGTGAAAACAATCCATGATGGACCGTGACCCACCACACCACTGCGACCCCACCCGTTGCGCTCTTTTAGACTTCGCGGACTTCTCCTTGTAGGTTTCCTCCTCGAATCTCCTCTTCATTGTCGCCCAGTCAGCGACAGAGATCCAACCCTGAATAGGCTCTCCCTGGCGCTCGCGATCCTTTTGGTCGAGGATCGCATCCCTAATGAGCTTGCTGGCGACGCTGGAAAAAATAGACTCGACAGCAACGGTGCGATGGGGAGGAAAGAAGTAAGTCCGCTGAAAATATCATAGAAGTACGTAAGTTATAACATAACATACTAAATGTTAAAAGGAAATAAACTTTTACGTACCGAGAACTGCTCAAACCAGAAGGCCTTCTTGTCGGCCGGGACATCCCTCCAGCTGATCCAGGGCCCCTCGTAGTTCTGTCGCAGGAATGTCCCCAGCGACTGGTGTACGGAGGAGGGATAATACCTGTAAAATAGAAATAAAAATTTATTAAACAAGTTTATAATAAATTTAAACAAATTAAATGCAACAATATTTTTACTTACCGCCTAGTCCGAGTACAGGCCCAAATCTCCAACCTCAGATCCCCCTCCGGACGATACGGAGGATCTGTCTCAAATGGGAGCTACAGCACCCCTGCCCCTACCCCTGCCCCTGTCCGCAGCATGCCCCTCGGCCTCGGCCTCGCCCTCGGACTCGGGGTGGGCCTCGCCATCGCCCTTGCCCTCGACGTGGGCCTCGGCCTCGGCCTGCTCCTCAGTAGTGGGGTCGACCTCTGGAATACTCGACGGTACTGGCTGCGTAGAAGAAGAACGCCCTAGCCTGGAACTGCTAGAGCCGGGTATGGACACACTGCTGGCGACTAGACCGCTAGTGTATACTGGAGTACGGGGGGATGACGAATCGGTAGAAGGAGTGGTAGATGGAGACTGTCGGCCTCGTCGACTCCCACCAGCATCGGAACCAAAGGATCCACGTCGAGCCATATCTGAAAGAATACAGAAGTAAACCATACTACATATGAAAAAAACAAAAGTAAACCATACTACATCTAAAAAATAACAAAAGTAAACCATATTACATCTGAAAATTAAACAAATTCAATCCTCTTCTGAATATTCATCTTGTTCCGAGTCCTCTTCCTATTCCTCTTCACTTCTATCAACTTTCTCTTTCTCTTCTGATACTTCTACCTCTTCCAATTGATGAAACATGTCATGAGGAACTTACGTTGAGTCCACATCGACAATATTTGTAATAAGAGGTAGTTCGTCTTCATGATAAGCTATCTCGTCGACATCGAAGGTATTCCGAGCTTTAGTCTTACAGACTGTCCACCAATCTGATCTCCCGGCTCCTCGTTTTGGATAGCTGGTAAAGTAAACTAGCTGAGCCTGGCTTGCTAGAACAAACGGCTCATAAGCTTGATAGCGAAGGCGATAATTTATGTCAACAAGACCATATTTGTCAACTCTCCAACCTCGACCTTGGATCGGATCGAACCAGTCACATCTGAATAAGATGATCTTACAAGGTTCTATAGCATAATTGTATGTCAGTTCCACAATCTCCCGTAAGACGCCAAAGAAGTCATTACCTGGGTCGACGTCTTTGTAGTTTGAAGATTTTATGCACAAACAACTATTCTTCGTAGAATCCAAATCCAAGAAGTCGTCTCTTATTCGAGCATTTGTTGACTTGAACCTGAAGCCATTTACACAGTAACTTGGCCAGGTCTTCACTTGATAAATTGGTCCCTTGGCTAGAGTTTTAATATACTCATTCTCAAGGATTGCCTCCGGACGATCAACCTAAATACCAAATAAACGATGCTAACTTAATTATTCTGTGCAAGTATATACGTACAGATAAAGTAAATTATGAAGATATCCGTACATATGCTCTCAACCAAAAAGGAAAATGAAGTCTTATTTGCTGTTCTACTTCCTCCTCGGTTGCGTACGGATTGTTGGACGTTACCTCATCCTTAAACATGCTGAAAAGCAACGAAGCATAGGTATATTAGTTATATTGAGAAGCAACAAAGCACGCGAAATAATTTTACTTACCCCTCTAGCTTGTCCACTTCTTCCTCGTCGCAGTTGAGCAATACATATAACATTGCAGCGCTAACCTCGTCGTCATTTAGATATCTTTTTTTTAATTTTACCAGATGGTTTTTCGTAGGCAGTAAATACTTTCAGCTTTGCCTCAATACCAACTTCATAGCCGTCATTATTTCTGGGAGCTCTTGTTCTATTTGTAGCAATATGAGGCTGAAAAATACATGGAACAAAAGTTTGAAATCTCCTCAAGGACATATGCTTCACAAATAGAACTCTCCACCCGTGCCTTATTTTTCACATTACTCTTGAGGTGGTTCAACTGTCGCTCGAATGAGTACATCCAACGATAACCAGCAGGTCCAGCAACAAGAGCCTCATGGATAAGATGAATCGACAAATGCTCCATTGAGTCGAAGAATGCAGGAGGAAAAACTCTCTCAAGTTTGCAAAGTTTTACCACAATGTCCTTCTCTTGCTTCTCTAAAACGATCGACGAGCAACTTGCAAGAACAAAGATCTCTGAAAAATATGCTAAGCTCTGTTAATGGATCCCAGACTACCGGCGGTAATAATTCCCGAAATACAACAGGAATTAACCTCTCCATGAATACGTGACAATCGTGGCTCTTCATTCCGGTCAGTTTACACTCTTTTATGTCGACACATCTTCTTAGATTGGAGACGTATCCGTCCGAAAATTTTAAGTCCTGGATCCATCTACAAAGTCTCACTTTGTCCTCCTTGTCCAGCGAGTAGATTGCCTTAGGCCGTAAAAGCTTTCCCTTTCCGTTGTCTATCATGTGCAATGTAGGGTGTCTGCATATTTCGGCTAAGTCCAATCTAGCCTTCTGATTGTCTTTTGTCTTTCCCTTGACGTCTATTACAGTATTAATTATGTTATCAAACACGTTCTTCTCGATATGCATGACGTCAAGGTTATGTCTAATCAGATTTGTGTTCCAATATCCCTCGCAACGGCTGCTCGTTGTAAGATCTTCAATAGCACTTGGGATTTCTTTTACTTGTTCCCATGTGTCCTCTTCGGACCACATTGGCGGTGGATCGTCCTTCTCCATAGCTCCGACACGGAAAGCGGTTCTGTTCCTACGGTACGGATGGTCTTTCGACAAGAACTGTCGGTGACAATAAAAAAAGCATGGCTTTCCTCCGTGTCTTAAACGAAAAGCCTTAGTGCGGTCCATGCAATACGGACATGAAAGCCTACCATGAGTGCTCCATCCAGATAACATTCCATAAGTCGAAAAGTCGTTGATTGTCCACATTAGTGCTGCCCGCATCTGAAAATTCTGTTTTTTCGAAGCATCATACGTGTACGCCCCTATTTTCCATAGCTGTTTCAGCTCATCTATCAACGACTGTAAGAACACGTCGATGTTCCTCTTCGGGTTGTTCGGACCGGAGATGATAATAGTTAAGAATATGTAAGGTGTCTTCATGCACATCCAATACGGTAGGTTGTACAGAGGGAGGATTACCGGCCAGCATGAATATTGGGAGCCTAAAAGACCAAATGAGGTGAAACCATCAGAGCATAGCCCCAACCTTATATTACGCGCATCAGAAGCGAAATTAGGATATGCTCGATCGAAGTGCTTCCACGCTTCTCCATCAGATGGGTGATCCAACACTCCTTCGGTCTATTGTCGCTTGTGCTAACTCATATTTTCGGCAGTCTCTTTCACCATGAACAACCTCTACAATCGCGACGTCAACGGCAAGTAGTGCATTGAAGCAGTCGGTCTTCTAGACTTGCCTGCAATAGTTGGCTTGTAGCGATCAGCACCACAGAATCCGTACACTTCTGCATCCTTGTGATCTTTGTAGTAAAGCATGCATCCGTTCTGACAACAATCGATCTTGTCGTATCCCATCCAGTGGGATCTCACCGTCCTCTTAGAGCGGTAGAAGTCTTTCGGTAACTTGGCACCCTCCGGCAAGATATCCGTAATCAACTCGAGCACTCTATTGTAGCATTCTTGCAACATGTTAAAGTCAGACTTTATGCTCAAGAGCCGAGTGATCACCTCTAACGGTGAATGGTCCTCACATCCAGGATACAAAGGAGTCCTTGCATTCTCCAGCAACTCCATGAACTTTGCGGCATCGGCATTCGGTGCCTCCTCAGCTACGTCACGATTGTATGGATCGAAACTAGGCCCCGCAGCGTCGAAGACCATGTTCACGTACTCGTTGTCGACACCAGTTCAGTTGTGGACATTCATATAAGGCTCCACATAAGGCTCAACATAAGGCTCCACATAAGGCTCTACATGTCCACTTGGAATGCTAAAGGTACAAGCTCTCCGTATGCGGTCCATTGGTAGTAATTCGGAAGGAAATCCTTTGTGTATAAGTGATACGTCATATCCAATTCTGGTTGAAACTTCATGTTCCGACATTTTGCACACGGGCACTTAATGTCCATGCCGTCCATGGATTGAGAAAACGCCTTCGAGAATTGGAGGAATTGTTCTACTCCGGCGATGTATTCATCTCGCACACCACACTTGTCATCTCGAATGCGGTTGTACATCCACGAACGATCTAGTAGATACATGGATATAGCCATTTCTAGGAATCTGCAAATATGAATAAATTTTAAAACTAAAACGAATATACTAAATACTACATACATATATATATACTGCGAGCCCCCTAGGGGCCCCACCCCGAGCAGCAGATCCCCCAACCCCACGAGCAGCAAGAAGGTCCTAACCCGACGTATGGCCGTGACTCGGGACCATTCCTATGAGTTTCGGGATCCAGGAAAATAGGCGACGACATTAACCAACCAACAAAACTACGTGTTGCAAATATCGGCACTATCGGTATGTGGTTTCGAATCGGAGTATCAAATTTTTCGGTGTCAAAAAATAAATAATTATTACTAAATTATCAGATTTTTCGGCACTATCTGTCACGCCCCGACTCACCGAATCGGTCGTCCTCGCCTTGACTTGAGCTAAATCGATCCCATGAGCTGGGACGTGATGCCGTGCAAGTCTTTATTGGACTTGCACAAGGCAAGAATGTGCACTTGGGATTTACTTTGACACGATGCGTTAAAATTAAACAGTACAGAGAGTTGAAGACATAACATAGGAATAAATTTAGCTTTTCATTCATAAACTTGCAAAGTATGTGCAAGGTCATTTTTACATTACATATGCCATTGCGGCTACATCTTGAAACACAAAAGAAAACTCTCGACCAGCTTTCCGTGAAATAATCTTTGGCGTTCCATACATTCATGCCCTTTTATACATTCGAACCAAAGCCTTCGGTCTGAATTGGGCTTCAAAATACTTTAAAATAGGGGAGCTTCGTGCCGCCTCCCGTTCTTCAGCTCCATTCTAGTCTCGAGCTTCCGCAGCGCGCTCGTTACCTGGGGAGTTGGGGGTTAGCACACTTGCTAGTGGATGGGACGAACCCACTCGTCTAAACCGACACTGCTTATTAAGGATTCTGGCATACGAAGTGATCTTTCTATTTAGAACTATATGAATTTCAGTTCATATCGAAGGCACATTTTAAATGATAACAACATAATCAATTTTAACCATTCTTACCACGGCCGTGCTCCTTTCCTGCACAAAATATACATAACACTTACCACCTGCACAAAACAATAGGTGAGTATGCAATCTATTCTATATGTGGTCATTGGTGATATCGACACCATGAAGGACGATTACGTAGAATTGTGATGCGCCCTCCAGTCCAGGTTGTGAGCCTAACTGGAGGTCTCGTAATGCCTCGCGCCGAAGCACGATTTCCATAATTTCCTCATAGGCCGATTCGGTCCCAGGGTCCCAGGTACCGTCTCGAGGAAAGCTCACCTTGTGCACAAGTCGTCCATGACCATGCGAATGTATGAACAGTTTAATATGAATGAAGTAAATTGCATAGCGTAACCATTATCAAAACACATAATCATTCCTACTCGTGCAAGGGTCCTTTTCCCCGAAACGGTACGTTCTGATTTAGCATCCCGTAGACACTAAATTCTCCGAGACATGATATACCGCAACCAAGGTTTCTTCTTTTGTGTTTTGCCGAGCATGAAATAAATTCTATCTCTTTCCTAGGACTTTATCTTTTCTCTACTTAGAGTGAACTTATAGATTCGGAGTTAACTTCTCTAGGTTGCTATATTATCCCGAGCTCTTGATCTTAGTGGCAAGCATACATCCCGTTAGCATCATCGATTTGAACGTTGAACTTTAAGAATTTAGTTGTCGGAAAGGAGTAGAAAAGAAGGGTGTTTGCCATTGATTGTAAAAGTACAGAACAATTATATAGGAGGACTGAACTTAGACTCACAATACAAACTCGCTCGTACAAAGAAAGCCTAGGGACGAAAAACTAGGTACAACAATCTAAGTAAAATTGTTTATTTTTGATTCTGGGGGGTGACGATAGAGGCTCGGGAAAGCGATGGCAGCTCTGTCTTACTCCTTGGACGATCGGACGTAGCCTTGGCTCTGACGAAGAAATGCTTTCCTTTTTTTCTCCGTATGTGCTCCTCTGCGTATCTCTCTCTGTATGCGTCTGTCTCTCCTTCTTCTTTGCAAGGGAATAACACCTTGCTATTTATAAGAGTAGGAGGGTGATTATTAGGGTTTGCAATGATTACCCATTTTGAAAAGTCGGCGGCTTAAGAGTTATCAATCTGGACCGTTCATCTTGAATATAAAAAATTTGAGCAATTAATGTGATTTCATCAAATCTCTGTGGGCAATAAATGTTGATTGCCATGAATATTCGTGATTTGTGATAGCCTGCCACGTATCCAATTTGTTTGATTTGATTAGATCTGGGCAATTATGACGATCGCAACAAATCTGATTTTGTTAGGATTTGTTAGCACCCATAATTCCAGGGAAGATAAGACTGCCACGTATCTCAATTGTCGCGAAGAGCGCCATGTGTCTCAACTGGATCATCCTGGCCGAGCCGCATATGGGGGGGGGTCCTCTCAGTCGCATAAAACATGCAGCCGTATGTGGATGGGCAGTCGCATAGGGATAGGCAGCCGCATGCAGAGGGGCAGTCGCATGGGGATAGGCAGTCACATGCAGATGGGCAGCCGCATAGGGATAGTCAGCCGCATGCAAATGGGCAGCCGCATGGAGTGGCATCGGGACTTGGTGGATTTTACCAGCCGTAAGGAGATTTTTTCCTTTTTCCCATGAATGCGCCATCATGTCAGTTATTATTGCGTCTTTATGTCAGAGCTGTCATGGCTGTTGTTTTTGTCAGAGCAGTCATGAGGACATTAAATGCAGCCGCATGTAGAGAAGAACTGTTTGAAGGCCACGTGGCTTCTTTTTGAGCCGCATGGATCTATCCGAGCCGCATGGACCCCTGAGCCGCATGGACTTCTGAGCCGCATGGGGATCCTGAGCCGCATGAGAATTCTTCTGTTGGAGCCGCATAGGTCTTTCTTTATTCTTTTCCATGCTTCTACAAGACCCCCTTCAAAGTTTTTAATTTTGTAAAATTGAAATACTTTGAATAAGAAGCATGGCCATGTAAAAATTCTTCGGGCCGCATAGGATGTTCTGGCCGCATGGATGTCTCAGCCGCATGGCCATCTGAGCCACATGGCCATCTCAGTCGCATGGCCATCTGAGCCACATAGGCTCCTTGTCACGTGTGCAAATCTTTGCATTGATTGCCTTTGATTTGAGCCGTCTTTTGTGGGGATTCCCAAGAGTCGGCTCATTAAATATTTGGATTTTCTTTGGATGAATCTCCTTCATGAGTGGGGGCGAAATCTTAGGAGTCGGACAGAGTTAATCGAGCTTTTGCTGGCCAGGAGCTTGCCCTGAAGAAATTGGAGGACGGCTGGCGGGCACACATGGACTTGGATAATGCGGAGCGGTTGTCCCAGGAGGCTGAGCACCGAGCTAGGCAGCGGCTTGAACGGGGGACCACCTTGGTGAAGAACCGTCTCCTGGAATTATGTACCGTCGAACCATAGACGGCTTTTTTCCTTCTTTTTGTTTTCGTTCTTTTCCTTTCTTTAAGTGGGACGATGTCCCTAGAACATGTAGTACTTTCGCCTTCCAAATAAAAGAGTATGCTTTATTCTATCCTTTATTTGTACTGCTTGTTGTGCCTGCGGTGTCGTGGTGGTGTTTGCCCTGCTTAGGGGACTGTTTGTGGACCTGTTACCCTTGGCATACCTGGGTTTTAGGTATGGATAACAAGTTTGATGGGGACACCTTGAACAATTCCACGGTAAGGTGGTCATGGACGTTTTCGGTATCGGGAGAAAGAATGCCATGGAGCAGCTGGGCTCCCGGGGCATGATGAGGAATGATGTGCATGTACTAGGAAACTTAGTACAACATTTATAGTCAGCAGAGGACATTTGTGGGCCTATTATCCTTGGCGTACCTTGATTCATGATACGGATAATAAGACGAGAGAGAAAACCAACATACTTACTCAGAGGTAATGAGGACATGGCAAGTATGGGGGTTTTACCGCAGAGTCTTCCTACTCAGAGGTAATGAGGACATGGCAGGAGTGGACTTAACGGAAGATATTTGTGGTCAGCAGAGGACATTTGTGGACCTATTATCTTTGGCGTACCCTGGGGTTTTTTTTTTGGTACAGATAATAAGTCGAGGGAGAACCAACATATTTACTCAGAGGTAATGATGACATGGCAAATATGAGGGTTTCTTCGATGGAGTCTTCCCACTCAGAGGTAATGAGGACATGGCAGGAGTGGGCTCCATGAAGGGGTACATAGAACGACTCAGAGGTAATGAGGACTTAGAAGTTCTATGTAGAGGGGTGATTTGTTTTTGGCGGAAGTGAAACGACTCAGAGATAACATCGACGTGGTCGTTTTGGAAATTTTGTGGATCTGTTACCCTTTTTGTGTACTGAGAGTACGGGTAGTGGATCATGAGGGAGGAGCCCTTTCAGAGGAATAAGTTCAGAGGTATGGTCATACATGACTTACTATCTGAAAGAGTGACCGGAATGTAAGTTCAGAGGCACCTGCGGGTACATAACTCAGCAATCTGGGATATTGTGAATGCGAGTTCAGCGGTACCGGCGGGTACATAACTCAATAATCTGAGATATTTGGAAGAAGAATGTGAATGCGAGTTCAGAGGTACCGGCGGGTACATAACTCAATAATCTGGGATTTGGTGAATGTGAGTTCAGCGGTACGGACGGGTACATAACTCAATAATCTGGGATTTTGGAAATGTGAATGCGAGTTCAGAGGTACCGGCGGTTACATAACTCAATAATCTGAGATTCGGAGAATATGAGTTCAGCGGTACCGGCGGGTACATAACTCAATAATCTAGGATTTTGAGAATGTGAGTTCAGCGGTACCGGCGAGTACATAACTCAATAATCTGGAATTTGGAGAATGTCGTTTAAACATAATATTTCTTCAGGAACTTGCCGTTGACGGACAACATGAGCAAGTCTCCGTTTTGTTTTGCGAGGCGGTAAGCACCGTTGGAGAATACGGCCTCAATGATAAATGGACCTTCCCATTTTGACTGGAATTTGTCGGCGGTTTTGTGAGTCATAACCATCGGCCTCCGAACTGCCAAAACGAGATCGCCCACTTGGATTGTTCTGATTTTAACCTTCTTGTTGAAGGCTCCAGAGATGCGTGCTTGGTATAGCTCGATTCATTGCTGAGCCAAGAGGCTCTTTTCATCTAAGGCCTCCAACTCTTGTAGCCGACGACGGTAGTTATCGTCTGTCGTCAATTGGTAAGTAAGAGCGACGCGGAGCGAGGGTATTTGATTCTCCAATGGGAGAACTGCCTCACTCCCGTACACCAGGGAGAATGGTGTGTTCCCTGTGGCTGTTCGGACTGTGGTATGGTACGCCCATAAGCATTCACCAAGCTTCTCGTTCCAGTCGTGTTTGTTGGACGATACGAACTTTTTGAGCAACTTGATGACGGTTTTGTTGAATGCTTCTGCCAACCCATTCGCTGCCAGATTGTATGGCGTCGAAGCAACATTCTGAATTCGGTGCTTGTCGCAGAACCGATAGAAGGCGTGGCTTGCGAACTGCGGACCATTATCGTGGATGATCCTTCGGGACAGTGCAAAGCGATAGATGACGTGATGCTTGAGGAAGCTGATCACGTTTGAAGTCTTTACTTCTGCAAGCGGAACAGCTTCCGCCCATTTGGGGAAGTAATCTGTGATGGCGAGTATGAAGCGATGTCCTTGGGAAGAAGGTGTAGTGATCTGACCGATGATATCCATTCTCCATGCTTCGAATGGCCAGGATGCCACTGTCGGATATAGAAATTCGGATGGCTGGTGGATGAAGTCCGCATGGACTTGGCAGGCTTTGCACTTTCTTATATAGTCTATCGCATCTGCTACCATCGTGGGCCAGTAGTAGCCCATTCGGCGAAGACGGTCTTACAATTTCGGGCCAGGTTGATGGGCCCCGCAGACACCTTCGTGAGCTTTGCGTACGGCTTCTGCGTTTGACAGACATCGAAGCAATAATCCATCGTAGGATTGGCGATACAACATTTTCGTCTCTGTATCGTAGAAGATTCTGAGAGAACGCCTTCTGATAGAGGTGGCTTCCTTTGGGTTCTCGGGCAGGATGTCATAGACTACGAAGTCTATGAATGGTTATCTCCAGTCTGGTACTTCGTCTATCGTCTGAGCGGAATAACTCGCCACGAATTGAATGTTGTTCTTGGGACAGACCAGTTCATAGCCTATCACATCCACCGATTGATGAGCATAGTTCGGAACCGCTAGGGAAGCGGCAAGACCTGCTAGGGCATCGGCTTCGAAATTTTGGAGTCTGGGAACGTGTTCGATGAGGAACCCCTCGAACGACGAGATGATGTTGATCGCTATTTGGTGATAGGGGATCATGTCTTCATGGCGGACTTTGTATGATCCCCGGATCTGATTGACGATTAACTGTGAATCGTCGTATGCTTCAAGATATTCTACCCCCAGCTCTCTTGCATGTTGGAGGCCAATGACTAAAGGTTGTACTCGGCCACATTGTTAGAGCAGGGTTCTGTGAGGGAGTAAGCGCGATTGATCACCAACCCGGAAGGAGAAACCAGCACCACCCCGACTCCGACGACGATGTTGCCCTTAGGTCCGGTCCTTGAGGCACCGTCGAAGAACATTCGCCATATATCATCGTGAGAGGTTGCATGGGAGTCGGCGACCTCATCTGGGATGTCTTCGTATATTCTGGCCGACCCCGGGCCTGGGTGGGCTGCTAAAAAGTCTGCCAGAGCCTGACCTTTAATAGCTTTTTACAGGACGAAGACCATATGGTAGGGGGACAGTAATATTGCCTATGTAGTGAGACGAGAGCTGAGTGCCCCTGGTTTAGTCATGAGGACCCTAAGGGGGTTGACTCGTGATATCACATGTATGGTTTGTCCCGTGACATAGTATCGCGTCTTTTGAATGGGGAACACCAGGGCGAGGCATTCCTTCTCCACGGCGGTATATCGGTGCTCTGGCCCAATCATCATTCGGCTGAGGTAATATATAGCTTGCTCATGGCCTGCATCGTTGTTTTGTGCTAGCAGAGCGCCGAGGGAATGCTCCATTGCTCGTACATAGAGCAGGAATAGTTTTCCAGCAACCGGGGCCACCAGGACTGGAGGGTTCGACAAATATTCTTTGATGCTGTCGAAGGCACGCTGGCATTCTTCATCCCATACGAATGAGATGCCCTTCTTCATGAGATGGGTGAATGGCTGACATCGCCCGGAGAGGTTGGAAATGAACCTCCTGATGTAAACTAACCTCCCTTGGAGGCCTCGGAGTTTTCAGATATTTCTCGGGGGATCCATCTCCATGATTGCCTTTGTCTTCTCAGGGTCTACGTGGATACCCTGGGAGGTGATGATGAAACCCAAGAACTTCCCGCTGGATATGCCCAAGAAGGATTTCGTAGGGTTCATTTTTAAATTGTGCGCTCGCATTAGGTCGAACACTGTCCTTAGATCATGCAGATGATCTTCCTTAGCGGCTTTTGACGGCGATGTCGTCAACATAGCACTCCACGGTCTTGCGTAAGTGATCCCTGAAGATGATACTCATGGCTCTCTGATAGGTGGCGCCAGCGTTCTTTAAACCGAAAGGCATGACTGTGTAGCAGAACGTGCCTATTGGTGTTCGGAACGATGTATGCTTTTTGTCGTCGGAAGACATCTTAATTTGGTTGTACCCCGAGAAGCCATCCATGAACGACATACGTTCGAAGTCGCAGGTTTTGTCAATCATGATGTCTATGATAGGGAGGGGGAACTCATCTTTGGGACACGCCTCGTTCAAATTGCGGAAGTCGATGCAGATTCGAATCTTTCCATTCTTCTTGAGGACCGGTACTATGTTGGCGACCCAGTCCGGATGTTGTTCCTCACGAATGAAGCCACTGGCTATCAGTTTGTTGACTTCGGCTTCGATCGCATCCATGATGCCTGGGCGGAAGCATCTTTGTTGTTGTTTGATTGGCTTTGCATCTGGCCGAATGTTGAGCTTGTGAAGAGCAATATCAGGATTTAACCCTGGCATGTCTTTATAGTTCCAGGCGAACACATTAATATATTCTTTGACGAGTTCCAGTAGCGATTCTCGCACTTCGTCTGTCAGGCTTTTACTAACGAAGATTGGTTTCGGAGAAGAGTCGCTGCCTAGATCCACTTGCATGACCTTATCTTCAGTAGGAGGCTCTATTTGTTCAAACCGCTTCTTCCATTGCGCATCCAGCTGTTGGGCCCACGGCTCTAATTCGAGGAGTTCAGGAAAGTCTTTACCATCTTCGTAAGCATCAGCGAATGCCATATTGACAGACAGGACTTGCCTGAATACATCTCCGATGCTGATATCCGAATCAGAAGTTGGTGATCCGGTTGAGTGTGAATGCCAGTCGGATTCCTCATCTGAGCTTTCAGGGGTCGTTGTAGGCGTAACATACCCCAGTCCGCATCGGGTCTTGTTGTAGTAGTCCTGCGGTTTGCCAGCCGAGACTGGCGACTTTAAAGGTAATCGTCGACCAGTGCCGTACTTCAAACCTGGCGTAGTCTCCAGATCATACCCCTGTTTTTGCATGAGATATTTGGACTGGGGGCTATATAGATAGATAGGCAGCCTCCCGGCGTCCGATTCGAGATCGACTTCTTCTATGGTGAAGGGCTGTGGATCATTCTTCCGACCGAAGATGATTGGATGATCCCTTCCCTCGATTATGCAGTAAGCGTCTTCCGCGGGAGTAAGCTGATTTGCGGTGTAAACATTTGTCACCTGTGTATGTAGGTGATTGCCTATACCGTGTTCCATAGCATACATTGTACAAAGCTTATTAAGCTCGATGTAGTTCAAAGATAGCCCTTTATTGATGAAGTAAGGTATCTTTTCTAGCGGGATTACATCATCTGCGGATGGAACATCAGTGTGAGCGGCCACATACTTGGCCAGTTCTGGTTCTTCTTCGGCCACCCTCTGTATAAATGAAGACTGAAAGGACGACTTAGACAACTTGATCATCAGGGTTTCTGCTGGTAGAGCAGAACGTGGAGTTGTTGGCAAACTAGCGACCCCCAGTTTGGTACTCGATGCTGGACGGGGAGTGGTTGGCTCACTAGAAGTCCCCAACTTTGCATCGGGGTGTCGATTCTTCTTGGAAAGACGTATCGTCATTGGCTTGTCGGAGGGATTGAGCTTCTCCGTTTGTGGCTGGCCGACTCTAGGCAGTCTGATTGTCAGTGGCTCCGTTGTGGGTCTTGGCGCTTGGCCGGACCTTGGCAGCCGGATTATCATTTGCCTTTCTTGTGCTGAGAGGCTGATTGCGTCCTTACGCAGAGCGGCCGTAAGGGGTACGGACTTGCCAGGTTTACGAGCTTGGAGGTGGATCGTCAGAGGTTCTTCTGATCCTGTGGCCGTCTCAGCACGAGCTTGCACATCTCATTCACCAAGGTGCCTCTTCGACTTTTCGTATAAGCAGGAGTCTGAGTAGTAGGATTCGACCCCTTTGAAGAGATCGATGTCGGCAAATTCTGTCCTCACGAGGCCGTGTTTATCGACATACTTGAAGTTCTGGTGCAGCGTGGAAGGCACAATCATGTAATCGTGTATCCAAGGGCGCCCCAGGAGGATATTGTAGGAAGTGTCTGCATTTATGACGTAACAGGTCACTTCTGACTGAAGATCGCCAATTTGGCACTTCAAGCGAATCTTTCCAATTGGGTAGCTCCTGTCCGAATTGAAACCGCTGATGGCGGTGCTTGTTGGCGTCAGGCGATGCATCGGAATGCGAAGATGGTGTAATAGACCCTTCGGGATGATGCTTATGGAAGAACCAGGATCGATGTGCATCCGATCCACCTTTACGTCGCCGATGTATCCAGTGTAATATAACGGACAATCGTGCAGGTTGGTTTTGATGAGCATGTCCTGTGGAGTGAAGACAATGTTGGGCATCGCTCCCGTGCAAGAGCTGTCTTGGAGATCTGCAGGCGGGCTCTCTTCCGTGAGGTTGACCTGAGCTAGATATAGTGCGTCGCTCAAAGCTGTGCGAACATCCTTGGAGAGTCTCAGGAGCTCGTATAATGACAATTTGGCCGGTGTGTTGGCCAATTGCGCCAAGATGTCAAAGTTGTAGGGCCTTTCCAGCCCATGAGGTGCCTCTTTTCGGAGGGATTTGTCAAAGCGAGTCTCCTTCGGCCTAGGCTTGTCGGTCGTCGGAGGTTGAGAAGGTCCCGGAGCGTCAGCAGTAGCCGGCTGATGTTCTTCAGTCGAGTTATCTGGTGTAGGTTGGGATTGAGCACCAGACCGAGTAACGACAGCTACAGCTTCCTCAACATCAGCCGAGATTGTACGGCAGGATCTGACCTTTCTATCCTTCTTCCTGCCAATGGGGAGTGGTGCGAACTGAGTCACTTCAGGTACCAAGTCTGGATGGACCCACATGACTTCCCCTCGTGACGTGGTAAGGGGTACTAGACCAGTAGCCTGATCTCGAGGAGGTGGAAGATTAGCAATCTTTATTGTCGCCCGAGGGATGGGTATCACGCCGTCTTGAGTCTCTGTCGGAGGGAAGCTGCCAAACTGCACGGACACCATGTTGGCTGCACGGTTACCTCCTCGAAATCAATGGCCAGAGCCTTCGAATTGATGAGATGTTGGATGTATCGCTTTAGTTGGTAGCAGTCGTGTGTAGCATGGTGGACATAGCGGTGGTAATGGCAGTACTTTGGGTTCTCCATTTCTGCCGGCCGAGGTTCCCGTCTTGGGAGAGGGAGCTGAATTCTATCTCCTTGTATGAGCATGTCCAAGATGGGCTTGACATGGCCATCTTCGAAGGAGTAGGTCATTTGCGGCCATTGCTTGTCTGCCGATTTTGACTCAGGTTTCTGGGCTGTGTCGGCCACCATAGCCTGCTTGCCCTTGTTGTCCCGATTGTTGGAGGAGTTACCACCATTGTTGTTGCTGGTATTAGGGCGCTTGTCCTTGTCCTCTCCGTCAGAAATGTGCAATCCCAGTTGGCGAGCCTTCTTCAACCTGTCTTCAGCGCTAGTGGCACTGATGATAAACGTCTTCCAGTCCTTAAATTAACTTTCACCCATCGAGAGGCTGATTGTTGGGAGCAGTCTCTTTTGGCAAATTTCAATTAAGGAGGAATCCGGATTACCAGACGGCAACTTCATGGCGGTTTGGCGGAACCGCTCAATATAGTTCCTTGTCAGCTCTTTCTTCCCTTGAACGACATCCATGAGGGTGGACATTGTGATGTCCTGTCCTACTTCGTAGAACCTCTCCAAGAACATGCGCTTGAAGCTGGCGAAGGAGTGGATGCAGTTGTCTGGTAGGTTACGGTACCAATCGAATGCGACCCCTTCCAATGCCCCGATGAATAATCGTGTAAGGATGGCATCGTCATGGGGCAGATGGTCGGTGGTGACCTCGAAGTAAGTGATGTACCGACTTGCGGAGGTCTTCCCATCATATGGATTGATGTGGAAGGGTTTATACTTTGGTGGGAAGGGAACATCTCTCCACGCAGCGGGATACGGTTGTCGTATCCTGAGGTCCTGGCAGTTTTTTCGGGCGTAGAACATGGCTCGGAGCTTCTGGACCTCTCTTCTTGCCTCCCTGGCTTCGTCTGCAGCGGTAGGAGCCGACATTTCAGGAGGATTATTGCCCGGGTTTGGTGCCGCTGAGTTCGAGTCTGCATTGACCGCGGGACCCAAGTTTGTTTGGCCAGGCGTCCCTCCTTGCAGCGTAGGGAGGGCTGGTTTGATCTCGTCCACCGATTTGACCAAAGTGCGCAGTATGGCCTCCAGAGTGTTGATGCGTTGGCGATCACTAGGACCATCTTGTTCGTCGTTTGTCATGAACGCCGTCCTCACATGAGTAGAAGTGGAAGGGACGGTGGATGACGTGCCCTCCGAGTCATACCCCTGTTCCGAGAAGTCATCAGGGTATGTGGGAATGTTCTCCTCTGGTTTGGACTCAGAAGGAATAGTACCCCTAGCTTTCGAGTTTGCTTCGTCTTGGGAATTGTGGACGTCCTCGGGGACGTCGGGATCTGCTGCATCTAATGGGAGAGTTATTCCTTCCGGCTCGTCTCCTTGGAACATCAAATTGTCGTGGAGGTTCGGAGAAGTGCTACCTCCAGTTCCAGCAACCCCCAGTGATGTGGATGATGAATTTCCTACTGTAGCAGATTTCGTCTTTGAACGGATGCCTTGGAAAACTCCGGTTGTGGGCAACCGTTTAAATGACAGTTTCTTAGTCACAGTGGTTGAAATCTTCGGGCTGGAAACGTTTATCTTCTTCCCTCTCCCATCGGTGGGGATTTTCTGAGCAGAGTTGCAGGAGACGACGGGAAGTGCCTCATCCTCTGAACATGGTTGTTGCAGTCTTTGGAAGACGGACTGCCGGTCTTCTCGTACCGTCGCATTATTGCAACAGCAGTTGACGATGACTTGGGTGCAGTGACGTCCGTGGGAGGACTCTTTGCACCCCGAGGCATCTTCTCTTTCCTTGCGCTTGTGGAGGATAGCCTCACGCAAGTCAGATGGGCCTGGAACGACCATGTTTGCTCCCTGGGTTTTGGGAGACTTTTTGGAACCACTTTGTAAGTTTGCCGCTGGGGGATGGACTTGAGTGATTCTGTACAACTTCCCATCGGAGGCCCGCATAACAGTATATGGAGCGCTCGGATGGTCAGAGGTCGGGACAGCGGACTAAGCTCACCAAACTCGCGCTGCCCTAGACTTCTTCACTCTAGTACGTGGAAGCACATAGTAGGAAGAGTCTAAGTGGTGCTGTAGAGATTCAGACATATTTTCTCGGGAGCATGAGAGATCAGGACCGTAGGAGAGGCGATCGAAGACTGAGCCGCGTGGAGCAGACGACATGTCACGCCCCAGAACCAGAATACTGGAGAGCGGGGGCAGACATAGCCAGCTACGTATAACGGAATGGAATCCACCCCGCTATACGGTCACGGCTGTCTAGATATGTGAGGGTTTCACTATAATCCATCAGTCTCTTAAGGTCAATAACAAGCCTAGTGTCTCAATCTTAACAAGTAATGATAGTTACAAGATATCAGATCACCAAATATACAATTGTAAGGCGTCCCAAACATTACATATCCAGATGATCATGAAGCTAGTCATACAAAATGTAAGGACTAGCAAGAGTTAAGTCATACATGATCAACCTCGAGTTGCCAATCATGTTACAGCCCGTAGGCAGACAGTAAGTAAAATATACACGAGCTAACACTTGTTCGGCGGCTAAACGCCTCAAAAGAATAATGTACAATTACAGTGGGAGAACAAAAGAAACCCACTCGTTGCCAGGATTCCCTCTAGTGGTCACCATCTGGCTGGAAAGCAGGTAGATCCTTTGCTGCCGCTCCGGTATCTGGCCATACAAAACCAGCTGGGTCAGACCCCAGAAAGAGCAAGTGCCACAAAGGAGGCTTCACTTAAGAACTAAAACCAGCAATTAGCACAAGAATATAATTACTTAATAAGAGACAGTAATTTAAGAAAAAAAAACATGACAGGTGAATATAAAAGTCAATCTTGTACAGAATCAATAAAAGACAGGACATATTGGAAAAGCGTGACAGGATGATATACGATGAGATAACCATGGGACTATTCAGATAACCAGGTTACAACCCGTAAACCAAACAAGGACCGGGGTTGTAACCCTTCGTCTGAACGGAACTTGGCTTCTCTCACCATTTATCGGCAAGGTAAATATAAGAAATCGAGACATGTAACAATCTGGTACAGGATCAAGACAAGACTAGACAGATTATTCCCATACAATCAATCACGGCCAAGCAATAAGTACGGCTTGCTACTTTAACTAACTAGGGTTATCACAGGCCTAGTTACTAGCAAGATGCAAATGAAAATTCCAAGTCCGATTACCTGTTTGTTACTACCTGAGTGATCCCAGCAAGAAAAGGAAAAGATAGCAGGATATAGCAGACACACTGTAGTAAGATACATGTGTCCTAAGGTACCACACTCGACGACGGGCTGGAAGTGCGCTCATCTCGACGGATAGCAACAAATCCCATGTATATATATATAAGGCCGGGACCAAAGGGGCAACAGGTAACTGGGAAATTCTCTATGAACTATTTGATCAATCTAGTCATTAACCTAGCCAGATTCAGTATGAATTCCTGACCGTGGTACTCAGGGATCATGCCCTAGACATGATGCAAGACACAACCGGACCAGTAGTTTATACAAGCACAATCAATGCAAACAACCACGGTGTCAGAATTAATTATACAAGTCATGTCATGTCAGGTAGCCATCGCAACAGCTGTTCGAGATAATCGTGTCAGGTTTATCATATCAAGTGTGCTAGTCAGGAGTGCGCCACGACGGGCCACTATCAAGTCATGTCATGTTATCATGTCAGGAGTGCACCACTACGGGTCACTATCGTGTCATGTGTAGCAGGTCAAATTATCAGGTCAAGTTATCATGTCAGGAGTGCACCACGACGGGCCACTATCATGTCATATTCAATTATCATTCTAAACATATTAAGTAAATTCGTGATTATCAAGTTCATGACAAAAAGACGTAAGGATATAAAATAGACATAAAATATCTAATAAAATATTAATATTCAGGGCTATAGAAGAGCCATGCGGCTAAGGCATATGCGGCCAGGTAATAATCACATGCGGCTGGAAGAAGAACAGCCCATGCGGCTGGAGAAGACTGGGCCTTATGCGGCCAAAAAGTAACCGGGTCTCATGCGGCCAGGAAATGACAGTGGCATATGCGGCTAGCAGGAGTTTAAGTTCATGCGGCTCAGGGTGTTGAGTTCATGCGGCTGAGGGTGGACGGAGTCCCATGCGGCAGCAGGGTGAAATGCTTATGCGGCTCAGGGGCAATGAATGCATATGCGGCTGAAGGAGCAGTGGAGCCTATGTGGCTCGAACGACTCCGGGTCATGTGGTTAAGTATGGCGGGCACATATGCGGCTGCATAGGTAAGAGGGCGCATGCGGCTAAAATAAATCGGGTCATGCGGCCCGGACTCAGAAGCCCATGTGGCTCAGTTAGGACTGGGCCTTATGCGGCTAGGATTAAATCTTCATGCGGCTGGAAGAATCGAGTTCCTGCGGCATAGGCCATGCGGCCAAGTAACTCAGCAAGGCTTATGCGGCCAGGAATAAAACTTGCTGCATAAAGCTATGCGGCTAAGTCCAGTCGGCTATGAACTGTTCTTCTTCTCCATCCTCCCGAGAAGAAGAACCCTTCAAGCCATGGCTCCCAAGCTCCATGAATCTTTCATCCAGAGTCCAAATCCAAACTTCCATAGGTCAAAATGGGACAGAATGAAATTCTCAACAACATGGAACCATCAAAACTCGAAAATAATCAGATTAAGTAGATCAAAACCCAAGAAATCCGAAAATAAAGTAAATATAGATCTACAAGAATCTAGCCATGGAAAATAAAAATGCCAAGTTCTAAAGTTAGTCAAAATGCTGTAAGGAAGAAAATAAAGCAATAAAATTTGAGTTCCTCCATGAAGCAAGTTGCACTTGCCTAGAGCTCACTCTCTCTCTCTCTGGTAGGTGGAGAGTTAATGAAGAAGAAGAAGAGTAATGAGTAATAATGGAAGAGAGAGAGAGTGGAATATAAATGAGGGTGGTGGTAGGTGGGAGTGGTTTGGTTCACATAAAACCCAACCAAGCCAAACCCACTAAACCGAACCAAACCAAGCCAATGCAATGCCATGATGAATCATGAAGTACTCAATAAACCAAGCTCCATTAATCAGAATTAATCCCTGAATGATAAATGACAATTAAACCACAATGCTAAATATGAAATAAACCATAACTAACTAATCAAAGAAAAGAGAAATACGGGTCAGAAATATGAATACGTATAAAATACGTATCACGAATTTCGGGGCACTATACGGCATGCGGCTGGAATCAACAGTCTTCATGCGGCTGGCAATCGTAGCCGTATAGGCTTTCTTCATGCGGCTGGAAGTCTCGGCCGTATAAGTCTTCTCCATGCGGCTGGAAATCTTAGCCGCATGAGTGTTATGCATTCGGCTGGCAGTTTCGGCCGCATGGACATCATGCATGCGGCTGGCAATCTCGACCGCATGAATGTTCAGCCGGCGGCTAGTGCCTTTGTTCGGCTTCTTCCTGGAGCACATAGAATCACTCTTTGTCCCTGCAAGTCTAGCATCGTAGTGCTTTTCTCTGCCGGACTTGGGGACAGCAGAGTCCTCTATGGTTTGAAGTGGAGCCGCATAAGACTTGCCTTCGCCTTCTTGGGCAGCAGAGAGTACTCTGTCCAGAGCTTGGGGAGGAGCAAATGACTTTGGCCTCCACTCCCTGCGAGCTTTTTTTATGCGGGTTCGCTTATGGACCGGGCCAGTGCTCCCGTCGGAGAGCATTTCTTCAAATGTCTGTTGGTCGAAGCGGACGACCATCTTCTGTTGCGTGGAGCCAAGTTTGGCTGCATCCGATTGCATCACCAACTCTTCAGCCGTGGAGAAGTTTGTCCCCAGAAGAGTCGCCATCGCGTTTGCCATTGATTGTAAAAGTATAGAACAATTATATAGGAGGACTGAACTTAGACTCACAATACAAACTCGCTCGTACAAAGAAAGCCTAGGGACGAAAACCTAGGTACAGCAATCTAAGTACAATTATTTATTTTTGATTCTGGGGGTGACGATAGAGGCTCGGAAAAGCGACGGCAGCTCTGCCTTACTCCTTGGACGATCGGACGTAGCCTTGGCTCTGATGAAGAAATGCTCTCCTTTTTCTCTCCGTATGTGCTCCTCTGCGTATCTCTCTCTGTATGCGTATGTCTCTCCTTCTTCTTTGCAAGGGAATAACACCTTAGTATTTATAAGAGTGGGAGGGTGATCATTAGGGTTTGCAATGATTACCCATTTTGAAAAGTCGGCGGCTTAATAGTTATCAATCTGGACCGTTCATCTTGAATATAACAAGTTTGAGCAATTAATGTGATTGCATCAAATCTCTGTGGACAATAAATATTGATTGCCATGAATATTCGTAATTTGTGATAGCCTGCCACGTGTCCAATTTGCTTGATTTGATTTGATCTGGACAATTATGACGATCGCAACAAATCTGATTTTGTTAGGATTTGTTAGCACCCATAATTCCAGGGAAGATAAGACTGCCACGTATCTCAATTGTCGCGAAGAGCGCCACGTGTCTCAACTGGATCATCCTGGTCGAGCCGCATATGGGGGGTCCTCTTAGCCGCATGAAACATGCAGCCTCATGTGGATGGGCAGCCGCATAGTGATAGGCAGCCGCATGCAGAGGGGCAGCCGCATGGGGATAGGCAGCCGCATGCAGAGGGGTAGCCGCATGGGGATAGGCAGCCGCATGCAGATGGGCAGCCGCATAGGGATAGTCAGCCGCATGCAAATGGGCAGCCGTATGGAGTGGCCTCGGGACTTGGTGGATTTTACCAGCCGTAAGGAGATTTTCTCCTTTTTCCATGAACACGCCATCATGTCAGTCATTATTGCGTCTTTATGTCAGAGCTGTCATGGCTGTTGTTTTTGGCAAAGCAGTCGTCAGGGCATTAAATGCAGCCACATGTAGAGAAGAACTGTTTGAAGGCCACGTTACTTCTTTCTGAGCCGCATGGATCTATCCGAGCTGCATGGACCCCTGAGCCGCATGGACTTCTGAGCCGCATGGGGATTCTTCTGTTGGAGCCGCATAGGTCTTTCTTTATTCTTTTCCATGCTTCTACAAAGGGGCCGAAGAACTACCCACCAAAGGAGATTGTGCCGAGAGTAGGAGAACGCTTTGCGACGGTCAAGCATCAGTTACACGAACTCCTGCAATGGCACGACCATCGAATTAGAACCCTTCCTTCAATCCCTCCTTCGAAATTCCCAAAGACGCATTCCGAAATCGACGCGAAAGCACACTATCAAATCCACGCAACAATTCATTCAGAAAGCAAAAAAATAATAAAACCAACGGCAGACGGATTGCGTCGCTCTCTTTAGAGTTCATTCGCCAAGACGCCGCTTACCGCATCTAGGACTTATTCTAACAGTAGCCGATCCATTAGTTGGAACGGTACTCATATCACTCGTCCAAATTGATTTTATTGATGTCATGGTTTTGTATACCAAACTCATCGCTGAGTCAGACTAGCCATCTATGTTTTCGGCCATGTTTGACTTGCCACGAGCCTATTACATAGTGCTTCGCCCAACGGGAGCGGGGCACTACATAATATACCACTAAAAAAAAGTTTCATCCCGAAACTTAAGAACAAGGGTCTGACCTTCGTCGACGAAAAGTGAAGTGTACTTCTCCTTCATCTCCGCCTCTAGTTCCTACGTCGACTCCTCAACGGAATGGTTGCGCCAGAGTACGCGAACCAAGGACATCGATCGGCTCCGCAGAATCTTTTCTTTACGGTCCAAGATTTGCACGGGCTTCTCCGAGTATGATAGATCGGCGCGCAGCTCCAACTAATCGAAACTAACCACATGACTTGGGTTATGCATGTACTTCCGAAGTGGGGAGATACGGAAGACGTCGTGCACTTCAGCCAGGGCAGGAGGTAGCGCGATCCGGTAAGCAACTGTCGCCACTCTTTCGAGAATCTCGAAGGGCCCTACGAATCTCGGACTCAGTTTGCCCTTTACCCCAAATCGCATGATATCCCGCATCGGTGTCACCTTCAGAAACACTTGGTCCCCAGCCAAGAACTATAACGGTCGTCGGCGAGTATCTGAATAACTCTTTTGTCGACTCTGAGCAATACGGTTCCTATCTCGAATCATGCGGACCTTCTCGACGACTTGTTCGACTAGTTCTGGCCCGAGCACCTGTCGTACCCCGACTTTGTCCCAGCAAATCGGAGATCGACACTTCCTCCCGTAAAGCGCCTCGTAGGGAGCCATCTGGATGCTCGATTGATAACTGTTGTATGCGAACTCCGCGAGCGGCAAGTGCGTGTCCCAACTAGTCTTCAAATCTATCGTACACAGACGTAACATATCCTCTAGGATCTGATTCACTCTTTCTGTCTGGCCATCGATTTGCGGGTGGTACGCGGAGCTAAGGTTCAACTTAATGCCCAGTGCCGCCTGTAGACTCGTCCAGAAACGTGATAAGAATCGCCCGTCTCTGTCCGAAATGATTGTGGCAGGTACCCCGTGCAGTCTGACGATCTCATTGATATAAAGCTGAGCTAACCGATCGACGCTCCATGATGCTTTGATAGCGATGAAATGAGCGGATTTGGTCAAACGATCGACAATGACCCAAATCGTATCATTCTTCCGCGACGTCTTCGGAAGGCCCATGATAAAATCCATAGAGATGTTATTCCATTTCCATACTGGAATGTCGAGGTTCTGTAGCTCCCCGCCTGGTCTTTGATGCTCGGCCTTCACCTGTTGACAGGCCATGTACTGTGACACAAACGTTGCCACGTCTTTCTTCATGCCGTGCCACCAAAAGGTCGTGCGCAAGTCCTTATACATTTTGGTACTCCCGGGGTACAACGAGTTCTTCGCATAATGGGCCTCCGTCAGAATCTCCTTTCTAAGTTCGGCATGGTCCGGCACACATATCTTCCCTTTCATCCGCGTCATTCCGCCCTCGTCCACCACAAAGTCGGTCGTCTTTTCCGTTGAAATCAGTTCGCGCATCTTCTTCAGGAATGGGTCGTCCTCCTGTGCGGTCTTTATCTTGCTGTGCAAGCTCGACTCAAGGTAAAATTGGGTCAACCGTGCTCCACGGTAACGGATTCGGAGTTCGATACCCATCTCTGCCAAGTCTCGCTGTATGTTACGGTTGATAGACAAGCACCCTGCAAATATTCTACTCAGAGCGTCTGCCACGACGTTTCCCTTACCTGGCGTGTACTCGATAGTCAGATCGTAGTCTTTGATGAGTTCGAGCCAACGCCGCTGCCATAAGTTCAGGTCCCGTTGGGTAAAGATATATTTAAGGCTTTTGTGATCCGTATAGATGCTTCAAGCCACACCATAGAGATAGTGCCGCCATAGCTTCAATGCGAACACAATCGCTGCTAACTCAAGATCTTGCGTAGGGTAATTCTTCTCGTGTTGCTTCAATTATCTCAGCAAACGAAATCACCTTATCCCTTTGCATAAGCACGCATCCCAAACCAGTTTACGATGCATCGCTAAATATTTGAAACCCTTCTGGCCCGTCCGGAAGTGCAAGGATCGGCGCTGAGATAAGCCATTTCTTCAACTCTTGAAAGCTCGATTCACATGCATTGTTCCACTCGAATGCGACTCCCTTTTGAGTGAGGTGAGTCAGAGGCGACGTAATTTTGGCAAAATCTTTCACAAATCTACGGTAGTAGCTTGCCAAGCCGAGAAAACTTCGGATATCGCCTGCTGAGGTAGGCCGCTTCGATTCGACTATCGCTTCAATCTTCTTTGGGTCTACTGTGACGCCTTCATCTGAGACAACGTACCCAAGGAACGTCCCGCTGCTCATCCAGAACTCGCATTTGCTTAACTTGGCATAAAATTGGTGTTCACGCAGAGTCTGTAGCACCATCTTCAAGTGTTCCACGTGCTCGTCCTTGCTTTTCGAATATATGAGAATATCATCGATGAATACGATGACAAATTTGTCTATGAACGGTCGGAACACCCTGTAACACCCAGTTTTCTAGAAGAGGCTAATTTTAAAATTTTGTAATTATAATTATTATTTAATGATATTTATTTCATATTATAATTTTTAGTGATTTTTAATTATTTTTAAACTATTTAAATTCATGACCTGTGATTTTTGGTGTTTTGCTAGTGAACAGTAGAGACTGCCTACCCTAGAGCCTAGCCATGTGATTAGGGTATTTTTGACATTTTTGGGGTTATTTGATTTTATTATAATTTATTTGAATTTATGGGAATTTTTAGAATTTATTTTTGAATTGTTTGAATGAGGGTTGACTAGGTTGACTTGACTAGCAATGACCTTGGTAGCCTAACCTAGATTGGACCTAACCTAGATGGGTCATAACTAACTTAGTGAGCCACTTTGAGAATTAGATGGGTTGGTTAGGGGGTTGAGTCAAGTTTAGTTATGGTTAAGTAAATTGCAAGAAACTAGGATAGAACCCTTTGTTCTAGGCCATCTATTTCCCTTGATTCAATCCTAGCCATAGGATGAAACCTAAAAACCCTAACCCTAACTATTATGACCAACCAAGAGACCCCCCTTGCCTATATAATGTCTCTATGGAGATTTGTGCCTCTTTCTTCAATAGTTCTTCATTTCTTAAGAAAATAGGTAAGCCTTCATTAATTCCTTCCTAGTTTAATCAATAGGACTCCTTTTTGATTGGAATTTCTTCCATTATGATCTAATCAATGTTCTCTTGCTGTTTGTGGTGTTCAACCTCAGCTTTGGGGCAATTTGGAGAAGTTTGCTAGCAAGAGGAACTCCCCCCCCCCCAATTTGAGGCTTTTCTTGCATTTTGACACCAATAGGTAAATCAATGTAAACACCATTAAAATTCTAGTTTCTTTGCATGTAGACCTAGCCCTAAGTGTCCTGGTCCTGTAGGTATGCCTAGACCTAGGTTTTGTGTCCATTTCGTGTCCTAAATGGACACGTATCAGCCTATAGACCTAGGTGTTTGATGAAATATCCCAAAGGACATTTCGGTTGAATTTTAGGAATGTGTTTGTATAGAAAATTAGGGTTTCGTCTTGCTTGTCGATTTTTGGTTGACTGATGTGATTATTGTGTCATATCGTGTCGGCATGGACACGTGAACACGCACGTTCCCGCACGGTAGCATTGCCCTGCTACTCGGGGGCAATTACTCCCTGTACACGACACGTGGACACCTAGGATTTGACACAGCCCTAGGGGCAGACACTGACATGAGGTCCTCAAAGTTTGAGACACTCTCGTGTCGTGTCGGACACACACGAACGTGTGCACTGCGCGTGCACTGTGCGCGCGGCTGTCACTTTTGGGCACTGATACGGCCTTCGTGTCGTGTCTAGACACAGCGTGGACACCTCGTGTTGACACGAGTGTGTAGCCCTAGTGTGGGCGTACACGTGTGCACGAGCACGTATTCTAATTCGTGTCGTGTCCTAGACTCTCTGGAACACGTGCACGACACTGTTGTGTGCACAGTTTGTGTCTGTGTTCGTGTAGCTATTTGGACACTTCCTGTCCAGTTTCCTGGACACGAATGGACCCACATGACACGTACTAATGTAGGGGAACATGTAGGTGCACCCGTTTGGACTTTCGAATTGGTTTTTGTGGATTATTGGGTTTCAAAACAAATGTGGAACCACTGATACACAGTCCCTGTTTCGAATTCTTGAATGTATTCATTCCTAACTGTTTTGTGATGTTAATTACCTAGTTTGATTCATTACATGTGTATTAGGGTGCTGAAATGATGATCTAAGTTTGGTGTTTGAGAATTTGGCTTCAAATTTGTTTTTCTTGAATGGGATATGAACTGCATTTCTGAAACTAGGCTCTGATACATTAAATTCCAGGTTTTTAAACCTTCTTAATTCCCCGTTTGGATGATGTTCTTATTGCTAATTAACCCCCCCCCCCCCCACATGTTTGATAGTTCATATTGGTTTGGTTTTACAATTCAATTGATGTTTGGATGTGAGAATGGAAATTGACAGATGGGATGGATTTCGAATTCCTGTACACCTGATACAGGTTGATACTGGCATTCATTTTGGTTAACTGAGATTTAGTTCCTTCCTTCCCTGATTTACTGAATTGATTCCTTTCCTTTTCCTGTAAACTAGTTTGAATATTACCTTTTTATATACTGTATTGCTCTTAATACCCGAGTTTTGTTTCCCTATTGAACTAGCCATATGATTCCTTAAACTAAGTATTGAATGTTAATTCTCTGTGCAATACATTGGTTTTGTTTTGCTAAGAGGATTTGAATTGGTGTGGGTTGATTTATATGCTCGCTGTCAATCCCCATTAATCTGAGAGAGTTAAATGGCTATAGTGTTCTTGAATTAGTTGGTTAGGAGAACTGAAATCTGGAAACTGTCATTACATTTTTTCCTATTCTACCTGAGATTATGTTCCCAGTTTTCCCATTATCTGAGATATGGGGTTAACTCACTGATTTCCTTTTTATTTTATTATAATGTTTGTTCTTCATCAAACCCTGGATTATTTCCTGATAACTGAAATGAACTGGTTTCCTATTGTCAACTTACCAATTGTCCTGATACTTAATTCATCTTTTAACTGATTTGATAAACTAATTTTTCTTGTTAAATTGTCTATGAGATTTCCCTGAACTAAGTTTTGTTAAACCATTGTGAATGGGCTTTACTGAAATCTGAGATGTTGAGTTCATTATTAAACTAATTTTTGTGTATTGTTGAACTGTTGATTCAACATTGAAATCTGAGTTTGATATGGAATGGGACTGTTTTACTAAGAATTCATTATAGGACTGTTTTAATAGGTTTTATTGTGTTAACATGATGTGGTTGAACTGTTGTTTGATACTTAAATCTGAAAATGCATGAAGGGACTGTTAAGTGACACTACTAACTGATTTTTGAGTTCACTGTTTACTGTCTTTTGAGTTCTTTGAACTGGTTTTAGGGTAATACAATATTGTGTTGACCTGGGCTTTAGTTTGAGAGCTATTGTACATTGTTTTGGGTTGAATATTAAATGTTATGCAATGTGGTTCTCTACTTCCCCATTTTGCCACTGTTAGCCTATTGTCACTGATTTTACACTGTCTCACTACCACACACACACCCATGTACTCTCAGGTCACACCACACACCATGTTCACTACCTCACATGTTATACACTCTCACTAATTGACACAAGTCCACACATCATGTTCACCCTCACTTTCACTTGTGACACACACACACATTCATCTTAGACACATAATTAGGCACCCCCTCTCTATGCATATGTATATATTTTATGTATTAACATATATGGTAGCTTGGTATATACATTAGCCTATAGGGTTATATTCTAGTTATATTATATAATGCATGTGTGTGTGTATATATATATATATATATATATATATATATATATATATATATATATATATATATATATATAGTCCTATTATGTATGTATCTAATATGGGATTAGGAGCCTATATATGACAATATAGGCATCCTATATTAGATTGTATGGTGTGTATATAGGTGTATTGCTTTAGAAGTAGATTGAAATAGTATTGTTTAGCTATGGCCTAGTCTCTTAGCCTATGGCATATGGTTGCGCCTGTGTGTCAGTGTGGAGCCTAGAATAGGCTAATGTAGTCTTGTTAGACTTAGAATAGCCTTGTTAGACTAGTATAGACTAGATTGACCTAGGTTTGACTTGGTTGACCTAGTTTGACTTCTAGAATTGACCAGAGTTGACCAAGAGTTGACTTTGGCCTAGATTGACCTAGAATCATGTAGAATGCATAGTAGGACTTCATTATATCATTTTAGACTTGTTGTGACCTGTGCTGATCTGATTAGGAGCCAGACACCTCTCCTCGGACAGTACATTTCATCCGGACACTCAGATACAGGCGAGTACATTCTCTGATCATTTCATATCCTGCTTAGAATTATTTTCCTGCATTAAATTACTTTACTTGATACTGTCACGTTGGTCACACGGATTAGTACAATATGGATCCCTTCCTGAGATGTTATCCCTTCAGGGAGCATCGGGTACTCTATGTTCTGTGCGTTTCACTTACATAGCGTATCATATGCTTCTTTGGTTCTTTGATCACTTGTGACATATACTCATATGATCATAGAATCTTCTTTGAATCCTTTGTGGGACTACTATGTACCACCCTTCGGGAGCATATAACCCTTTGGGGGCTTATCACCCTTTGGGGGTATATCACCCTTTGGGGACTTATCACCTTTCGGAGGCTTACCACCCTTCGGGGGCTGTTACATAGAATTATAACATAACCTGGTTGGATCCTTGTGTATTATTTAGGGGTACGAGGGAGTATAAATAGCCATGTGAACAATTCCAAAGTAGAATAGCCATGCACGCCTCTTTAGTATAGACATGTACAAATCAAGCCGTTCACATGTCGACTTTGTGCTCTAAATTACTAGTCACTGGTAGCTCTTTACTTATAGTAGATATTTCTATTACAGTTCTCTCTCTCTGTTTACATGCTGCATTTCTTCAGTATCTATATCTTACTTTACTACATGATTATATTTTTTAACCTGCTATGAACTGTTGAGATGTACTGTACTCGCTCCTTGTAGGCCTCAAAAATGAAAGTCACGCTGAGTTGATCAGAACAAGTCACACAGAGTGATCCAAGAAGCAGCACAAAAAATACGCTAAGTTCTGTCTGGCCATCTCCTTTAGAAGTCACGCAGAGACAGCTCAGCCATACGTCAGAATCATAATGACTGACAACACAACAGTCGAGAAACGTCTCCTCGTATGCCACGTATGCACAGAATTCAAGAGATCATCGCCGTCTTTTGCATGATTTTTGAAATCTTCCTTAGCAAGACTCACTCTTCACCAAGTTGGCGTGACTTTGGGTCTTATCTTCATTTAATGCGGCTGACAATATAATCAATGTCAGAGATTCTGTGTTAGACGAAGCGTGCCAAATCAAGACAGCTGGCGGTTTGCGTGGATTCTGAACCTTCTCCTTCCTCAAGTTTGCGTGGATTTTTGAGTTATTCTTCTCAAAGCCTGCGTGAATTCTGAAGTATTCTTCTTCAAAGCTTGCATGGATTTCGCCTTCAACGAGTCTGCGTCAACGAAACTGCGTGGATTTTTTTGCCTTCAGCAAGACAGCGTGGATTTCATTTCAACTGGAGTACGTGGCAGCCATGCCACCAATCTCTCTCTCGCGTGCCCAGTAACTTGCACACGACTCATGCACTAATGCCATGTGTCCAACAGTTACGGGCCATGTCCAGTAACTACTCACTAACCCTGCGTGTATTTAGAGTCTGCGTGACTTTTCAAATGCACTAGTGGTGAGGTAGTTATCTTTTCAGTTACTGTTTTGACTCTATAAATAGAGTTCTTTTTTTATTCATTGTACAGATACATTGATATCTACTGTCAAAATTTTGAGAGCTTTTCTTCTTCGCATAGTCCAAGGGATAAAGCGATCGTCTTCTAGATCGGATTCCTACAGTTGTAATTTTCCCAGATACACAACAAATAAAGAGAATTTCTTTATAGAAAACAAATTGGCGACTCTGCTGGGGAAAACCATCTCCTCTTCTGAGATGGTAACAACTCAATGCGACACTTCGTCTATCGGCTCGACGAAGAAGGTGATGACGATCAAATTCGATCAACTCGCCTATGAAGAAATGCAGCGGGCTAAGGGTGGCAAAGCCCATTCCAGCCTCCATTATCACTGCCAAGTCAAAGGGACACTCTGTCTATGTCCCTAAGAATCAGTTGGCAGTCAATGGTGAAGTCTCTGCCACAGTGTCTACTCCTAACACTGGCAAGAACTCCACTGCAAGCACGCACACTCTTGTGCGCTCGAAGATGACAGTAACTAAAAGTCACGCTGACAGTACTGGCTCTTTAGCCGAATCTGTTCCAGTGTGCAAATTCAATTCTAAAAGTCACGCTGACAGTACTGGCTCTTTAGCCGAATTTGTTCCAGTGTGCAAATTCAATTCTAAAAGTCACGCTGACAGTACTGGCTCTTTAGCCAAATCTGTTCCAGTGTGCAAATTCAACTCTAAAGTCACGCTGATAGTACTGGCTCCTTAGCCAAATCTATTCCAGTGTGCAATCCCACATTCAAAAGTCACGCTGACAGTATTGGCTCCTTAGCCAAATCTGTTCTAGCGTGTAATTCTAAAATCAAAAGTCACGCTAACAGCTCTGGTTCTTTAACCAAGTCTGTTTCAGCGTGTATTTCATCAGAGAAGAATAACTCCTTAGTTATCTCTTCTTCTTCACCGAGTTCTACTAGAACTGGGGGTGGTTTTCCACACAAAGTCCCTTCGAAAAGGAACAACTCTTTAGTTGTTTCTTCTGCTCCTGTAGTTTTTACTCCAGGAACAGCTTTGACTGATACTTTTGTTAGTCAAAGGAAAGGAGATGGTCTTTTGACTACTCTTCCTTCTGGACATTCTATGTCTCAACATCTGAATGAGTCTAAGAAGAAACATTCCTTAATGTCTTCTTCTTTGATTTCTTCAAATTGGGCACAGAATCTGTCCATTAAAGAGGGTCTGTTACCAACTCCTAATCAAGGGAGTGGTTTAACTCTTCATTCTCTGCAAATATCCAGATCAATGGAAGGAAAACTCCATGTTTCCAAAATTAATATGTTACCTTCCACTGATTTAAGAACAAAACTCAGCACTTCTGGTGTTAAGAAACCATACCAATTGGATATGAAGATAAAAGATCCAGATGCAGAGTATGCAAAAAATTATGTGGCTCACATTAATCACTCTTTGTATAATCAAGAGCCATCAAGACCCAAGAACAGGAAGTATACTCCTCAATCTTCACAAACAGATTTACGGGAATATCTTCAACAGAAGAGAAGGAGTAATTCTATATCAAAGGAACATGCTGAATGTGACTTCTATCCAAGAGTCATAATTCAGTGCAGATGTGAATCAACAGTTCAAGACCATGGTGATCATGCTGAATGTGACTTCTATCCAAGAGTCACAATGCAATGCAGATGTCAAAATAAACGACAGTCTGTCTTTAATAGGATTCAGTATGAACCTATGCCTGATGAAGATGAGCCTTTGTTTGCCTCTGTCAACATGACTTCTCGGGACACCGGGGGTAGAGTTGATAGTCCAGATGGAGTATATAAAAACACCAGAGCAAGAGTCCTGGCTTCTAGTCAAAATTTGATCCCTAAAATTGACTCTGAATTTCTTGGAGAATCTAACTTCCCACCTCTTCCTACTGGGGGTAATTCTCCTATAGTTGACTTTGATACACGAAGCAATGATTCAGAGCATACAACATCTACTAGTTCATCAATAATCCCTCATACAGTCACGACTTACATGGTTGATGGGAATACTGATGAACCCTCTTCTTCCCTGACTCCTCAAGATCAAAGAATTGCTTCTTTGGAACAGCAAATGAAGTCTATGACTGACACAATGAAGTCAATGTATGAACTCATGACAGCTCAGTTACAAAATCGACAGACTGTATCAGATGCCATACCAGTTGATACTGATATAAGTCCAATACAAGTTCCTCCAGCAGTACAATCCAATACTCCTGGACCTGCTCAACCAAATCCTAGTCTCTCTGGAGCTGGGAGTAGTGCTTACAATGCTGTTCCTCCTCCTAACTATTCTCTACAAGCCACAACTCCACAATCTTCGGGAGTTGTCTCTGAAGAATTGAAAAATCTTAAAACTCAATTCGAGGCATTCAAACAGAAGGATGGTTTACAAAGGTTAGGCATCAAGCAGCCTTATCCGATAGAATGGAAGCAAGTATCATATCCTCCTAAATACAAGCCTCCTACTATCTCATTCTATGATGGAACCACTTCTCCAAGTCAGTTTATCAATCACTTTGAAGTGATGACTGATCAACTACAACCAAGTGATGCCCTCCTTACTCGGGTATTTATTGGATGTCTCAAGGGAACGACTTATGAATGGTATAGAAGTCTTCCAGATGGGAGTATTACCTTATTTGCTGGTTTCAAACAGATATTTCTTGAAAGGTTCTATGAAGGGCTTAATGACATGACTATGTCTGCTCTTATTAGAATCAAGCAGAAAAATAATAAATCTACAGAGGAATACATTGAACGGTTTCGAAGAGAAGCTCTGAAGATGCCTCTTGGAACTCCTGATGCTGTCACCATTGACACGTGCAAATCAAACTTGTTGCCAATCATCAGTATGTGGACAGGGTCCACTCAATTTCAAGATTGGCCTTCCTTCATAGTCAGTGCTAAAGCTGCAGAAATCAGTGCTGAAACCTTCAAAGGTTTAGGAGTGCAGATGACTCCTAAAGAAACAGGACAAGGGGCTAACAATAAAAATAATGCTCGCAAAGGAAAAGAAACTCTAGAAGTTAATCTTCAGAGCAAAGATGCATCGAATGTTCAAACTCCTGCCTCTACAACTCAACAATCAAGAACACCTCGCCCCAGAGAAGAATATTCTTTTGATGACGACGATGTCCTTGGTATCTTTGAATGTCTGCTGAAAGGTAACAAAATACAATTACCAGAGATCAAGAAACCTGATGAAGCTGGTAAGACAGATCATCCTAAATACTGTCCATATCACAGAATGCTGGGTCATACAATTCGTACATGTTATGTATTGAAAGGAAAGATCCAAGAAATGATTAAATCTGGAGCTATCTCTCTTACTCCAAAAGAGAAGACCGTCACCTCCAACGTCGTCTCTATGCAATTTGGAAATTTCCCTCCTCAACTCCTTAAAAGTGGGATTATTCCTATTCCCAAGGCAACTCTTGACATAGTGAATCTTCCTCCTCCACAGTCTGAAGGATTAGTGCCAATCACCTTGGAAACAGGAGAAATCATGTGGATCCATCCTGATCTAGTGGCAGATTTTGAATCGCCTTCTCCTCAAAAGATTTCTTCTCAAAAATCCAAGAAGGCTGGAAAGATCAAGTCATGTCATATGACTTCTCTTGGGTCTACCTCTGACACAGAGCCAAAAGACAAAGAAGAAGCACTTGTTAGTGTTACTCGAACGGGGAAACCTTACCTAAAGGATTATTCTAAAAATCCTGAAGATCCTACTGATGCTCCTAATGTTCCTCCCGAGGAAGAACCATCTACTGAACCTGTTCCTCCCAAGCCTACGGCTCTGAAGAAAGGCAAACAACAGGCTCGGTTTGATAAGCCAATCAAGAAGTCTTCTCCTCTTGGACTTCAGAAGCCTTACAACTTCGATATTTTGGCTCAGCTTGCTAATTCTCCCGCTAGAATGTCCCTTTTTGAACTTCTACGTCTTTCCAAAGAGACTCGGGAGACGTTAAGTGAAGCACTTCTACAAGCTGACTCTTGTCTTGCACAATTGAAGAAGCCAGATGCGGAACCTGCCACTTGCTTACATTGCAACAGTGTACTGGAGATTATCCCAAATATCACCTTTACACAAGACGACATGTTACTGGAGGATAATCGACATGATCGACCTCTCTACTACACTGGTTATATTGATACGATGAAGATAGATCGTATTCTCATTGACCCAGGGTCTGCTATAAGCATAATGCCAAAGAGTTTGTTGGATGAACTAAAAATCCCTCTTCACAAACTCTCCAAGACGGTTACTACTATCTTGGGATTCAATCAAAGCCGAAGTGAGCCTTTGGGAAAGATTCATCTGAAGCTTCAGATAGGTGATTTCAGATCTAAAGTCACTTTCTATGTGATCGAGATCGCGGGATCCTATAATCTTCTTCTGGGGAGGCCCTTTCTTCATGAAAATAATGTGGTGCCCTCTACTCTTCATCAATGTTTTAAGTACATTGATAGCAATGGAAGAGTACAAAAAGAAGTTGCTGATATAAATCCCTTCCATGGGGTTGAAGCTTATTTTAATGATTCCCGAATGTATAAAGAAGAATATACAAGGATCATACAAGCTATGGAGAAAGAAGATGCACAAAGTGAGACTTTAATAATCCCTGTTAAATGTCGAACTACTCAGTAACAATCTCCTAAACCCTCTGGAGAAGATTCTTTTATCATTCCAGTGAGTGGACGGATCTCTCCGTTACCTCAGTCATCTACTCAGAATACACTGATCATTCCTGTCAGTGGGCGTACTACAGTTCTTGTACCTTCACAAGATACTCTGCTAATTCCAGTTGGAGGGCGGACTACTCTTCTTACTCAAACTTCAAGGGAGCTCACCTCTTCTGAGCCATTTGTTATCGATCTTAATCGAAACAAAGCTTCTTCTTCTTCTCCCCCTTTAGTCATTGACTTGGCTAAAATCTCTAAGGCTCAGCCTTCTCCCAATGTAAATATTGCTGCTTTTACATTTAATGAAAAGTCTCCACCTTTGCAGTACGTTGATGTGTGTAATTATGTTCATAGTTATTTACATCTGTTAGATGACTTGAACACAATAACCATAGGAGTTGTACAGACTGTTCATACAGATGTATCTCTAGAACCTGTACAATCTTCATACTTTCTAGTTCCTAGCAGAAAGCCAGGAGACATTCCAATATTCTTCTACAAAGGGCCTCAAAATCCTTCTGATCTTGAAGATGATGACAAAAATGATGATACTGGAAGATTACAACTACGTCGTTATAGTCAGCAATCTAGAGATATCATCAAAAATATGGGCTATGACTTCAGGACTGGCCTTAATAATGAAAAAGGAAGAAAAATGCCTATCCGGATTCCTCCTTTGAAATATGGAAGGACGAAATGCGGATTGGGTTATACTGCTCCTACTCCTTTCATCAACATTATCCATGAAGATCTTGAGTCTGACGAAGATAAGAGATCTGATTCTTCTAGTACCACTTCTTGGGATTCCGATACGAGTCTCGGTGACTTCTATTGCAACCTTCTGTCTTCCAATATGGTTTCTATTGACTGTTTTGAAAAAAAAAATGATTCATATTTGACGGTTCATCCGTTCATCTGACGGTTTGACCGTTCATCAATACTTGACGGCTCGTCCGTTCATCTATCCGACGGTTCGTTCGTTCATTATAATCTGACGGTTAATTCGTTCATTCATTTAGTCTTTTGATTTCCGAGTCTAAAGATCATGAAAAATTGAATTTAAAGATATTTTTATGTCTGAATTCTATTTTTTCCAATCAGTATTAAACTAAGATCATTTCTAGTTTAATATCATTTGATAGAATTATCGTTTGTATATTCTATTCTACTGAAATATGTCATGTATTATTTACCTCTGAACATATTTTCTATGAATCTATCATTTTCAAAACAGCAAAACCAAAAGTCAGATCAAGGATTTTCATTTACTCTCATTCCAGAATCAAAACATGAGATACAAGTGAAAGTGAAAATAAAAGAAGTTCACTCATTTGGAGTTATCAGCTCCCTAATACGATCTAGAACAGCAGTCAGTTTCTCTTCATGAGTTTTTCTAACTCGTTCTGCTGCTACAATTGAAACATTCTGTTCATCAAAAGTAATGATGGTAGACTGGCGACGGCTGACTTCTTCAATCTGTTCCGCCTGCATCCGTTCTCGTTCCTTCCGAAGAGTCTCATAGTGTTCAACTTCAGAGATATAAGTAGTAGCAACCTCAGCTTGATCTGCTTCCATGACAGTAATGCGCTCTTGAAGACGAGCTAGTTCCTCTTTTAATTTTTTCAGTTCTTCAGCCTTGGACGCTTTATCCTTCTCCAGAAGCTCTACTCTTTGACGAATAGCTAATATTTCTTCATCCTTTTCTACTAATTTCTCAGTAGAAGAGGCAAGGAATGCTTCAAGAGCTGCTTGTTGGGATTGTGCTTCATGCTCTAGTTGACTAATTTCAGTTGCAGTTAAAGATTGAAGATCTTCCTTCTTAGTCTCCCAGTACTTTCGGATAGTTACTTCTAATTCATCCAGGAGATGTTTGAAGAAAATGCACTGAGATTCACAACCAGCATGATGCAGCGCCATGAGAGGGAACTTAACCATAGTTCGAAGATCAGAAAATGGCATAGCTTCATCCTTCAAGAAACGTTTGGAAAATGTATCTAGATATGAGTAAATGATATCTGAATACATTTCTAGAGTTCTTGTTAATCCAGTCTCAAATCTAGGAGTCGCTGTTATCATGGAAGAAGAAGCTTGAATATTCTCTATCCTCGGAACAGATGTATGTGCCATCGGAGAAGTTAAGTGTGAATTCCCTTCATCAGCATCAGCCTGGATAAGCGGAGCATGAGTCGAACTCATTGCTGCAGCAGTTCCTACAGTTAAAGAGAAATGCAATCAGCATTTAAAGAAAGAAAGAAGCAGCGGAAACAGAATTTGAAATAAAGTTCTACCTGGCTGAGGTTCATACTCGGTATGAGGAGGGAGCTTTGCTTCCTTTCGCAACTGGTCCATGATTGTATCCGATACCTGCTTTATATGGCTGCTTCCAGCTCCAGAATTACTGGGTGCTAAAGCGTTGTTCGGTGATTGAGCAGGTTCAGGGCTAAGTTCCATTTTATTTCCCTTGACTTTGTCTTCATCGTAAGGAGTAGAGGTACCAGCATGCCAGTCTTCTCCTCCTTCAGCTTCTTCTTCTTCTTCGTCTTCAGGATGAGCTTCTGATTCAGAATCAATGATATTTACATCTTCATGACTCTCTGGAACAATGACGATAGCAAGCTCAGTATTGGCTGCCGGTTCAGTTGTCTCTGGAATATTGGTTCGAAGAATGATATCTTGACAAACATTCTTTAACAAATCATCAGCAGCTGATAGCTCAGATGCCGGCACGTCTTCGTCGCCTCTGGCCAAAGAAATGTTTTCTTCAGCTTGAATTTCAGGAACATCTGATTGTTTGGTAGTTTCTTCCGGAGCTGTTGCTTCTTCAGAGTAATCAATCTGGTCATCCAGTGCTTGAATGACACCTTCTGTCCCATGCTCAAATGGGATTACCCTCGTCTCCGAGGGTTCAATAGCTACTCCACTTGTGGTCGGAGCAGTTATTTCCTGAACTTGAACAGTCTCTACTTCAGTCTGTTCAGTTGAAGCTGTTGCAAGGTGAATATCATCAGATTCGGTCTTCTCAGTAGAAGCTGCTTCACTGATTTCTGGCAAAACTCCTCCACTCATGATCGTTTCTAAGAGTTTGTTGCCCTTAACTGTGCTGGCAGACTTCTTGACATATCTGCCTCTTGACCTCCTTATCAAAGGAGCGTCGTCTTCATCAGTCTCTTCGTCTTTATCAGCGGCATCGTCCTCATCAACCGAGATACCGCCCAAAGATGATGTAGCAGTCACTGAGACTCCTTTCTTCTTTTTTCTAGATATTGGAGATTTAGTACTCCTCTTAGAGATGGTCTCAGATTCGTCACTTCTCTTCCTCTTAGAAAGAGATATAAATATAGGAGGAAGGACCTCATCAGAAAAATTTCCTTCCTGGAATAATTCATAGGGAGACTCAACTTCTGTTGTCTCATCTTCGGGTTCTGAAGGAAAGTGCTGAATAATAATTTTCTTCTTTGACCTCTTCGATGGAGCTGGATCATCCTCTGCAACAAAGGTCTTCAGATTGAAACTCGGTCTGAAAGTGCTCGACGATACATAGAAACGTGCATACGTATAAAGCATCTTTGGCCCCGAGCTAGATAAAGGATTAGGCATAGAGAATACGACTTTTGTATCTCTAGCTGCAAAATATCTCCAAGCTCGAGCTCCATCAATGAGTCCTCCGCGAGCAGATAAACAAGTAGTGGCGTTCCCAACATGGAGTTGGTCATACCCAAATTGTCTGGCAAATCTGTTTGGTAAATATGGTTCCAGATATGCCATTTCTTCGTGACGATATACTAGATGAGAAGGCCGGATCCTCTGTAACCATTGGAAGGCTACATCATCTAGTCGGTTTCCCATATCTCCGTCCATCATATTTAAGGGCATACTCTCATAGCGCGATGGTGGAGGGACACATTGGATCAACCAATGTGACGCCCTATTCAAAACATTTCTACATTCTGGGAGGGTGTGAACCTTCCAGAAGTCTCTCCAGAGTACCTCTCCAGAAAAAGACTGCTACTTTCTCCTGCCCCTGGAGGTATCAGACCATCATGATGAAGGAGAAGCCAACCATAAAGATACGTGATGGGCATCTCTATTCTTGGGAATTCTTCAGTTATTATCCTCTGAGCAAACAACATATTTGTGACAAAATTCCGGAGACCTGCATTTAGCCTACAGGTCATCGCCGATAACAAATCCAGCTTGTAACCATACACGAGGCGCACTGCTGCAAAGATAACACCTCTGTGTATCCTGTCCAAAGAGCTGGAGCCAGGAATGATGAATCTTCTTAACCACAGGGATAGGAATCCAGCCAGATGACCGTTTCTTGACAGGCTCTTTCCGCTCTGTCTAACATAAGAGCTGAAAGTGGTTCCGACTTTGAACTCGTACCAGTCTTCAGTAATCGTGAAATCTTTGCAATTATATTTCTCCAGCAAATGAGTGATTTCACTTTCAGAAAGAGGTTTGAAGTTGCTGATCCGATACCACCTCTTCTCATTTATTTTCTTTTCATCCTTCTCACGGTTCATGAAAAGGTAGGACATCCACTTCTGAATGTGGTTGCCAGCTTCATCTTTGGAACCCTTGTAATATAGAGTGCATGTGCCAAAATGGCACATCATCTCTTCAAATAGATGGACCATCTCTGGGTTCTTCTCTGACAGAAAGTTCAGTTCCTCTGTTGTAGGAACATATTCCTCACACGGCAGCGAGCCTGAAGGCAGGTGTGAGATGTATTCCATCTCATGAAGGACGAAGCCCATCTCTTCTTTCGGAGTCATAAAGGTCCCTGTCCTGTGATTATATCTCTCAACCAAAGCTAAGAATAGGAAGGGGTTAGGCTTGAAACCATAGGATGAATTGACGACGGCATCATAGAGATTTATCTTCTTCAGCTCAGTCGCGAAATTCTCCAAAGCCCAGTTGACCAAAGTCTTCCATCTCACATTCTCTTGATTCATCAGGCCGTTCATCCTCGGTGTCGAGTCAGTGGGATAGAATACATTCTTGTTAGACATGAATTCATTTATGAAAATGGGCATCCTGAATGGCATCAATATGGATGAGTCTTCAGGTGGTATGCATCCAGGCTTCAAACCCCGAAATACTGATACATGATCCTCCAGGGCACTGAAAAATCCCTCCTTCCTGTAAATAATACGGCTTGCCTTCGCCTGCTGATATTCTGTCAAATACCAGGACATCTTTCTCGGATAGCTGGCATGCATAAGTCTCATGATTGATAAACCCCGGGAAACCTTTGGCCAGTACATAGGTTGTTTCGCATCCCCCTCAAAGCAGAAACACACCTTTTCCCTGATGCCCTTCGGCTGAGATTTTTGTGCTATAGCATCTCCGAATAAGAATGCTGGTTTCTTGTGGGATACCAGATCCAGACTCTGAAAAGGTTGTCCATTCATCAAGCAGAGTAAGGTTGTGTGGTCTTGGTTGGCCAACAATGATAGTCTTGCTTCAGGAAGATCAAATTGAGGGAATGTTACATGAGATAAATCATGCTTAAATGAGATACTCAAGCACCCTTCAAAATCTGTTTCTTCGCTTCGGATGTTCACTACAAGAAATGGTAGAAGACAAAGTCAGATATAGACTCTATATGGATATACTACCATAACATACTGAGTGAGTTATTCACGCAAAGTCTAGACAGATTAGGATGAAGACTAAATCTATCCAAAAGATGACTCTCAGAAGTCTGCGTGAATAATTCAACATTGATATCTCTGTCAACATGTGAAAAATCACGCAGCGTCATCTTGAAAGCTGCGTAACTATTTCAACATGGACATTTCTGCCAACGTAAAAAGTCACGCAGAATCATGAGAGTCATGCTCCTTTGCGTGGAACACAGAGCTTCGTAAACACGAAGATGTGAAGTATGGCCGACCCTAAAGAGGGAGGCATACTTTATTAATATCCTTTGCCCTAAGAAGGGGGGATATATTTCTGAAGTTTATTATTTTAAAGACCCTAAAAAGTTCTATGTGGAGTTCATCTTCATCAAACTCATCTTCAACAGATCATGTTCTTCCATCACTTACGATGCATAGGAGCTTGCGGAACTTCCTGTCGAGGAAGTTTGTCAGTAGTGGCACGCGAAGAAGTTGCAGGGGCTTTCCTCTTGGCCTGAGCATCAGCTTTCTTGGGAGCCATTTCGACTGAGAAAGGAGAAAAGGAAGTCGGGGAAGAAGGAATTCGTCGGCGAAGATGGAGTTCTCTTCTGAGGGTTCTCACTTTCAAAAGCAAGTAAAGAAGGAAAGAAGTAATCTATGGCTTATTTATAGGTTCATTCTAAACGACCCATCATGATTCGTCTCGATTTAGGAGCTTAATACGGGATCCTAACTGCACAGAATCCCAACAGTCCAATCATTTAGGGATAAATATCTCTTTGGAGCCATCTCAGCGTGACTTTAATTCATTTCATCATCTCTATTTCAAAGTATTTCGAAAATATTTTATCATTTTTTGAAAACTTTGAAGGGGTTTTGTAGGCCTCAAAAATGAAAGTCACGCTGAGTTGATCAGAACAAGTCACACAGAGTGATCCAAGAAGCAGCACAAAAAATACGCTAAGTTCTGCCTGGCCATCTCCTTTAGAAGTCACGCAGAGACAGCTCAGCCATACGTCAGAATCATAATGACTGACAACACAACAGTCGAGAAACGTCTCCTCGTATGCCACGTATGCACAGAATTCAAGAGATCATCGCCGTCTTTTGCGTGATTTTCGAAATCTTCCTTAGCAAGACTCACTCTTCACCAAGTTGGCGTGACTTTGGGTCTTATCTTCATTTAATGCGGCTGACAATATAATCAATGTCAGAGATTCTGTGTCAGACGAAGCGTGCCAAATCAAGACAGCTGGCGGTTTGCGTGGATTCTGAACCTTCTCCTTCCTCAAGTTTGCGTGGATTTTTGAGTTATTCTTCTCAAAGCCTGCGTGAATTCTGAAGTATTCTTCTTCAAAGCTTGCGTGGATTTCGCCTTCAACGAGTCTGCGTCAACGAAACTGCGTAGATTTTTTTGCCTTCAGCAAGACAGCGTGGATTTTATTTCAACTGGAGTACGTGGCAGCCATGCCACCAATCTCTCTCTCGCGTGCCCAGTAACTTGCACACGACTCATGCACTAATGCCATGTGTCCAACAGTTACGGGCCACGTCCAGTAACTACTCACTAACCCTGCGTGTATTTAGAGTCTGCGTGACTTTTCAAATGCACTAGTGGTGAGGTAGTTATCTTTTCAGTTACTGTTTTGACTCTATAAATAGAGTTCTTTTTTTATTCATTGTACAGATACATTGATATCTACTGTCAAAATTTTGAGAGCTTTTCTTCTTCGCATAGTCCAAGGGATAAAGCGATCGTCTTCTAGATCGGATTCCTACAGTTGTAATTTTCCCCGATACACAACAAATAAAGAGAATTTTTTTATGGAAAACACTCCTGTCCTGACTGGACCTGTTGAAAATATTACAGAGGACGAGAAGGAGGCCTGGGAGGATACCTTCTACGGGACAGCTCTAGCTGAGGATATCACCCCCACTGCCTAGACTAGTTTAGTTAGGCCTTATCTTATTTTTATATTGTCTTGAGTCTGTTTAGCTAGACTTTACTTCTGTTCAGAGATGTTGAGTTGTATATATTCTTTCATTTCAGTAGCTGAGATATGTACTCTGGATATTTGCTGGGATTTTATCTTAGGCTATTCTATCTTCTGTATTTTCCTGAGTTCTATATCTTATCATGCTTTCTTCTTCCTTAGTTGTGATTGAGTTCATTTACTGCTTAGTATTATATTGCTAGATGCATGCTGACCTAGGACAGCGTTCTACCGTCGATGCTGCGGCGTAGGCTGGGCGTTGTGATATTTTTGTACCCTCACAGTGGGTGCGGGTCGTGACACGTTTTTAGTGGTGGCCCATGCAGGTCGAGTTTATGTAGTGGTATTCGAACTAGAGTATCACTACAGCCTGCAGTAGGATTAAGATATATATTTTGAAGGTACTCAATCACAGTTAGGATTCCTTGAAAGATTCCTGGGACGACCCTTGAGAATCTTATTTAAACTTCAATTTGAATCACTTCCCTTGTTTTGTTGCTCTCACTCCTTGATTATTGAATTTGATTTTGTTGGATCGTTGTTGATTTGATTTTCCTATCGAGATGAATTTTTATGGCCTGAGTTACGATATTTTTCTGATAACATATGTCGACGAGAATACAAGGATGGTAAAATGTCTACTTGATTATGGAGCCTGTAGTTATTCGCATCTATATTAGCTGGCGTGGCAGAAACATAGAGACCTGACTTCGGATGTACGTATCTTGGTTATGAGATTTGGAATTTTTCGCAGCTATACTAGTCGGCATAGCGAGAATTCCAGACGACATGATTATAGAGGTGCATGCCCCAGTTATGGGACCTATCGTTTGTCGCAGCCTTGCTTACTGGCATGGCGAGGACTCTGAGTAACATGATTTTGGACAGACGCATATGATTATCAGATTATGTCCTGAGAGGGTTTTTAAACATATCATCTCTATCGTACCCTTCTGTTATTATAAATTGTTTCCATCATCAAATAATTTAGGAGTAGAAATATTTTCAGCTTTATAGAGCTTATGCATTTGTTGATATTTACTAGTTTTCAGCCTTGATGATTGATTTATTTTTATTTTCTTTTTCTTTCAGTATGGCACCCATGATCCGAGCCCGTCGCCTGAGAGAAGCTGCAGCTACGGAGAGTGTGCCTCCACCTCCTACTGTTCAGTAGGTAGTTATCCCTCTATCTGATCAGGGGGTGGTGGCACCTCCTGCCATTGAGGAGATGGTGGTAGCCTCGCCAGAGAGTCTTCCTTCATCTTCTGTCGTTCAGGAGAGAGCTGCAGATTTGCCTGAGACCGAGAGCCTTCCCCTACCCCTTGGGATGGTACTCCCTACTGTACCACCCGGAGGTTTGTTACTTGACGCAGCCCAGATGTTTGGATATTTCCAAGAGAGGCTGTTGGAGTCACAGAGAGTTCATGAGGAGGCCATGAGGGAGCAAATCCAGAGGTTGCTACGTCTGCGGGACTCTGTGCTTCTAGGAGGAGAGCCTAGCTCCAAGAGGGCGAGGAGCAGTACCCAGTCCTACCCAGAGTTTGAAGAGTACCCATTTATCCAGCCTATATCATCATACCCAGCCCAATCTCCTGTCCAGCAGAGGTCAGCTGAGCCAGAGCCTATCTGTGCCTACTGCAAGAAGTCTGGACACAAGTGGAACAACTGTAGAAAAAGACTAGGATTGTGCCTAATCTGTGGTTCAGCTGCACACTGGGTGCAGCACTGCCCTGCTATACCTTCCCCAACCAGGTCCCTGCTTCCAGGAGGGAGTTCTGGTTCTCAGACCTAGCTGGAGGTGAGTTTTGACCTAACCTTAGTATTTCCTTCTTGAGAATTTTGATGCATCCCTTGCTTGTATGTTTTGATACCTTGTGATTGCCTAGTACTGTAGCATGGTTGGTATAACTAGATGAGACCCCAGATTGATATTGTATGCCATGATCCCATAGGTTACACTTTTCAACTGTATGTTTTAAGATAGATTTCTGAGACTATGAATGCTGGGGGCTTAACCTAGAAGGGGTACGATCATCTTAATTTTGAGGACGAAATTTTTTATAAGGTGGGTAGGATTGTAACACCCAGTTTTCCAGAAGAGGATAATTTTAAAATTTTGTAATTATAATTATTATTTAATGATATTTATTTTATATTATAATTTTTAGTGATTTTTAATTATTTTTAAACTATTTAAATTCATGACCTGTGATTTTTGGTGTTTTGCTAGTGAACAGTAGAGACTGCCTACCCTAGAGCCTAGCCATGTGATTAGAATATTTTTGATATTTTTGGGGTTATTTGATTTTATTATAATTTATTTGAATTTATGGGAATTTTTAGAATTTATTTTTGAATTGTTTGAATGAGGGTTGACTAGGTTGACTTGACTAGCAATGACCTTGGTAACCTAACCTAGATTGGACCTAACCTAGATGGGTCATAACTAACTTAGTGAGCCACTTTGAGAATTAGATGGGTTGGTTAGGGGGTTGAGTCAAGTTTAGTTATGGTTAAGTGAATTGCAAGAAACTAGGATAGAACCCTTTGTTCTAGGCCATCTATTTCCCTTAATTCAATCCTAGCCATAGGATGAAACCTAAAAACCCTAACCCTAACTATTATGACCAGCTAAGAGACCCCCCCTTGCCTATATAATGTCTCTATGGGGATTTGTGCCTCTTTCTTAATAGTTCTTCATTTCTTAAGGAAATAGGTAAGCCTTCATTAATTTCTTCCTAGTTTAATCAATAGGACTCCTTTTTGATTGGAATTTCTTCCATTAGGATCTAATCAATGTTCTCTTGCTGTTTGTGGTGTTCAACCTCAGCTTTGGGGCAATTTGGAGAAGTTTGCTAGCAAGAGGAACCCCCCCCCCATTTGAGGCTTTTCTTGCATTTTGACACCAATAGATAAATCAATGTAAACACCATTAAAATTCTAGTTTCTTTGCATGTAGACCTAGCCCTAAGTGTCCTGGTCCTGTAGGTATGCCTAAACCTAGGTTTTGTGTCCATTTCGTGTCCTAAATGGATACGTATCAGCGTATAGACCTAGGTATTTAATGAAATGTCCCAAAAGACATTTCGGTTGAATTTTAGGAATGTGTTTGAATAAAAAATTAGGGTTTGGTCTTGCTTGTCGATTTTTGGTTGACTGATGTGATTATTGTGTCATATCGTGTCGGCATGGACACGTGAACACGCACGTTCCCGCATGGTAGCATTGCCCTGCTACTCGGGGGCAATTACTCCCTGTACACGACACGTGGACACCTAGGATTTGACACAGCCCTAGGGGCAGATACTGACACGAGGTCCTTAAAGTTTGAGACACTCTCGTGTCGTGTCAAACACGCACGAACGTGTGCACTGCGCGTGCACTGTGCGCACGGCTGTCACTTTTGGGCACTGATACGGCCTTCGTGTCGTGTCTAGACATAGCGTGGACACCTCGTGTTGACACGAGTGTGTAGCCCTAGTGTGGGCGTACACGTGTGCACGAGCACGTGTTCTAATTTGTGTCGTGTCGTGTCCTAGACTCTCTGGAACACGTGCACGACACTGTTGTATGCACAGTTTGTGTCTGTGTTCGTGTAGCTATTTGGACACTTCGTGTCCAGTTTCCTGGACACGAATGGACCCACATGACAAGTACTAATGTAGGGGAACATGTAGGTGCACCTGTTTGGACTTTCGAATTGGTTTTTGTGGATTATTGGGTTTCAAAACAAATGGGGAACCACTGATACACAGTCCTTGTTTCGAATTCTGGAATGTATTCATTCCTAACTGTTTTGTGATATTAATTACCTAGTTTGATTCATTACATGTGTATTAGGGTGCTGAAATGATGATCTAAGTTTGGTGTTCGAGAATTTGGCTTCAAATTTGTTTTTCTTGAATGGGATATGAACTGCATTTCTGAAACTAGGCTCTGATACATTAAATTCCAGGTTTTTAATCCTTTTTAATTCCCCATTTGGATGATGTTCTTAATGCTAATTAACCCCCCCCCCACATGTTTGATAGTTCACATTGGTTTGGTTTTACAATTCAATTGATGTTTGGATGTGAGAATGGAAATTGACACATGGGATGGATTTCGAATTCCTGTACACCTGATACAGGTTGATACTGGCAATCATTTTGGTTAACTGAGATTTAGTTCATTCCTTCCCTGATTTACTGAATTGATTCCTTTCCTTTTCCTGTAAACTAGTTTGAATGTTACCTTTTTATATACTGTATTGCTCTTAATACCCGAGTTTTGTTTCCCTATTGAACTAGCCACATGATTCCTTAAACTAAGTATTGAATGTTAATTCTCTGTGCAATACATTGGTTTTGTTTTGCTAAGAGGATTCTAATTGGTGTGGGTTGATTTATATGCTCACTGTCAATCCCCATTAATCTGAGAGAGTTAAATGGCTACAGTGTTCTTGAATTAGTTGGTTAGGAGAACTGAAATCTGGAAACTGTCATTACATTTTTTCCTATTCTACCTGAGATTATGTTCCCAGTTTTCCCATTATCTGAGATATGGGGTTAACTCACTGATTTTCTTTTTATTTTATTACAATGTTTGTTCTTCTTCAAACCCTGGATTATTTTCTGATAACTGAAATGAACTGGTTTCCTATTGTCAACTTACCAATTGTCCTGATACTTAATTCATCTTTTAACTGATTTGATAAACTAATTTTTCTTGTTAAATTGTCTATGAGATTTCCCTGAACTAAGTTTTGTTAAACCATTGTGAATGGGCTTTACTGAAATCTGCGATGTTGAGTTCATTATTAAACTGATTTTTGTGTATTGTTGAACTGTTGATTCAACATTGAAATCTGAGTTTGATATGGAATGGGACTGTTTTACTGAGAATTCATTATAGGACTGTTTTAATAGGTTTTATTGTGTTAACATGATGTGGTTGAACTGTTGTTTGATACGTAAATCTGAAAATGCATGAAGGGATTGTTAAGTGACACTATTAACTGATTTTTGAGTTCACTGTTTACTGTCTTTTGAGTTCTTTAAACTGGTTTTGGGGTCATACAATATTGTGTTGACCTGGGCTTTAGTTTGAGAGCTATTGTACACTATTTTGGGTTGAATATTAAATGTTATGCAATGTGGCTCCCTACTTCCCCATTTTGCCACTGTTAGCCAATTGTCACTGATTTTACACTGTCTCACTACCACACACACACCCATGTACTCTCAGGTCACACCACACACCATGTTCACTACCTCACATGTTATACACTCTCACTAATTGACACAAGTCCACACATCATGTTCACCCTCACTCTCACTTGTGACACACACACACACATTCATCTTGGACACATAATTAGGCACCCCCTCTCTATGCATATGTATATATTTTATGTATTAACATATATGGTAGCTTGGTATATACATTAGCCTATAGGGTTATATTCTAGTTATATTATATAATACATGTGTGTGTATATATATATATATATATATATATATATATATATATATATATATATATATATATATATATATATATATATATATATAAATATATATATATATATAGTCCTAATATATATATATATATATATATATATATATATATATATATATATATATATATATATATATATATATATATAGTCCAATTTTTTTTTTTTTTAAAAATATATATATATATATATATATATATATATATATATATATATATATATATAGTCCTATTATGTATGTATCTAATATGGGATTAGGAGCCTATATATGACAATATAGGTATCCTATATTAGATTGTATGGTGTGTATATAGGTGTATTGTTTTAGAAGTAGATTGAAATAGCATTGTTTAGCTATGGCCTAGTCTCTTAGCCTATGGCCTATGGCCTATGGTTGTGCCTGTGTGTCAGTGTGGAGCCTAGAATAGGCTAGTGTAGTCTTGTTAGACTTAGAATAGCCTTGTTAGACTAGTATAGACTAGATTGACCTAGGTTTGACTTGGTTGACCTAGTTTGACTTCTAAAGTTGACCAGCGTTGACCAAGGGTTGACTTGGGCCTAGATTGACCTAGAATCATGTAGAATGCATAGTAGGACTTCATTTTATCATTTTAGACTTGTTGTGACCTGTGCTGTTCTGATTAGGAGCCAAACACCTCTCCTCGGACATTACATTTCATCTGGACACTCAGATACAGGCGAGTACATTCTCTGATCATTTTATATCCTGCTTAGAATTATTTTCCTGCATTAAATTACATGATACTGTCACGTTGGTCACACGGATTAGTACAATATGGATCCTTCCCTGAGATGTTATCCCTTCAGGGAGCATCGGGTACTCTATGTTCTGTGTGTTTCACTTACATAGCGTATCATATGCTTCTTTGGTTCTTTGATCACTTGTGACATATACCCATATGATCACAGAGTCTTCTTTTAATCCTTATTCCATTTGTGGGACTACTATGTACCACCCTTCGGGGGCATATCTCCCTTTGGGGGCTTATCACCCTTTGGGGGCATATCACCCTTTGGGGACTTATCACCTTTCGGAGGCTTACCACCCTTCGGGGGCTGTTACATAGAATCATAACATAACCTGGTTGGATCCTTGTGTATTAATTGGGGGTACGGGAGAGTATAAATATCCATGTGAACAATTCCAAAGTAGAATAGCCATGTAAGCCTCTTTAGTATAGCTATGTACAAATCAAGCCATTCACATGTCGACTTTGTGCTCTAAATCACTAGTCACTGGTAGCTTTTTACTTATAGTAGATATTTCTATTACAGTTCTCTCTCTCTGTTTACATACTGCATTTCTTCAGTATCTATATCTTACTTTACTGCATGATTATATTTTCTAACCTGCTATGAACTGTTGAGATGTACTGTACTCGCTCCTGTCCTGACTGGACCTGTTGAAAATATTACAGAGGACGAGGAGGAGGCCTGGGAGGATACCTTCTACGGGACAGCTCTAGCTGAGGACATCACCCCCACTGCCTAGACTAGTTTAGTTAGGCCTTATCTTATTTTTATATTGTCTTGAGTCTGTTTAGCTAGACTTTACTTCTGTTCAGAGATGTTGAGTTGTATATATTCTTTCATTTCAGTAGCTGAGATATGTACTCTGGATATTTGCTGGGATTTTATCTTAGGCTATTCTATCTTCTGTATTTTCCTGAGTTCTATATCTTATCGTGTTTTCTTCTTTCTTAGTTGTGATTGAGTTCATTTACTGCTTAGTATTATATTGCTAGATGCATGCTGACCTAGGACAGCATTCTACCGCCGATGCTGCGGCGTAGGCTGGGAGTTGTGATGTTCTCGTACCCTCACAGTGGGTGCGGGTCGTGACACACCCGGTTCATTAGGTCCATGAACGCGGCAGGAGCGTTTGTCAAGCCGAAGGGCATGACTAGAAATTTGTAGTGACCATATCGAGTTCGGAAGGCGAACTTCGGCACGTCCTCGGACTTGATCTTTAACTGATGGTAGCCTGAGCGAAGATCAATCTTGGAAAATACCGTCGCCCCTTGCAATTGGTCAAACAAATCGTCTATCCTCGGCAACGGGTACTTGTTTCGCACCGTGGCTTGGTTAAGTTCTCGATAGTTGATACACAGCCGCATCGACCCATCCTTCTTCCTTACAAACAATACTGGAGCACCCCACGGGGATACGCTAGGACGAATATATCCGCGATCTAGCAACTCTTGTAGTTGTGCCTTCAGTTCCTTCAGCTCTGCTGGCGCCATTCGATAGGGTGCTTTGGATATCGGTCGGGTGTCCGAAAAGGTGTCAATGCTGAATTCTATCTCTCGGTCCGGCGGCATCCCTGGCAACTCGTCTGGAAACACATCAAAAAATTCTGCCACGACTTCAGTCTGGGCCGTTCTTGCAATCTCCGTTCTCGTGTCTCGAACTGATGCTAGGTACCCGCTACACCCAGAATGCAACATATGCCTTGCCGAAATCGTCGATATCATCATTGCTGTCTTTGACGCTGCTCTGCACGAATAGGAGAACTCGGTTTCGCCCGGAAGGCAGAACACAACTCTCTTCTCCGTGCACTCGATCGTTGCGTGGCATGCACCCAACTAATCCATGCCGTAGATTATATCATACTCCTTGATGTCGAGTACGATAACTTCCAAGGATAGATTTTTTCTTTCGATGTAGATGTAACCATCCCTAGAAATTTGAGTGGCTGACATATCTACTCCTAATGGAGTACTAACGCTAAGATTCATATCTAAAAGTTGCATGGGTAGTTTATTCTCTTCTACAAAGTTGGCATATATGAAACTATGCGTAGCACCCGAACCGAACAGTACTCTAGCAGGCATATTTTTATAGAGTAGTATACCTATCACGACAGTGTCGGACGCGAACGCTTCGTCCCGAGTCAGTGCATAGACTCGGCCTTACGTCCCTTGGCGATTTTATGGGTTCACGGGCACTGCGTTTGCGCCATGGACGGGAGGTGCCCTGTTCTGGTTCTGGATGTTCCTTGGTGGATATTGGTTCGCCCACCCCATGCGATAATCTACTGCCTTGTGACCTAGCTGGCCACACTTGAAGCATCCTCCTTGGCAATCGACCGCCAGATGTTCCATCTTGCCGCAGTGATGGCACCGTACGCCTGGGTGAGGCCCCCGATACTCGAACGTGTTCTGGCACTTTGGCGCACCAGATCCTCCCGCGTCGTGAGGACGCTTGTTGAAGTTGTTGCGGATGCTTGATCCGCTCTTCTGCGAAGCTCGACCGAAGATCCGCTCACTATCAAGGGCGGCGTTATATGATTTCCTGTAAGTCTGGCATCTTTGGTTCATGACGTCCCGACGCAAATCATCATTCAGGCCTTGCTGGAAGCTCTCACACCACGCCTCCTTGTTCGGTAGAAATGCCCCGACAAACTTCGCAAGCTTCGCGAACTTCGCATCGTAGTCTTCAACGGACAGGTTTTCTTGCTTTAAGGACATGAATTCCTCTTCCTTCTGTCGACGAACGATACGAGGAATGTATTGCTCGAGGAAGGCCAGTTTGAACGTCTCCCATGAGATCTTGGCGTTGGGGTTGGCCTCTTGGAGTTCTTGTTTCTTCGCCTCCCACCAGTCGTAGGCCCTCAAGTTTAGCTGTAGGGCTGCACACCCGACTCTCTTGGACCCCTTGATGCTGAGGAGATTGAACAGTCCCTCAATCTTTACTAGCCACCCCATGACTTCATCAGGCTCTGCTCGGCCGTTGAATTCAGGCAGGTTCATCTTCTTGAATTTGGTCGTCTTGAGCAGGGATGAGGAAGACATGTGCTTCTTCACTACGGGTTGCACTTCTTCTTCTTCTGACATGGCGGTCGTCGAGTTCTGTTGGGTCGCTATAGTGCTCACGATCCGGGTCAGGGCCTCCATCTGCTTTTGTTGGGCGCTGATTTGGGCCTGGATCTGTTCTTGCAGCTGGCGTTGCTGCGTCTCCGCCTGGCGCTGTTGGCGTTCCATAAGGCATAGTAGTCGCTCCATGGCGGACTCGCTAGGCGTCGCGTCTTCGGTGCTATCCGTGCTAATCAATGTGGCGTTGACAGCGGGGACACCCGATCTGTTCGGCATTCCTACAAAATTGAGCAAACCCGTAAGTATTCTCAAAATATCTACGGGCTTATATGTATGGAACGATTATTTCAGGCCGCATATGTCGAAAAGCATAGTTTTTGAAAAATTGCAACTACATCTAAAAGAAAGTATTTTGAAAGGTCCGAGATGTGAACTTAGCTCTGATACCAACTTGTCACGCCTCGACTCGCCGAATCGGTCATCCTCGCCTTGACTCGAGCTAAATCGATCCCACGAGCCGGGACGTGATGCCGTGCAAGTCTTTATTGGACTTGCACAAGGCTAGAATGTGTACTTGGGATTTACTTTGACACGATGCGTTAAAATTAAACAGTACAGAGAGTTGAAGACATAACATAGGAAGAAATTTAGCTTTTCATTCATAAACTTGTAAAGTATGTACAAGGTTATTTTTACATTACATATGCCATTGCGGCTACATCTTGAAACACAAAAGAAAACTCTCGACCAGCTTGCCGTGAAATAAGCTTTGGCGTTCCATACATTCATACCCCTTTATACATTCGAACCAAAGCCTTCGGTCTGAATTGGGCTTCAAAATACTTCAAAATAGGAGAGCTTCGCGTCGTCTCCCATTCTTCAGCTCCAGTCTAGTCTCGAGCTCCCGCATCGCGCTCGTTACCTAGAGAGTTGGGGGTTAGCACACTTGCTAGTGGATGGGACGAACCCACTCATCTAAACTGATACTGCTTATTAAGGATTCTGGCATACGAAGTGATCTTTCTATTTAGAACTATATGAATTTCAGTTCATATCAAAGGCAAATTTTAAATGATAACAATATAATCAATTTTAACCATTCTTACCACGGCCGTGCTCCTTTCCTGCACAAAATAAACATAACATTTACCACCTGCACAAGACAATAGGTGAGCATGCAATCTATTCTATATGCGGTCATTGGTGATATCGACACCATGAAGGACGATTACGTAGCATTGTGACGCGCCTTCCAGTCCAGGTTGCGAGCCTAACTGGAGGTCTCGCAATGCCTCGCGCCGAAGCACGATTTCCATAATTTCCTTATATGCCGATTCGGTCCCAGGGTCCCGGGTACCGTCTCGAGGAAAGCTCACCTTGTGCACAAGTCGTCCATGACCATGCGAATGTATGAACTGTTTAATATAAATAAAGTAAATTGCATAGCGTAACCATTATCAAACCACATAATCATTCCTACTCGTGCAAGGGTCCTTTTCTCCGAAATGGTACGTTCTGATTTAGCATCCCGTAGGCACCAAATTCTCCGAGGCATGATATACCGCAACCAAGGTTTCTTCTTTTGTGTTTTGCCGAGCATGAAATAAATTCTATCTCTTTTCTAGGACTTTAACTTTTCTCTACTTAGAGTGAACTTATAGATTCGGAGTTAACTTCTCTAGGTTGCTATATTATCCCGAGCTCTTGATCTTAGTGGCAAGCATACATCCCGTTAGCATCATCGATTTGAACGTTGAACTTTAAGAATTTAGTTGGCAGAAAAGAGTAGAAAAGAAGGGGCCGAAGAACCACCCACCTAAGGAGATTGTGCCGAGAGTAGGAGAACGCTTCGCGACGGTCAAGCGTCAGTTACACGAACTCCTGCAATGGCACGAGCATCGAATTAGAACCCTTCCTTCAATCCCTCCTTCGAAATTCCCAAAGACGTATTCAAAAATCGACGCGAAAGCACACTATCAAATCCACGCAACAATTCGTTCAGAAAGCCAAGAAAACCAATAAAACCAACAGCAGACGGGTTGCGTCGCTCTCTTTAGAGTTCATTCGCTAAGACGTCGCCTACCGCATCTAGGACTTATTCCAACAGTAGCCGATCCATTAGTTGGAACGTTACTCATATCACTCGTCCAAATCGATTTTATTGATGCCATAGTTTTTGTATACCAAACTCGTCGCCGAGTCAGACTAGCCATCTATGTTCCCGACCATGTCTGACTTGCCACGAGCCTATTACATAGTGCTTCGTCCCAACGGAAGTGGGACACTACACTATCGGTGCCCCCGACCCAGCCCCCTCCCCCCCTACACCACCCCTAACCCTAACCCGAACCCTATCCCTAACCCCTCCCCCACTAGTCCCCCCTCCCTTCCCCAGCCCCCTTACCCCCCTGCTCCCCTCCTCCACCAACCACCCCTAACCCTAACCCGAACCCTTACCATAACCCTTCCCTCCCCCCACCCCTCCCGCCCTCACCCTCCAGCCGCCTTCACCCCCCCCCCCCCCCGCCCCTCCCCCCCCACACACCCACCCCTAACCCTCCCCTTCCCCAGCCCCCCTCCTCACCCCCAGCCGCCCTCCACCAGCCGCCCTCACCCCCCAGCCCCACCCCCCCAGCCACCCCCCAATCATTCTTCACCCCCAACCGCCCACACCCCCTTTCCCTCCCTCCAAGCCACCAGCACCCCCAACCACCAACAACCAAAATAGAGAGAGAGGGAGTCACATACCGGAGGAGAGTCGCCAGAGAGAGTGAGAGTCGCCGGAGAGAGTGAGAGCGCCGGAGAGAGTGAGAGTGAGAGCGCCGGAGGGAGAGAGTGAGAGAGTAAAATGGATGGGGGAAAATAAATCGGGAGGGAGGGAATTTAATTTAATTAGAATTTAGCGACGTTCATACTAACGTCGCTAAATTAGTCGCTATTAGCGACGTCATAGCGACGTTTCACGACGACTAGCTCATGTAACTAATATACGTCGTTGTCACGTCGCTATTTTCGTTGCTAGTAGCGACTGTTAGCGACGTTTCAATTATACGTCGCTAATGTCCACAATTTAGCGACGTTTTGCCAATGCCGCTAAATTTACGTCGCCAATTGAGCAGATTTTAGTAGTGTCCGTTTTCTAAACGGAGAATGACATTCCCCTTGTTAAAACGCATGAGAATGATCATTCTCCGTCTAAAACTCACGGAGAATGATCATTTTCAAGGAAATTGGCCATTCTCCGTTCAAAACTAACGGAGAATGAGCATTCTCCGTCTAAATATGACGGAGAATATTCTTTCTCTGTGACAAGTGAACGGATGATGACAATTCCAATCATATTAGCACGGCGAATATCATTCACCTTCATATTCTCACAAAAGAACGAGATTAAATATCTCTCTAATCGTTTCTCAGTTGTAAATCTTCATAAGAAATTCAAATTCAACAAAAAATTCGAGATATGAGAAGATGATGAATAAATTTATACATATCTGAATTCTCTTCTTGTTTTAAGATCTATACAAAGACAAGAAGAAGATCTTATCTCCATAATTGACCTAATCGCCGAAAAACTTCAAATCTCTCTACGATGATGATGAGCGATGATGAGCGAACGATGATCAAAGTAACTCTGAAGAAAATCACAGTGAACTACGAACAATCTTTGTGATCTCTGCTAAAGATGAGAGCAATGGAATTCAGGTCTCTCGTGAAGAAAAAGAAGAAGAAGAAGAAGAAGAAGACGAAAATCGTAATCCAGATCTTAGTTTTTAATTGAAAATCATATATATATAACCCAATTTGCGCGAAAGGGTATTTTTAGTAGTATAAAAATGTCAATTCTGTAAATACATAGCATCTAAAGGGAATCTTTGAATATTTGACGTGGAATTATATAATTCTGGGCATTTCATAAAACCCATCCTGCGGGTGGGTTTTTCATACAACCCAACCCCGAAATTGAATTTCTCAGCAATTTCCAGAATAGAATTTGTTCCAAGTTCATTATGGCTAAGCCTACTTGTAGTGTTAATGGTCAAGTTAAACAATGGTATGATGAAATAACGACAAACTTACTTCTTGTACGGGTGCAAATCCTAACAAGAAGATTATCAAATATTTATGGGAAGTTCTCATTGCTATCTGCCAATTCCACATAATCTGCCTAGATACAATGTATTTGGTTATTCTTTGTATTAAGGGGTAGGTCGGCTATATTTGCTAAAGATGCATCCTTAGCACAAGAACGAATTGATAAGCACAAAGAGAAGAATATATGTAGTTTCCTTGACATCTTCATAATATAGGCATACAATTTATTTTGGGAACGAAGCGCGAAAACCGTTCCCCCAAACTAGGAAGTCCTGCGAGAGAACCGAGCAAAAGCACACAAACCAAAAATGCCAAACACAATCGCAGACACAAAGATTTTTGACGTAGAAAACCCTTGCGGGAAAAACTACGGAACGATCGGAGTCCAACCCTGAAGAACCTCCACTAATGGAATAAAGAGAATACACCCTCTACAAGCTCCTCCCGATCTAACACGGATTACCACAACTCACTTGAAAGAAGAAATTTTTTGATTGCGGACTCCGAAGAACAGGAGATACCAAAAAATTATTCGAAGCAATCTCTCCCTTACAATAGTCCTTAATCCTCTCTCTCTCTCAAAGATTGTAAGCACTCTTATTTTGAGATGATTTTACAACTAGTATGCATCACCCTTTTATAAGCCCTTGGTAATCCTTACATGGAAGGCCAATATATATGGAAACTTCCAAAATGCATAAATCATATATTTAATGGAAATCCAATCATAATTGGCTTGCCATAATTGGAAACCCAATTATATGGAAAGCTACTATATGAAGGGTCCAATCATAAATATATGATCAAAGTAAATATGAAAATCTAATCATATATTTCCTTACCATATATGTTCCAAAATAGGATCCATGCACTCCTCGAGCTTCTACGACACACGGATGGCGCTCGTCGCTCTCCGAGGTATTCTCCACATAGGTTGGGAACCCCATCCACTCCAACAAATCTTCCTCTGCACAACTAGGTGGAGGAACTCGTCATCCCGACGATCCGCCTGCAGTACTCAAACTTCCCCCTTGGTAGAACCTTCGTGAGCATGTCTGCTCCATTATCATCAGTATGGACCTTCTCAAGCATCACATCCTTCTTCTCAACCACATCTCGTATCCAATGATACCGAGTCTCAATGTGCTTGGACCGACTATGAAATGTCTGGTTCTTTACGAGGTGAATAGCACTCTGACCGTCGCAAAGCAAAGTATACTTCTCTTATTTTAGCCCCATTTTCTGTAACAGCTTTTTCATCCACAGTAACTCCTTGCAAGCCTTCGTCGCCGCAATGTACTCTGCCTCTATCTTCGACAAGGGAAAACACTTCTGCAATCGCGACTTCCACGATACCGCTCCTCTAGCAAACATTATCACATAGCCCGAAGTCGATCGCCTCGTGTCTACATATCCAGCCATATCAGCGTCGGTATACCCAACCAGCTTTGGCTCATCACCACCAAAAGAAAGTATCCAATCAGCAGTGCCCTGAAGGTATCGTAGAATCCACTTGACCGTACTCCAATGTACCCTTACAGGATTTGAAAGATACCTGCTAACTGTGCCAACTGCATGAGCGATGTCTGGCCTCATACACACCATAGCATACATAAGGCTGCCTACAGCTGAAGCATATGGAACCCGCTCCATATTTTTTTTGTCCTCGGTAGATGGACACTGCCCCTCAGTGAACTTAAAGTGAGCCGCAAGGGGGCATCTCACTTTTTTCGACCCGTCCATCCCGAAACGCTGAAGTACCCGATGAATGTACTTCTTTTGGGACAAGTATAGCAGCTTGGACTCTCTCTCTCGGTTGATCTCTATCCCAAGAATAGTCTTTACTGCACCCAAATTCTCCATAGAGAAGGCCGCGACCAGTTGGCGCTTCAACTCCGCTATCCTAGTGGCATTTCGACCCACTAATAGCATATCATCAACATAGAGTAATAAAATGATAAAATCATCCACGACAAAGTACCTCATAAATACGCAATGGTTCGATGTCGTCCGTGCATAACCATTCTCTCCCACAAACGATGCGAACTTCCTGTACCACTGTCTCGGAGCCTGCTTCAGACCATACAAGCTCTTCTTCAACCGGTAGACCAAATGTGACTTACCCTTCTCACAGAATTCCTCTGGCTGCTCCATGTATAACTCCTCCTCAAGGTCACCGTGGAGGAATATCGTCTTCACGTCTATCTGCTAGACTTTCAAGTCGAGACTGGCTGCCAATGCTAGCACCACCCGAATAGACGAATGCTTGACGACAGGCGAAAAAACCTCATCTAATCTACGCATTTCCGCTGACCGTAGCCTTTAACTACCAGCCTCGCTTTGTATCGAGGACGGGTAGCATCATCCGTCTGCTTCACTCTAAATATCCATCGATTCTTTAAAGCCTTCTTGCCCTTTGGAAATCGCACCCGCTCATAAATGGAATTGGCGAGTAAAAAAACCATCTCCTCCTACATAGCCTCCATCCACTCCTGCCTGTGTTTGTCTTCCATAGCCTCTGCAAAACTTTCGGGCTCTCTCCCGTCAGTCAATAGCACATACTCTCCAGGTGAGTATCTCGTAGATGGTCGACGCTCTCTGTCGTTCATTCTCAGTGGAGCCACTGGTGCTGGCTGTATACCAACAGCCTCCTCCTCTTCAGGAACCGCCTCCCCGGCATGCTCATCCTCCTGAGGGATACCCTGACCACCATCAGCAGGCTGATGATCAAGGTTGGGATCAACTCCATGTACTGGCTCTCCCATAATTGGATCCTCTGCGATGTCCTCTGGAAACTGCTCGAAGCGAAATGACTCTAACTCAGGCAATTCCTCAGCCTCAGAAGGCGTCTCGGAATACTGAGTGTTGGCCATGGTCTGATCCTCGACGAATACCACGTCCCTGCTTCTGTAGAGCTTTCTTCCCACCGGGTCGTAGAGTCTATAGCCAAACTCATCCCAACCGTAGCCGACAAAGACGCATCGCCTCGTCTTCGACTCAAGTTTGGACCTCTCGTCCTTCGGTACATGCACGAAGGCCTTACAGCCAAACACTCGCAGGTGATTATATAATGGCACTTTGTCGTACCATACTTTGTCAGGCACATCACCTTGCAAAGGAGCACTAGGAGATAAATTAATAACATAAGCAGCTGTAAGAAAAGCTTCACTCCAATAACTGCCCGACAAGTTTACTTATGACAACAAACACCGTACCCTCTCCATCAGTGTCCTGTTCATGCGCTCCGCTGCACCATTGAGCTGAGGTGTCTTGGACGGAGCCTTTTGGTGTCGTATCCCTTGCTCTCTACAATAAGTATCAAAGGGACCAATGTATTCGTCGCCGTAGTCAGAACGAAAACATAATAACTTCTTGCTCGTCTCTCTTTTAACAAAGGCCGAAAACTCTTTGAAAGTAGGCAGCACCTGATCCTTGGTCATTAAGGCATAGACCCAAACCTTCCTGGAACAGTCATCAATAAATGTTACAAAGTAAGAAGCACCACCAACATATTTTACCTTCATAAGACCGCAGACATCCGAGTGAATCAACTCGAGCAACGTCGGCTTCCTTAAACTTGGGTGACTATGGAAAGATACCCTATTTTGCTTTCCAGCTAAGCAGTGTGTGCACTTCTCCAACTTTGTCGACTTGAGCCCTGGAATCACCTTCCTGTTCACCAAGTAGCTCATCCCCTTCTCGCTGATATGGTCTAGCTGTCTGTGCCACAACTCGGTAGACGCATCACTGACTGCGTTCACCTCATGTGCCCCCTGTGTGCTCCCCTGTATATAGTAGAGACCGGATTTTTTGCTTCCTCTGGCAATCACCATCGAACCTCTGGAAAGCTTCCACTGACTATTCCCAAAGAGACCGAAGAATCCCTCATCATCCAACCTTCCAACCGACACTAGGTTGAAACGGATATCAGGGACATGACGAACATCTTTGAGAACAAGAACTGCACCCGTCTTCATTCTCAAATGCATATCTCCAACGACAACCGCCTTCGACACATCTCCATTGCCCATCTTCAACACTCCACAGTCGCCTGTCGTGTAAGTAGCAAATAGTGCCCTGTTGTAAGATACATGCGCCGAAGCTCCTGAGTCCACCAGCCAAGAATTGTCATCGCAGGCGAGATTTGTGATAACCTCATCACCTACGATGATCACATCGCCGCCATGTATCGAGGCTGCCGCTATAGTGTTCTTATCTTGCTTTTCCTTGTCGCCCTTCTTCTTTCTCTTCCAAGCGAAACAGTTCCACTTGATGTGGCCCTTCTTGCCATAATGGTAATACTTCGAGTCCTCGTACCGACCCTTGGACTTCCCTCTGCTCTTGTCTCTGCCACCACCTGGACCCCTGCTTTTGCCCCTTCCGTGGGTCTCTGAAACTAGTGCCTCTGAGTGATGGGATGTGGATGAAGTGCCCTGAGAATGTCTCCGTATCTCTTCATTCAGTACCCCACTCTTGGCAAACTCCAGACTGACCACGCCTTCTGGAGCAGAAGCGATCATAGATACTCGTACGGTCTCCCACGAGTCTGGCAATGTACATTGCAACAAAAGTCCTTGAACCTCATCGTCGAACTTGATGTAGTGCCCCGTCCCTACATCGTACCCCATACTCTGTCCACGGGGTACGCGAGAAAGGAACACTGACGCTATCGATTCGGTCGGGACCGATAGGTCAGAATCGGCCGAGTCGATCGAACGGGAACGGTTGAATTAAGATCCATTCCTCGTTATGGAATGTCTTCTTCGGAACCAAGTCCCATATTCAGCGGGCTGCACCTCGAGGATTGACTCTGCGGCTGAGTCGGAAGAGACCACCCGTTGCTCTGCTTTTCACGTCGCTTGCGTTGGTTTTGGCTTTGTTTTCTGAATGCGCTTTCGTGAATGTTTTTGATGTTTTTCATGGCTTGCATTTCGAACTAGCATTTTCTATCGAACTCCTTGAATAATGCAGTTTTCTAATCGGTTGCTTGTGCGATTACAGGTAATCGCGTAGGCGACGTCTAGCACGACCAACAAGTTCTCTCGCCGAAGTAAACTCAAGGTGAGTGGCTGACCCTTCTCTTCTTGACCCCTTCTTTGGTAAATCGATAGTGTTGTTGCGGATTAAAGATTGAATGCAAGGGCACGGTAAAATGATTGAGTTTTTATAGAGAATGTAGGCTATGTCTAAATAACTAAAAGAAGAAAATGGTCTTTGCACGGTCATGGACAACTTGTCGACAAGGTAAGCGTTTCCCCGTACGGCAATCCGAGGCCACGGGACCGTTGCGGGCACAAAGGAAAACAAATAATTAGCTGTGCTAGGCACGGGTTAGGCGAGGACTTGCAGCGGGGCTCGCTACTCACGCTAAAAGGACCCCGTCTAACAAAAGCTAGAGGAGTCCACGATGGCTCTGGGAGCCAGTGACCAACACACAAAATATTGCACTTGGTATGGAAATGATAACAATTGACAGGGAAGAACATGGTAAGTTTCATAAGGCGCGGCGCGGGACGCCGTCGGTAAGTTTCAACGTAAATTTCATTATGTTTGTCATTGCTTGCTTGGAAATTCATTAGGATGGTTAGAAACATTCATGAACTAAGTCATATAAACTCATTCAACCAAATGAGAGCTTGAAAATTAACTTGCCACGCACTAGTACAAAGTATAATGTACCGATCCTCGCAGGTACCCCGAACTACGAAGGGCGTGCCACCTAAAATCTCAAGGCGGCGTGGGCACTTTTGAAGCCTCGTCCGTGTAAAGGCTTGTTCTGGATTCTTTTTGAAGAAGACCCGCACTCAGTCCAAAAGAAGATGGTGGCTCGACTCGCCTCGATAGCAGGTGGAAATATGTAATAGTTTTTGCTTGTATAAAAGGGTGTAATGTATGGAACGACTATCTCATCGGCGTTCATTTTGTAAGTTGAGTCATGTTGTAGCCCGCGCGGCAATGATTGTAAAGGAGTCTATGTAAAGTTTTATTATCATCAATGAAAAAGTCTATTTCTATTTCAAATGTGTCATTCAATTTCTCTGCGTACTCTAACTTGATGTTGTGTTTCGGATAACCTTATGACTATGCCTTGTGCGATCGCAACTTAGGTTCGCACGGCATCACGTCCGGGGGACGACTATCGATTCGACGGAATCGGGGCGTGACATAATGGTATCAGAGCATGGATTTACATCCTTTGGCCTCGCGTCTAGAGTTCCAAACCTTTGACCTCGCATCGATGAGATAAGTTGTTCCATACAATAAGTCCGTAATAATTTGTGACTGATGCGTTTGCCTTCGTATCGCAGAAGTGACGGAACCCACGGCCGAGCAAGAACAGAGCGCCTCAAGCGGCTCTAGTAGTTCGCATCGTCCGCAGGCCGGACCTTCTAACGATATAATCGAAAGGATGCTGCGCATGATGGAGGCGCAGCAAAACCAGTCCGAGAACCGGCATCAGCAGGTAGAGGAACGACAGGCCCAGTTCGAAGCTCGCTTTGACGTACATGCCAAACTTTAACAAAAGCAGTTAGATACGCTGCAGCAGATTGTCCAGACAATGGCGGCCAACGGAAATTCTGCGACTGCGCCTACCGTCACCGCACCTGCTACCACCGGGCCGACGATCCAACCCATTGAAGTCGACACGGCGGAGCCCGAGCGTCAACCAGCGACACTGAAAAAGTATAACTTTGAAGTGTCAGAATTCAAGAAAGCGTGCCGCACTTCCTTCAGCGGCACCGAGGGTCCTTCCATAGCGATCGACTGGTTGGAAGAGTTAGAAGATTACTTTGAGCTTCTCGGCATTGAAGAGTCGAAGCAAGTCGCCTGCGCACAACTTCAACTACGATTGAACGCGCACGACTGGTGGGCCGTACGCAAGCGAACGATCCGATCGGACAACACCACCGTGCCGATCTCTTGGGCCACGTTCCGTAAAGCTTTCGAAGTCCAGTACCTTCCGTCAGCCGTTCTTCAAGCGAAGGAGAATGAATTCATGCAGTTGAAGCAAGGGAGCAGGAAAGTGGAACAGTACGCCGCAGAATTCAACAAGTTGTCTAAGTTTGCTGGCCAGTTTCTGCCTACTGAAGAGTACCGTGTGCGACGGTTCGAAGTGGGTCTGCGACACTCTATCGGTGCGTATGTCGGGGTCCCGGAGTACAAGACCATGGGCGAGGCTCTGAACCACGCTCTCCGCCTTGAAAGCCTGCATCCTTCCGGTGCTGCCGACGTTGTGCGTCACTCCAATCACAAACGTCCTAGCCATACGGGAGGCAACAACGACGCGTCAAAGCGTCCAAATAACGGCGGCTACAGGGGCGAGAAAGCGATACTTAAGTGCACCAATTGTGGACAACTTGGACACCTTGAACGTCACTGCTTTTACCGTAATGTTGAATGTTACGCTTGCGGACAAAGGGGCCACTTCGCTCGAGATTGCACAAACCCCAGACTGACTTGCAATATACCACCACAACAGTACCGCCAAGAGAATCGAGGGCAGGCGCCTCGACCTCCTCCGCCCACTCGACCTGCACCACAAAATGGCCAAGATCGTCGCCCCAACACTCAGGGCCGCGTCTACGCCATGACTCGAGACGAAGTACTGGCATCAGATACAGTAGTGTCAGGTATACTCAAATTTAATAATGTGCCTGCTCGTGTGTTATTTGATTCAGGCGCTTCGTATAGTTTTATATCGGCAGACTTTGCCGCCGAACACAAATTTCCTGTAATATCATTAGATCTCGACCTTAGCGTAAGCACGCCTTCGGGCACACCAATTCTCACAAACTTAGCTTGCGCCGGCGGGATTATCTGTATCGGCGGTCAAAAGATCGGTCTGGATGTAATAGTTCTAGATATGAAGGACTTTGACATCATTCTGGGAATGGATTGGCTCGGGCCGTGCAACGCAACCATAGACTGCGCTGAAAAGAGGGTCACATTCCGCATGCCTGGAGTGCTTGAATGGATTGGCTCGGGCCGTGCAACGGTGTTTTCGAAGATTAATCTACGATCGGGTTATCACCAACTCAAAGTTAAGCCAGATGACGTGCCGAAGTCTGCCTTCCGCACTCGTTACGGCCACTACGAGTTCTTAGTAATGCCGTTCGGTCTGACAAACGCCCCTGCCGTCTTCATGGATCTAATAAATCGGGTGTTCCGTCCGTTCGTTGACAAGTTCGTAGTAGTCTTCATCGACGACATCCTCGTCTACTCGAAGGATCGAGCGCAACATGCAGAGCATCTACGGACGGTACTCCAAACCCTTCGAGAGAATCAGTTGTACGCGAAGATGAGCAAGTGCGAGTTCTGGCTTAACAGCGCCTCATTCCTTGGGCACATCATCTCCGCCGCGGGCATCGCAGTCGATCCGAAGAAAGTCGATGCAGTTGTTGATTGGAAACGGCCCGCATCAGTTAGCAAAATTTGAAGCTTTCTAGGCTTGGCGGGATGCTACCGACGCTTCGTGAAGGACTTTGCGAAGATCGCATCACCGTTGACTCGCCTCACCCAGAAAGGAGTCGCATTCAAGTGGTCAGACGACTGTGAAGCTTCCTTCCAGGAGCTCAAACAACGGCTCGTTTTGGCCCCGATACTTGCTCTTCCTGAAGGGACGGAGGGATTTCAAATCTTCAGCGATGCTTCTGGCCAGGGCTTGGGGTGTGTGCTCATGCAGCGGGATAAGGTGATATCTTTTGCTTTCCGGCAGTTGAAGCCACACGAGAAGAACTACCCCACGCACGACCTAGAACTAGCGGCAATTGTGTTCGCGTTGAAGCTGTGGCGTCACTATCTCTATGGCGTGGCATGCAGGATTTATACGGATCACAAAAGCCTCAAGTATCTCTTCACCCAGAAAGAACTGAATTTGCGGCAGAGGCGATGGCTCGAACTAATCAAAGACTATGACTTATCAATCGATTACACGCCGGGCAAGGGAAATATGGTAGCGGATGCGCTGAGCCGAAAGTACTTGGCTTCATTATGTATCAACAACCGACTGCTGCGTGACTTGGAAGGAATGGGCATCGAGCTTCGAGTTCGTTTCAGAGACGTGAAACTGGCGCAACTGCTGTTGGAACCGAGCCTACAGGAGAGGATCAAGTCTGCATAGAAGGACGACCCCTACCTGGAGAAGATGCGGAAGCTAATATCGACAGGAAAAGCGTCCGACTTTACAGAGGACGAGTCGGAAGTATTGCGCGTGAAGGGATGACTATGCGTACCGGACGACGTAGAACTTGAAAAGTAGATAATGACGGAGGCGCACTATGCAAAATATTCCTTGCATCCTGGCAGCACCAAGATGTATAAGGACCTCCGCGTTGTCTTTTGGTGGCACGGCGTGAAGAGGGACGTAGCGCTCTTTGTGTCAAAATGTATGGCCTGTCAGCAAGTCAAAGCCGAGCACCAGCGACCGGGCGGGGAGATGCAGAACCTCGCCATTCCAGAATGGAAGTGGGATCACATCACTATGGACTTCGTTGTTGGCTTGCCGAGGACGCCGCGAAAAAACGACGCCGTCTGGGTCATCGTCGATCGACTAACCAAGTCAGCGCACTTCATCGCCATCAAAGTTACTTGGAGCGTCGACCGCCTTGCTCAGATATACCTTGATGAAATAGTTCGGCTGCACGGGGTCCCAGTTTCTATCGTCTCTGATCGGGATGGACGGTTCGTAGCGCACTTCTGGAGTAGTCTTCATTCAGCACTGGGGACCAAGTTGAAGTTCAGCTCAGCTTATCATTCTCAGACTGACGGCCAAACAGTACGGGTGAACCAAATTCTCGAAGACATGTTACGACTCTGTGCGATCGACTTGAAGTCAAGTTGGGACGTCCATCTACCGCTGGCCGAGTTTGCATACAACAACAGCTATCAGTCCAGCATCCAAATGGCGCCGTATGAAGCTTCGTACGGCCGAAAGTGTAGATCGCCCATTTGCTGGGATGAAATCGGGGAATGGCAGATACTTGGTCCGGAGCTGGTGGAGCAGACTGTACAGAAGGTCAAGTTAATACGAAAAAGATTGAAGATAACACAAAGCCGGCAGAAAAGCTATGCCGACACGCACCGACGCCCCCTCGAGTTCTCGGAAGGCGACTATGTATTCTTGAAGATGATGCCTATGCGTGGAGTTTCCCGGTTCGGTGCGAATGGAAAGTTGAGCCCCAGATTTGTTGGCCCATTCGAAATATTGAAGCGAGTCGCCCCGGTAGCTTACCAACTCGCCTTGCCGCCTGCATTGTCAGAGGTACATGACGTCTTCTACGTCTCGTAATTGCGGAAGTACGTGCACGATCCGGGGCATGTAGTAGAGTTGGGTAAGCTGGACCTGAAGGCGAACTTATCATATGTCGAAGAGCCGGTGCAAATCTTGGAGCGCAAGGATAAACTTCTCCGCAACCGTGTTATTCCCCTCGTCCGCGTCCTCTGGAGGAACCATTCGGTTGAGGAGTCGACGTGGGAGCTTGAGTCAGAAATGAAGGAGAATTTCCCTTCATTGTTCTCGTAGAGGTAGGTTCTATTCTTAAGTTTCGAGGACGAAACTTGTAATGCATGTGGTTCGTATCACGTATTCTTGGAATACGTATACATATTTTATTGCATGATTTCCTAGCTTGGCATTTCCTTCTTGGCTTGGTCTATTCCTGGTTCGGGTTGGTTGGTTCGGCTTGGCATGGTTTTGATTGGGTTCATGATGAACCCAAGGTGAACCCCTACCTACCACCACCATTTTGTATTTATTAGCCCTCTTTATTCTCTCTCTTCATTTATCATCTTCTTCTTCCTCATTTACTTCCCTACCAACCAGAGAGAGAAGAGAGAGGTCTAGGCAAGTGCAACTTGCTTCATGGAGGAACTCCAATTTTATTACTTCATTCTCTTCCTTACTACATTCTAAAGCACTTTAGAACTTGGCATTTTTACTTTCCATGGCTAGATTCTTGTAGATCTAAGTTTATTTTATTTTCGGATTTCTTGGGTTTTGATCTACTTAATCTTGTTATTTGTATGTTTTGATGGTTCCATGTTGTAGAGAATTTCGTTCTACCCCATTTTGACCTATGGAAGTTCGAATTTGGGCTCCGGATGATAGAGTTATGCAGCTTGGAAGCCATGGCTTATGGTGTACTTCTTCTCAGAAATCTGGAGAAGAAGCACAATTCCGAGCCGCATGATAGCACTTGACCGCATGAAAATTCATGCGGCAAGTCAGCTTCGAAACCGCATACACTATCAACTGGACTTGACCGCATGACAAGTTCATGCGACAAGTATTTAGTTCGGCCGCATGAGGCTCTTAGCCGCATGGGGCCCTTCTTCCCGAACCGTATATGCACCCTTGCTCCCAGCCGCATAGGTATTTCTCCCCGCTGCCGCATGGGACTTCGCCCATCCCGAGCCGCATGAACTCCAATACTTGCCAGCCGCATAGGCCCTGATCCCCGAGCCGCATGAGAACCCTAGACCCTGGCCGCATGGACTTCTGAGTCCGGGCCGCATGATCCCGATTAATTCCAGCCGCATGCGCCTTTGCATTTCCAGCCGCTGGCGCCCTTGTACTTCCAACCGCATGCGCCCCCTCCTTTCCTAGCCGCATATGACTGAACCACATGACTTTCTCATGGTCCTGTGTACTATTATCTATCATTATTTGCCCATGTTTCGTAATTCATTTATTAGAGCACGACCTGACAGTGACCCGTCGTGGTACACTCTTGACAGAAAACCTGACATGACCTGATAGTGGCCCGTCGTGGCGCACTCCGGACTAGTACACTTGATATGATAAACCTGACATGATTATCTCGAATAGCTATTGCGACGGCTACCTGACATGACATGACCTGTATAATAACATGGACACCGTGGGCGATTGTGCTTGTACAAATAAACCAGTCCTGTCTTGCATCATGTCTAGGGAGGGACTCCTGAGTACCACGGTCAGGAGTACCTATTGAAATGGACTAAGGCTAATAACTAGATTAATATATTAGTCATGAAGAGATTTTCCAGCTACAGGCAATTCCGTTACCTGGGCACGCTTGGGATCTGTAGCCTGCCGTCGAGTAGGGCACATTTCCAGCACACTGTCATGTGTTGCACCCTTCAAGCTACTTAAGGGTACATGTGTTTCCTGGACGGTGTACCCACCTGAATTCAACCCCTAATTTCGACCTGGGTAACCTAGATGGTCTGCAGGGCTTGTGGCTGTGGAATAATCTCACTGCATCTTGCTAGTAATTAGGCCTGTGATAATCCTAGTTAGTTAAAGTATCAAGCCGTAATTCTTGCTTGGCCGTGAAATGATTGGATGGAGTCTAACCGGTCTAGTCTTGCCCTGATCCTGTTCCAGATTATTGAATGACCAGAATGCTTGTAATTATTTTACCGATAAATGGTGAGAATTCTAAGTTCTGTTCAGACGAAGGGTTACAACCCCGGTCCTTGTTTGGTTTACGGGTTGTAACCTGGTTATCTGAATAGTTCTATGGTTATCTCGTCGTATATCATCCTGATGTATTTTCCTTAATTTCCAGTTCTTACTTTTATTTATATCTTGTGCTGATTGCTGGTTTTAGTTCCTAAGTGAAGCTTCCTTTGTGGCACTTGCTCTTTCTGGGGTCTGACCCAGCTGGTTTTGTGTGGCCAGATTTCGGAGCAGCTCCAGAGGATCTACCGACTTTCCAGCCAGATGGTGGCCACTAGACGGAACCCTGGCAACGAGTGGGTTTATTTTTGATCTCCCACTTTATTGTAAAAATATTTTTTTGAGGCGTTTAGCCGACAAGCACCTGTTTAGCTCGATTGTACTTTACTTACTATCTACCTACGGGCTGTAACATGATTAACAGATCCTAGGGTTGATCATGTATGACTAAACTCTTGCTAGTCCTCATATTTTGTAACGACTAGCTTCATGATCAGCTGAATATGTAATATTTGGGACGCCTTATTATTGTATATTTAATGATCATACATCTTGTAACATTTACTTACTTGCTGGTGATTGAGACACTAGGCTTGTTCATGACCATAGGAGACTGTTGGCTTGTAGTAAACCCTCATGTATCTAGACAGCCGTGACCGTATAGCGAGATGGAATCCATTTCAATATACGTAGCTGGCTATGTCTGCCCCCGCTCTCCAGTATTCTGGTTTTGGGGCGTGACAAAACTTTTTCTTAGTTGGTTATGGTGTAGTGCCCCGTCCCTACATCGTACCCCGTACTCTGTCCACGGGGTGCGCGAGAAAGGAACACTGTCGCTATCGATTCGGTCGGGACCGATAGGTCAGAATCGGCCGAGTCGATCGAACGGGAACGGTTGAATTAAGATCCATTCCTCGTTATGGAATGTCTTCTTCTGAACCAAGTCCCATATTCGGCGGGCTGCGCCTCGAGGATTGACTCTGCGGCTGAGTCGGAAGAGACCTCCCGTTGCTCTGCTTTTCACGCCGCTTGCATTGGTTTTGGCTTTGTTTTCTGAATGCGCTTTCGTGAATGTTTTCGATGATTTTCATGGCTTGCATTTCGAACTCGCATTTCCTATCGAACTCCTTGAATAACGCAGTGTTCTAATCGGTTGCTTGTGCGATTACAGGTAATCGCGTAGGCGACGTCTAGCGCGACCAACAAGTTCTCTCGCCGAAGTAAACTCAAGGTGAGTGGCTGACCCTTCTCTTCTTGACCCCTTCTTTGGTAAATCGATAGTGTTGTTGCGGATTAAAGATTGAATGCAAGGGCACGGGCACGGTAAAATGATTGAGTTTTTAAAGAGAATGTAGGCTATGTCTAAATAACTAAAAGAAGAAAATGGTCTTTGCACGGTCATGGACAACTTGTCGACAAGATAAGCGTTTTCTCGCCCGGAAACCCGAGGCCACGGGACCGTTGCGGGCACAAAGGAAAACAAATAATTAGCTGTGCTGGGCACGGGTTAGGCGAGGACTTGCAGCGGAGCTCGCTACTCACGCTGAAAGGACCCCGTCTAACAAAAGCTAGAGAAGTCCACGATGGCTCTGGGAGCTAGTGACCAACACACGAAATATTGCACTTAGTATGGAAATGATAACAATTGACAGGGAAGAACATGGTAAGTTTCATAAGGCGCGGCGCGGGCCACCGTCGGTAAGTTTCAACGTAAATTTCATTATGCTTGTCATTGCTTGCTTGGAAATTCATTAGGATGGTTAGAAACATTCATGAACTAAGTCATATAAACTCATTCAACCAAATGAGAGCTTGGAAATTAACTTGCCACGCACCAGTATAAAGTGTAATATACTGATCCTCGCTCTCCACGCAGGTACCCCGAACCACGAAGGGCGTGCCACCTAAAATCTCAAGGCGGCGTGGACACTTTTGAAGCCTCGTCCGTGTAAAGGCTTGTTCTGGATTCCTTTTGAAGAAGACCCGCACTCAGTCCAAAAGAAGATGGCGTCTCGACTCGCCTCGATCGCAGGTATAAATGTGTAATGGTTTTTGCTTGTATAAAAGGGTGTAATGTACGGAACGACTATCTCATCGACGTTCATTTTGTAAGTCGAGTCATGTTGTAGCCCGTGCGGCAATGATTGTAAAGGAGTCTATGTAAAGTTTTATTATCATCAATGAAAAAGTCTATTTCTATTTCAAATGTGTCATTCAATTTCTCTGCGTACTCTAACTTGATGTTGTGTTTCGGATAACCTTATGACTATGCCTTGTGCGATCATAACTTAGGTTCGCACAGCATCACGCCCGGGGGACGACTATCGATTCTACAGAATCGGGGCGTGACACTTGACTCCCGTCGAGAATAGCTGGTCTACCACGCCCTCGAACTCACTCAAGTGATCCGTAATGGATGCACCATCTTTGTACCGCAGACCCATCATCGTTCGGATCAAGAACAGTTTGTTTACCCCGGTCTTTTTCACGTACAAAGATTCCAGCTTCTCCCACAACGTCTTCGCATGCTCAATATTGGCAACGTGATTGTACACGTTCTCGTCAACGAACTGTCGCATGTACCCACACACTTGTATATGCTCGAAGTTCCAGTCCTCATCGGATTTGTCACTAGGCTTCTCGGATGCAAATATTGGAAGATGCAGCTTCTTGACGAACATTAAATCCTTTATCTTGTACCGCCAATAATGGTAGTTGGTACCGTTCAGGTTCACCATGTGCACCGGCTTCGCGTCCATCTCTGCTTCCTGATTTGACTGTCAACTCTTGACACTTCTTTGAACCCAAAGCTCTGATACCACTCTGTTGGGAATGAAGCGCAGAAACCGTTCCCCCAAACCAGGAAGTCCTGCGAGAGAACCGAGCAAAAGCACACAAACCAAAAATACCAAACACAATCGCAGACACACAGATTTTTGACGTGGAAAACCCTTGCGGGAAAAACTACGGGACGATCGGAGTCCAACCCTGAAGAACCTCTACTAATGGAATAAAGAGAATACACCCTCTACAAGCTCCTCCCGATCCAACACGGATCACCACAACTCACTTGAAAGAAGAAAATTTTTGATTGCGGACTCCGAAGAACAAGAGATGCCGAAAAATTATTCGAAGCAATCTCTCATTCACAATAGTCCTTAATCCTCTCTCTCTCTCTCTCTCTCTCTCTCTATCTCTCTCTCAAAGATTGTAAGCACTCTTGTTTTGAGATGATTTTACAACTAGCATGCATCACCCTTTTATAAGCCCTTGGTAATCCTTACATGGAAGACCAATATATATGGAAACTTCCAATATGATCAATCATATATTTAATGTAAATCCAATCATAATTGGCTTGCCATAATTGGAAACCCAATTATATGGAAAGCTACTATATGAAGGGTCCAATAAATATATGATCAAAGTAAATATGAAAATCCAATCATATATTTTCTTACCATATATGTTCCAAAATAGGATCCATGCACTCCCCGAGTTTCTACGACACACGGATGGCGCTCGTCGCTCTCCGGGGTATTCTCCACATAGGTTGGGAACCCCACCCACTCCAATCTCTCCACGATGATGATGATGATGATGATGATGAGCGATGATGAGCGAACGATGATCAAAGTAACTCTGAAGAAAATCACAGTGAACTACGAACAATCTTTGCGATCTCTGTTGAAGATAAGAGCAATGGAATTCAGGTCTCTCGTGAAGAAGAGGAAGAAGAAGAAAAATCGCAATCCAGATCTTAGTTTTAATTGAAAATCATATATATATGATCCAATTTGTGCGAAAAGGAATATTTTTGGTAGTATAAAAATGTCAATTCTGTAAATATATAGCATCTAAAGGAAATCTTTGAATATTTGACGTGAAATTATATAATTTTGGACATTTCATAAAACCTATCCTGCGGGTGGATTTTTCATACAACCCAACTCCAAAATTGGATTTCTCAGCAATTTCCAGAATAGAATTTGTTCTAAGTTCATTATGGCTAAGCCTACTTGAAGTGTTAATGGTCAAGTTAAACAATGGTACGATGAAATAACGACAAAATTACTTCTTGTACGGGTGCAAATCCTAACAAGAAGATTATCAAATATTTATGGGAAGTTCTCATTGCTATCTGCCAATTCCGCATAATCTGCCTAGATACAAAGTATTTAGTTTTTCTTTGTATTAAGGGGTAGGTCGGCTATATTTGCTAAAGATGCATCCTTAGCACAAGAACGAATTGATAAGCACAAAGAGAAGAATATATGTAGTTTCCTTGACATCTTCATAATATAGGCATACAAATTATCCTAAAATTTTGCCAAAATTTGCCTTTCACGTAAATCTAACTTGAGCATCAAAGTGGTATTGGGGAGTTGGAGCATCCGCAATGGAGATACTCCAAACACATGCTACTACGATTATTAAAAAAAATTTAAATTACTCATGTCTCTTGATATATTCGTGAGGGTGTAACCCGTTGGGTACTCCGGAGGTCTCGTGAGGATGGACATGGTTGAATCTCCTAGATGTTGCTCGTCGGCCCGGAGAAAATGACACCTCAAAAAAAAAAACTCTCTTGATATTGGCCCAGAGAAAATGACACCTCAAAAAAAAAAAAAATAACTCTCTTGATATTGGCACACAGTGGTACACTCCAAATTAATCTCATCTTTTTTCCTTCCTCTTTTTCCTCTTTATTTTGCTTTGCTAATTTTTTTGCCTCCCTCTTTTCTCTCTATTTTTCTTCCTTTTGATAAAAATAATTAAATTTGGTGGACCCAAGAATTAATGTAGAGAAGCTACAACACTCCAAATCTGGAATATCTTTTAGCTTTCTAGTAATTTTTAATTATGGATAAGTGCCTACTGCAGTAAGTGCTATAAAATTTGATTAAAGTTAAAATATAGCACTTGAAACATCTTCCTACTAAGGATGCTCTTACCCAGCCTCTTGTTTCTTTTTGTACGCCGGTGACGGAGAAGAAGCAACCAAAACGAAGGAGGAATATGTTGGTACAAATCTGGAATGCCAAGGTATGAGATTCTTGGTGGTGATAAAAAAAATCATTAGATTGGCGTCCACTTGGGGTCCGAACTTTCACGATTGCAAAGTTGACATTCTTGTCATCTACCGAGAGAGATGCATGACAGTACTTCTAGTCTCGTAGATCAACAACGCGGCTGCTTGTTGAGGTCCGAACTTTCACGATTGCAAAGGCACTCCCATCAAGAAATCTCCCCTCCTTGAGAATATGGACATAAACGTCAAACTAGTCCCCTCTTCACCACCACCAGGCAATGCAGGGCTCCTTGTTGCCTTGGGCGGCCTCGGGTAGACAGACCATCCGCTTCTCTGTCTCTGTCCTTAGATGTCCTCATTTTGACATCACCAACCCCTCGGGGTCCTCAAATTACAAATTGTGAAATCTTTACAATGCTACTTTGATTTGGGAAACCTTAAGGGTATGCTTGGATTGAGGAAAAAAAATAAATAAGCATAGTTAAGTGGGATTAAGTAAAGGAGAGTAGAGTCAATACATATAATTTTGTTTGGATTGTATGAAGAGTTTTGGATTGGAGGGAGAGTTAAGTGTCGTGTGATTAATAACTCTTGCTAGGATTGGAGGTTTTGAGTGAGAGGTAAATTAATAAAAATATAATAGTTACCAAAATACTCGTATTACATATGTCATAAAATAAAATTTGATTGAAATTTTAATTAGAACTTGTCAAAATATCTTCACAAATGAGGAAGCTACAGAGCATCATGTAGTAAGCAAGAAAAAAAGGAAAAAAATCGTGATATTTTTTTTTAGGACAAATAAGGGATACTTATAATTTTTTAAACAAAATCCATCAATCTCCCTCGTTAACCCTCTGATTTGGGAGATGAAAAAAAATAGACAAAAGAGGGTTAAAAAAACCCTCATTTAACCTTCCTCTTAACTCCCACTCTCAAACCAAGCATAATTTTTATTTTTTCTCACTTAACTTCCTATCACTTAACTCTCTTAATCCTCAATCCAAACAGACACTAAGGGTCTTCTTGGATTGAGGAAACAAAAATAATCGAAGTTAAGTGGGGCTAAGTGAGGAGGATGTTTAATAACTCTTACTTGGATCAGAGGTTGTGAGTAGAAGGAGGATTAAAAAATACAATATTTGCCAAAATAACCTTAGTACATATGACAAAATTAAATTTGATTTAATTTTAATTAAAACTTGTCAAAATATCTTTACAAAAAATATCTTCACAACTTTGATACATATATAAAGAAAATAACTAGAATCCAAACACAATAAAATTAAGTACCATGAGAATTATAGGCTGTCACTTTTCGTTCCCAGAATACGTATTTTTAATACATGTACTGGCTTAATATATTTCCTGCTATTTTATTTCTGCATTTTATTTTCCGCTTTTATACTCTGCTTTAGTTTTGCTGTGAGTTCGGCTTAGATTGGTTTAAGTATGTTGGCTCATCATGAACCGAGACAAACCCCCACCTACCACCACCCCTTCATTTAAAGTTATCCCCTTTCTCTCTCTTCATTACTTCACCATTACTCTTCTTACACTTCTTCTTCCTCATAAACTCTTCCCCACCTACTCAGCCGCCAAGGCAAGTGCCAAACTTGCTTCATGATGGAATTCCAGTTTTATTGTTCCATCATCTTCCTTACTAAATCTTAAGCCTCTTTAGTACTTAGCATTTTCAATTTCCATGGTTCATTTCTTGTAGATCTAAGTTTAATGCATTTTCGGATTTCTTAGGTTTTGATCTAGTAAACTTTGTTATCTTCAAGTTTTGATGGTTCCATGTTGTAGAGAATTTCGTTCTACCCAATTTTGACCTATGGAAGTCCAGATTTGGGCTTGAAATGAAGGATTTATGGAGCTTAGAAGCAATGGCTCCACAATGGTTCTTCTTCTCGGAAGAGTGGGGAAGAAGAACAGTGCTTGACCGCATGAGTTTTCATGCGGCAAGTTATTCTTGGCCGCATGGGCTTAGTTAGCCGCAAGGGCTTGTAGGAACGAAATCGTAAAGCGCAATACTCTAGAGGGGGGGTGAATAGAGTTGGCAGCGGAATAATGCTAATTAAAAATTATTAGCAGCAATATCACAGAATAATAATCACAACTAAATAATGTAAAGACAGAGATAAGAAAGCAAACGCAAAGACAGCGATGTATACTGGTTTTTCTCTGTTGAGGACTAGTCCAGTCGGTAGAACTCTTGCTACCAGTTGAATCCACTATTTGCAAAACCGTAAGTTTTTTTTACGAAGTCCTTGCAACTTCTACAACGCGAGCTTTGATACGAAGAACTCATCCAACTTCAATTGTGAAGAGGTATTCTTCTATCAAGCCCTCTGATTACAATCACTCAGAAACTTCTAGACCGCACCGCACTGGCAAATCGACTAGAGGATTGTAACTGGCTTGGGATCTGAAAATTAAAGCTCGAGAAAAACTCTTTGGAAGACAGTAGGATTTAAATAGAGAGAAGATTGAAAGTGAATGAGTGAGTTAAAATGATCGAAATCCTTATCTATTTATAGGAGTCCCAAAGACAGAATTCTGGCAGAATTCGGGCAGGACTCGATGAGCAAATCTCGGTCAAATCCATAACTGCAGGAGGACCAAGTTCCAAGGAATTCAAAAATCAGAACGGCCACTAACCGAACTCTGGCCGAACTATGGCCGAACTATGGCCGAGTTCTGCCAGGGTTTGGTTAGGGTTTTTCAAAATAGATTTTTGGGGAATTTTGAAAACCTTTTTGGAGCTTTTCTAAATACGAATATTTTTCAAAACTAAGGACATTTTAAAAACATTTTGAAATCATTTTGGAATAGCCTACAGTAGAAACTCTATAAAATAATACACTTGGGACCACCAAAATTTATTAATTAAAAGAGTTATTAATTAATCGATAAATTAATAATTATTAATTTATATATTAATTAATATTTTATTAATTTATAGTAAAATACTTACGTAGTTTACAAACACCTTTCAAGCTTCCACTTAATTATTGTATACAATGCATGTGTATGCAATGGATGTCGAAGATGTTCTGACTCACCCAGAAGAAAATGTAGTTGCACAGTTGTTGACTGATGAAGAAATTATTGAAAGCGTTATTGGAATTAATAAAGATGATATCGATGAAGAAGATGATGAAAGTTCTACAATGGAGCCCCCTTCGCGAAACGAAGCTATTAAAGCGGCAATCACATTGAACAATTTCTTGTTGAGCTATGAGAAAACAACACCAGAAGTTCTTACCATGCTAAGGAAAATTAGAGACGAGATTCAAGGGGAAATTGATTTCAACAAAAAACAAAAGACAATTGAGTCATTTTTCAAGAAACCTTCATAAATCATTCATGTAATATGCTATATATAAGAAATTATTAATTTATATTTTATATGGGGTCTGAAGAAATTATCAAAAATGTATTATCTTATAATTTTAGCGAATTATTAATTTAGCACCCTATCCCCGAGTCGGGACCGGCCAAAAATATTATCTTAGAGAGTTTATTAAATAATCGAGTATTAATTTATAGAGTTTCTACTGTATTTGCCAGTACGACTCGGTGTACAATGTATTTCTAGACTCAATAAAATAAAAGATTACATTGCTCAAAGAAATACAGACTCGAACAGGCAAACAACGCTTCGGTCTTGAACTGAGTAGATAGTCGTTCTTGATCATGTCCAAGTGTCACGACCTGCACCCGCTTTTCGGACGTGAGTTCGTGAGCAAGCCAGCTACGTATCGAGCGGACTCCAGCCCGACTCGAGTACGTATAAGCTGTCAAGGTCATGAGTATCATATCTAATCTAAACTATATCTCAATCCACATGAATCATATAAACAAGAATGAACAAGTATGGGTCATGGTCTGCAGCCCATTAGCATATTGTTCGATTAGACTCTAAGAATGATATGAGCCTATAAATAAGCAGAGTATATCATGATATAGAATATAAAGCACGAGAAGATAATAAAGAAATAACACAAACAAATACCTGTATCATACATCGCAATTCTCTATCATCCTGCTCTGCTAACTAACTTCATGTAGTCGCTAAACCTGAAGAGATCATCAGGTCCTCAGAGGACTAGCAAGATACATAAAAATGAGCCTTTCTAACAGTTTATTATGCATGGAGAAAAATACAGGATAAACAAGTAAAACTGAGTAATGAATAAGCACGAATCTATACACTGTCTACACGAAAATGAATTGCTGAACAAGGACTAGAGAACTCATGTCAAGATGTCAACGGATAACCGAAACGAATACTCAAACCCTCGTCCCTAGTGTGGACTCGCAGGTTTGAACAACTACTAATCCTCGTCCCTGGTGTGGACTCGCAGATTAGCATCACCCTCGTCCCTAGTGTGGACTCGCAGGCGTAAACCCTATACTGCTAACCCTCGTCCCTAGTGTGGACTCGCAGGCTAGCATCTACTACTAACCCTCGTCCCTAGTGTGGACTCGCAGGCTAGCATCACCCTCGTCCCTAGTGTGGACTCGCAGGCGTAAACCCTATAATACTAACCCTCGTCCCTAATGTGGACTCGCAGGCTAGCATCTACTACTAACCCTCGTCCCTAGTGTGGACTCGCAGGCTAGCATCACCCTCGTCCCTAGTGTGGACTCGCAGGTGTGGACCAATAACTACAAACCCTCATCCCTATCGTGGACTCACAGGTTAGCTTCAAGGTTCAAGACACAGAGGCACGACTCAATCAAGGCACGACCAATAAAACCCAAGGCTAACTGTGAACACGGTCTACAAATCAATGATACCAATATATGAACAGGATATGAAAGATACATATCCACAATATGAGAAAACTGGATAAAATAATAGACAGTGCATGTAAATAAAGCTGTATAGAAAGGCAAGGTATATTTGCCTGGGGGTTGCACGAAGAACCAACAATGTAACTCCAATCAATAAGTCAGAAAGTCCAAGTCATCACAACTGTCTCCGAAAGCTGAAATAAACATTACCAACATTCTCAGAATAGTCAAATTAGCTAGGATTGCATGTCCTTAAGTCCAATTCTGGACAAAGGGGCAAAACGGTAATTTCGAGCAAAAACGATGTCCGCCGTTGGAACCGCTTTACACCAAAAAGCGTGCCAGAGTCAACGATCTCTAAAGTCGTCAAACTATATGCCTACGGATCCGGTTTTCCGATACGAACCCAACCGTATGTCCAGAGTTGGATTCCGGCGGGCCGTGCACAAAATCGCTCGTTGAGTGGGACCGTAGGGCCCGCAAAACGACGTACGATTCAACTGTCTCAGAATTGGACCAAACTTGGCATACAGGACCAGAAAAATGATACGGTCCTATTGGCGCAAGTTTCGTCTCGATCAGACGAGCGTGCACGAAATTATGACTGAATTTGCATCGCACGGATACGGAGTAATTCCGACGGATACGTGTTCGATACGATGCGCACACACATCCAAATCAAGTTTCATCAGTTCCCACACGTCCACTTTTACTGCCCGCTCCTGTCGGAGTCAGCGGTACACGACGAGGTGGGCCGGTTTGACGGGACGCACCCGTATCGAAAAAGTCCTATTATTAATATTAAATCCCGTCATAACAATTTATTTAGAAAATATTAGTAAACTATTTTAGAAATTCTTAATTCGTATAAACTTATGAGAAATATATTTCTAAAATAGATAAAATACTATGAGTACACATTTAGAAAAATATATATATTTACATTATTCATATAGAAATTATTAGGGATTACTAGCTATATAAAACCCTACCTAGAATATACTAAAATAGAGTTTAATACATTCTTATGTAAAATCTTTTAGTCATGAGAAAATACTTATATTACGTTGGTGCTCAACTACCCAAACTGTATATATTAATACGGTATTTATACTGTATTTCAAGTGTAAATACTCATAATATACACTCAAACAAACAGTTTAGATGAGAGTAATAATAATAATAATAATAATAATAATAATAATAATAATAATAGTGTGCTATATGTACATATATGGGTATGTACCATACATAATGATACCATTAATAAATAAGGAAAAAATGTGAAAGACAACAATAATCTGTTGCTATTCTCCTCGTGAAAGGGAGAGAAAAACTTAGTTGGAGAAACCATTAAAAGTCTACTACCAGTGCCATTTCTTGTTCAGAGAAAACTCAAAACAAGAGAACACTGAGAAGAGAGAAGAAGCGATCGGCTCACCTCGGAAACCCCGCCTCCGGCCCAAGGATGGTTCGAACCGGGGGTGGTTGACCCCATATTCGGCAATGTCGGTGTCTGTCTCGTCTGGGAATCAGGAGCCTCTCCTCCATGCTCGGCAAAAAAGTTCTGATACTCATCATCCATCTTCTTCCCAGTCCCTTTCATCGGACAATCAATGATCGGGTGCCCACCATCACCATAAATCTTACACAAGACGTCGCTTTTAAAGGTCAAAGTGTGAGCCGGACATACGTACTTGTAACGCCCCAGTCCCAAAATACGTAGGACTAGGAACGTAGACATGCCAGCTGTATTCATACGAAGTATACTCCAATATATGGAAGCCTCGTATAAATACATAAGCTGTGAAATGCAGTAAAACCACAACTAATCTCATTCACACAGAATAAATGAATAAAAGATCATATAATGAGAATAAATTTGTCTTGATACAATATGTTGGGCGGAGACAAATCCACTACCAAAAAAATAAGAAAAAGTACATAGAAAATGAAATGAGTGGCGAGCGAAGCGAAGACGATCCAAAATGCAATCATCCTCGAAGAAATAGCGAAGATCACGACTAGAGCGAAAGCACCTGCGAAAGACAATAGCACACACCTGGCAAGACAACCAGGTCCTCAGAGGGACGTAACAAGACACATCATAGCATGCCATATAAACTGAATAAATATTGCTCAATAAATAAGTAAATCGAATTTATAACATGGTCCAATACGCACCTACTGAACGAGCGTACCATCCCCCCAACCAAACAAGGACAGGAGATGGTAAACTAATTCACGGCGACGTATCTTTCTATGCTAAGAATCCGATATGGTATCCGGACCCCAACAAGGTTCAATACCTTCTCATCGAAGTAGTAAGTCACACCTACAACCAAACAAGGACAAGATGTGACGAACTAATCCGCGACAAGTTATTGTTCCAAGCCACGGTCAGATACAAGTACCCAAACCAAAAGTACTCGTACCTAACGGATAGGGTGCCTAACCATTCTAAGTGAAATGTAGTTAAGAACAATCCTTCCTACGCATGGGCCCTGGCTGAATAGGATCGGCGTAGTCCCCCTTGGGCACCAAAGGCCCCAGCAGGAAGAGCATGACGTTCCGCAGAATCGTCAGTGGCCGTCAGTAATCATGGGTCATCAACCCCGTATCTCCAGCGGAGAGTCCGGATCACAAGGAAAGTGCATCGAAGCCCATACGCTAAGGAATTGTCCTCCCCGCCCAATGCCTACTGTGTTGTATCCACAACACAAACCACTATAACCGCTAAGTCAAACTAGCATGCAACCTCTATTAGCGGTTATTCCTATCGCACGGCTTGTACGTACTGGTGGCCAGCCAATCACGCACTTCCGTGTTCTACATGCGACACACAACTTCGTATTTACAACGTGTCAAGGCCAATGGATGCAACACACAAGGTGGTCCCTTAAATCTAGGTTTAATGTGTAAGAAATAATACATAGCAGAAAATAAATGAACAGTAAGTGCTAACAGTTATGCCATGTATCACAGTTTATAAAGAAAATAAATAATGCATGAAATATGAGATACAATAATTAAACAGCAATGGCAAGGTGTCTTGCCTGGTAGAGCGCCTGGTGTGCTGCGATAATCAAGGTGGCACGATCTGCAACTTTGGTGCAACAACTGCACAAGGAGAGCTCGGATGGTGACACGGTCGGTTCCATTGGGTCCGGAAGGTTCAAATTAGTTAGGGTGGACATAAGGTAGCCTCGAAATGGGTGAAGGAACAGGAACAATAGGACTTGGATACGGACAGGAGAAAATCAAGAATAATGAATAAATAAATATTTATATATACGAGTTTTAGAAGGTATTTAAAATTAAAAAAACTAGCTTTCATGAGTCAAAATATATATAGGAAAATACTTAAAGTAAAGAAAATTGTTTTCGGTAAACAACTCTAAATTGTCAAAATTGGATAACTAGATAGGAGCCCTATTTTTACTAGTAAAAATAATATTTTATAAATATTTAAAATAAAGAAAAATTTGATTTAGGCTAAACTATATTTACTAGTAAAAAGTTTATTGATAGATATTTACAAATCTAGAAAACTAGTTTAGGATAAAAGCCTAATTTTGTTGAGGAGATATTTTGGTGAATACTACATTTGAAAACAGTTAGAAAATAATGAGTCCATAAATTTTCTAAAATACTAATAGTAGCAAATAAATAGTTTTTATTTTTACGACAATATTCGAAATGAAAATGAAGATAATAATAATAATAAGAAGAAGAATAAGAAGAATAATAGCATAATAGTTGTAATAAATTCGGTTACATAAGACCTAATAAAAATAAAAAAAGTAAAATAATAAAGTTTATAACAATGATCCATACCTATACTGTTAATATGGAAATAGTAAAATAAATAATAATAATAGTAATAATAATTATCTAATAACAATAATAATATTAATAATGGTACTAGTGAACATACCAGTATGTATACCTAGTAAATACTTATACTAATATTTTAAATCAAAACTCCAAACAATTAAAATACTTAAACAATAACTACTTTACTATAATGATAATAATAAAGAATAATAATAATAAAATCAAAATTTTAATAATAATAGTAATAATAACTACTACTAATAATAATAATAATAATAATGATAATGATAATAATAATAATAATATAATAACTTGACTAAGGACAACTTGTGTTGTCTCTCTCGAGACAAGACCAAAGCACAAAACCAAAGCACACAAAAAATAAACTAAAACTTGACTAAGGACAACTGTGTCCAAAGCACAAAAATGCTAAATTAAATCTAAGGAGCAGAGGAGGGGCAATGCTGCTGTTCTCATTGGAGAGAGAGGAAAATAACCAAATAAAAACAAAACAAACAAAACAAACAAAAAAAAATTATAATATCAATAGGCTGCATAGCTTCTCTCTTCTTACTGAGAGAAAGCACAGGAAAAGAGAAAGAAAAAAAAATTGAAGCAGCAAAGAATAAGCGGAAGAGAGAGAGAGACGAGAGCGAGGGAGAGAGAGTGGGAACGGAGGAGATGAGGGAGATGGGAGTAACGCGGGAGGGGTGAGTCGACGAGCTGCCAAGTGAGGGGTCGGAGGAGTAGGCGGCGGCGAGCGGGGATGAGGGAAGGAGAGGAGGAACCGGCGGAGAAGGGGGGCTTCTCACCGATCGGGGCTCGTCGGAAGGGCGCGCTCCGGCGCGGCGCTTGGGGATCGGTGCGGTGAAGACGCTGCTCCGGCGCAGTGGGGCCAGATGCGGCGGCGGGAGTAGAAGCGGGTCGGGCGGACGGCCGGAGGGGTTTCGAGGGTTTCGGCGGCGGAGGGAGCGGGGGATGATCGGACGGAACAGCGGAGGGCGGTCGCCGACCACGGCTCGTCGCGGCGGGGGTGATCCGTTGGCGTGCCGGAGTAGAGGTCGCGACGAGGCGGAGGTAAGTCGGTTAGGTTTAGGTTTTTAATTATTATTATTTTTTCCTTTTGCTGGTTGAGGGTGGTGTTATGATCTTGGTCGGGTGCGGCGGTGGTGGTCGGGTGTGCAGCATGTTGGTAGCCGCGGTGGCGGGATGCGGAGGTGGTTGTGGTGGCAGGACGTGGCTGGTTTGGGTGGTGTTGACGGAAGTCGAAGAAGGCAGTAGCGACGGTGATGGCGACAGGGCGAGGATGGTGGTTGTCCTGGTGGTTGGACGGGGTTGAGGGGTTAGAGTCGGGGCTATGGTGGCGCCGACGGTGGTGCTGGGTCATGGTGAGGGGGTGACGGTATTGGGGTGGCTGCTACGGCCGGGGGTAGGGTTTGTGTAGGATTAGAGATAGGGATTGAATTTGGAATTTAATGGTGTCGGGGTTGTCGACACAAAGGAATAAATGTACTTGTACAAAAGATTGGAATAAGAGAGTCACCCGGGGTCGGACCCGAGGCCGTCACGGCTGACACGAAGATGGATGGAACCCCGACAAGAGCACGCACATTGTGGAGAAATAACTTGTATGGAAATTTGTGGATTGATAAAAGAAATTGGAGGAGTACCTGCCTATTTATAGGGTGTGGGAATTCCCAATTAGATATGGATTAGGAATAATTTAAACCCCAAAATAGATAATTCAATACTTAATTTAAATAATTCATCAAATCAAATCTTAAATAAAATCCAATTAAATCTAATTTAAATACTTTTAGTTTAAAACCAATTCAATTTAAAATATAGATAGTTTACTATTTAAATGTATCCATGGAATCAAATCAAATTTAAATTGACACAAATATATCAAAAATATGTTTTCCTAAAATACTGTAATAATTAATTTCGAAAATTACATTATTTAAAATAAACAAATAAATAATTAGGAAAAATATGTGTTTGTACAAATAATATTTACATAATTATACTTTTCTAATATACTAAAATAATTTATTATTATAACTGCATAAATGAAAGGTTTTTCATAATTAAAATCCTAAACTTGAAAATGATAGCTAGGAATAATTACTACATATATTATTTTGAAATCATAATAAAAATGTTTTTCTAAAAATATGTACGCTCGCACATATTCGCACTCGTCGAGCAAAAACGAAAATAAAATTTCGTGCACGACGTTCGATACGACTATGCGACGTACAAATACAAAAATTTTAAATCGGTAACAAATTTAATAAAAAAAGTAGTAGAAATTTAGGGGTTTTACAGTACTGCCTGTGTCCCTGCTCGCCGCACAACCTACAAAACTCATCGTCACGGATCGTCCCATTGAGTGCGGCCAGCTCCCTCAGCTGCTGCCTCTTCACCGCGCGCGCGCGGCATTGAAGCCGGCCGACGGTGGCCGCGCTCGGAGCGTAGGCGGTGGTGGCGCGCGCCCAGGTGGTGTAGGCAGCGCAGGTATTAGGGTTTCTTCGTTTCTCTACTGTCGATATATATATATATATCAAACCTTGCAGTTACTCACAGGTGGGGTTAGTTTGGTTCGGGCTGAGGAAAATTGGCCTGTGAGCTCTTGGGAGCTCGGGTTGGGCAGCCGGGCTGGGGCCTTGACCTGGTACAGGCTGGACTGTTTGCTGCTTGGTTTTGCTCGGCTGGGAATTGGTTCGTGGGCATTGGGCTCAGCTGGGTTTAGTTTGCACAATGCAACTTGTACCGTACGGGTTAGGGTGCTACTGCTATCGAGTATCAAGAACTTAATTTTCCATTTAAAATCAAAGGACATCCAAGAGACATGGTCTGTAGTAAGTTTGACCACAGGCAGCCATAAATAAATGGCAAGTAAAACCAACATGTGAAATTCAATTCTAAGTAATGTAAGCTTCTAATATTTAATTCTTAAAGAACAGGAAAACCCAATTAAAGGTGACTTAATTACACATACATAAAATTCTTTATCAATTAATATATGTACCTATTCATATATTTATATATATACACACATATGTATACATGGTATATATATATATATATATATATATATATATATATATATATATATATATATATATATATATATATATATATATATATATATATATATATATATATATATATATATATATATACGAATACTAGTATAATAATATCCAAAAAAATCTAATAAAAATGCCATTATTATCTATTCCTAGATTAGGGCCTATTTTATAAATATGAATATATATATATATATATATATATATATATATATATATATATATATATATATATATATATATATATATATATTAATAACATTTTTTTTTGACGAAGATACTATAACCAATAATAATAAAATAATATTTTATAATAGTAACCACACTAACCTTGATAATAATAATAATAATAATAAATAATAATAAAAATATTTTAAAAAAATTCGGGAAGGGGAATTACACCAAGAGTCCGAGATATCCTGGCAAGCTCCATATATCAAGACAGAGTTTGATCAATTATTAAAATCAGTTTGACCATATGACCAATGGGCCAACAATCTCCCCCATTTTGATAATTGACAAACTATGAATGATATAACATCTAAGCTTGGAATCAAATCAAAATAGTAAAGAAAAATTGTTCATATCCTGTATTTTTACAAAAGATGTTAGATCTTTATTTCTCCTCCGTTGTCACTTAGCAAAATAATTGCAAAAGAGAAAGCTCCCCCGCAATCAATGCATAAGTAACAAACAGTGAAGAAACACATAAAAAACAATCATGACAGATGGTAGAAATAGTAAGAAAAATAGAATAACATCACAGGCATGTATTTGTCTCAGACAGTTTGTAAAGAATGAAACAACATAAATAAATAGTGCTACTATAAACTGAAACAAATAAGAGTGCTGAATAAATAGACTAAGATGCCAAAACTGAGGCATAATCAAAAACAACTATGTCCATGAATAGTCACATAAGAAAAAGTACTGATAAAATCTAAAAAGTACTGATAAAATCTAAAAAGTACTGATAAAATCTTGGAATGTCGGAGCATTTCCAAGTAAACATAAGACATAAAGTAACAGTCTCAATAATCTAACATATCAAAACTCATCATCATCATCATCATCATCAGCAGCATGACCGGCATGTCCAGAAGGACCAGCTCCAGAAGTGCCAGCTCCAGAAGGGTGTAGAGTAGTACCAGAACTGCGATACCAATCATAAGCGTTACCGGACTGAAAGTAGGCATAAACAGCCTCATCCTCACAGCGGTAACCAGAAAAGGCTGGATCTCCAGGAATAGAACCGGCAAAATGTCCAGTCTGAGCAAATCGGAGATCAGCTAGAGAATTTGCTATCGCCTGATAACGAGTGACATCGCGGAACTCACGTTCGTGGGCCATATACGTCATCGAGACGTGCAAATCAGAAAGATACTGGTGTATGCCATCAAAGGTCATTGCATACTGCTGAGTAGGTGGAGGAGGTGGAGCAGTAGGAAGAGCAGCAGCAGTCATACTACGACGAGATAGCTTAAGAAACTTGGGCTCAGGATCTTGAGTACAAGTTGACAGATCAATATCAAAACGCTGGAAGTGCGTGGGAGAATCATCGCATAAGAGAGATTTCTATCTCTTGCACGACAACGTCCCATAATCTGGATAATAGTCTTAGGGGCAGAAAAAGGAATCCCCTTAAGAATATGATACATAATAGAAAGCTCAAGTGATGTGACATCATCCTTTGAAGTAGACTTCGGAAGGAGAGTGGAGTAGATGATGCGATGCAATTCATAACAAAACAAGTTCAAGTTATTGGCCTTGAACTTTCTAGAGCGAACTCGATCAGGGACACAGAGTTCAGCTTTGAAACTAGCAAGTGTCGTGCCGTCGGGAAAATCAAATTCAGTGATATCATCAAGCGGTGCACCTTCGTTAGAAATACCAAGGATTTTCGCTAAGAGGACATCATTGAACTCGATATCTAGTCCGCCAACACGAGTACTTACGTCAAACATGTTTAGTACGATATTGCAATAGATAAGTCTAATGGCATTAGTAGCTACCGAGAAACAAAGTTTAGCAAAGTGTTGTAACCCTAATGCCTCAAAATAAGGGCGATGATCTGGAAACACAGTCCATTTGATAGGAGCGCCTGTGCATATGGATCTTATAGAAAAGTCATCATACCACAGAAGGGCTTGATCTAGGGTTTGAAAATAAAATCCATCGAACGCGCCATCGCTCGATTGAACTGGCGAAAAGCGGGAATCTGTGTGTAGATTTGAAGATGATCCTTCCTCACTAGGATTGGTCGTCTTCTTCCTCTTGAAGGGGTTGAATCCCTTAGGCATTGTGCAAATAAAGTAAATATGCACGAATTTGAAAGGAGGAGAAATACGGAGTTATACCTCCCGAGATTCAAGTATGCTGTAGAGGACAACAATCTTCGCACGAATCCAAAATTTGGATGGATTTCACCACATAGATTGGGAGAAACGAAGTGGTGAAGAACTAGGGTTTGGAGAGCTTCGTGCGGCTGCTGTTGCTGTGGAAGAGGTTTTAGAAGCAATGAAGAAGAAGAGGCCTCGGGTTGCTGCTGTTATATATAAACACCCAACCGAACTCTGGCCGAATTCGGACCGAACTCGAGCCGAATTCGCCTAGGGTTGCCTAGCTATATATATATAAAAAAAATCAAATGAGACCACATTCTTTTTTATTAATTTGTTTTAAATGCTTAATTCAAAGTTTAGTAATTTTAAATCTCAAAATAATATAATTAATATTATTTTACAAATAAATATTCTTTACTCAGCATCTGTCTCAGATTAGCTATAGGAGTACTGTCCCAGCTAACGGAGGTTCACCGGAGAACTCTTAAGTACCGCTTCGCTTCGACCGTAGTCGTGGTGACAGACAGACTCTTTTTAGGCTTGTCTCAAAAACAGTTTATGAGTATCGAATAAATAATTAATAAAATAAAATTAATTAATATTATTAATATCTAAAATTCCTAATTTTTGACGTAAATAGTTGAAACGATCTTCCATTAATAGTTTTGTGAATATGTCAGCTAATTGATTCTATGTGTCTATGTATACAAGGTCTATATCTCCATTTTGTTGATGATCTCTAAGAAAATGATGTCGCATCTTGATATGTTTAGTACGAAAATGACATACAGGATTCTTAGTCAAATTAATAGAACTAGTGTTATCACAGAAAATGGGTATATGTGTAAAATGCAATCCATAGTCTTCTAAGGTTTGTTTCATCCACAAAATTTGTGCACAACAAAATCCTGCGACGATATACTCAGCCTCTGTTGTTGACAATGCAACAGAATTTTACTTTTTACTAAACCAAGAGACTAGAGCTTTTCCTAGGAAATGACATGTGCCACTGGTGCTTTTTCTATCTACTTTGCATCCGGCAAAATCAGCATCGGAATAACCGGTTAGGTCAAATAACGTAGTTTTGGGATACCATAAGCCGACAAAAGAAGTGCCTTTAAGGTATCGAAAGATACGCTTAACTGCGCACAGATGTGATTCCTTAGGATTGGCTTGAAAACGAGTACATAAGCAAACACTAAACATAATGTCTGGTCGACTGTCAGTTAAATAAAGTAAGCTACCGATCATACCTCGATACTTACGTATGTCGACAGGTTTGCCTTGTTCATCAATATCAAGATTGGTTGAAGTCGCCATTAGAGTGCTAAGTGGCTTTGCTGCTTCCATGTCGAACTTCTTTAGTAGATCTTTTGTGTACTTAGCTTGATTTATGAACGTCCTATTGTTGGTTTGTTTGATTTGCAGTCCGAGAAAGAACTTCAGCTCTCCCATCATGCTCATCTCAAACTCATTCTGCATACACTTTGAGAATTCTTGACAAAGAGATTCATCAGTAGATCCAAAGATAATATCATCTACATAGACTTGAATTAAAAGAATATTATTATTTAAAGACTAACAAACTAATGTCAACCTTTCCCTTTGACAAACCATTATCAAGTAGAAAAGAGCTTAGACGATCATACCAAGCACGAGGGGCTTGTTTCAAACCGTATAAAGCTTTCTTCAACTTGAAAACATGTTCAGGAAATTTGAAATCAGTAAAACCGGGTGGTTGAGCTACATAAACCTCTTCTTTTATAAAACTATTTAAAAATGCACTTTTGACATCCATTTGAAATAATTTAAAATTATGAAAACATGCAAATGCACATAACATGCGAATGGATTCTAATCTCGCAACTGGAGCATAAGTCTCATCGTAGTCGATACCTTCTTCCTGATTGTATCCTTGAGCTACGAGTCGAGCCTTATTGCGAGTCACTAAGCCATTCTCATTCAGTTTATTTTGGAATACCCATCGGGTGCCAATGACCGGATGATCAATAGGCTTGGGAACAAGTTCCCAAACTTGATTCCGTTCAAATTGGTTTAATTCTTCTTGCATAGCATCTATCAAAAAATTATCACTACATGCTTCATCAATATTTTTGGGTTCAAACTGAGATACAAAAGCAACACAAGAAGCTATATTTTTATTAGAAGAGCGAGTACTTACACCTTTGGTAATCTCACCAATTACCAAATCCTTTGGATGACCAGCCGTGAACTTCAATCTTTTTGGCAGACTCCGAAGGTAGCTGGTTCCTGGATCTTCTCTAGGAGGATCAGCTGGTGCTTTGCTGGGTACATTGAGATCTTCGTCATTGTCATCGATTGTCGTTTGATTTAGTTCATCAAAGGTGACATTGATCGACTCTTCGATGATCATAGTTCTTTTGTTGAAGACTCTGTATCCTTTGCTTTTGCCCGCATAACCTAAAAATATACCTTCATCGACCTTTTCGTCAAACTTTTCCAAATTATCTTTAGTATTAAGAATAAAACATTTACAACCAAATATTCTAAAATATGAAATTGATGGAATTTTATCAAACCATAGCTCAAATGGAGTCTTCTTCGATTTGGGTCGAATTAGAACTCTATTGAGAACAAAACAAGCTGTATTGACAGCTTCAGCCCAGAAATATTTGGGTAGACTAAACTGGTTTAACATTATTCTGGCCATTTCGGATAAAGTTTTGTTCTTACGTTCCACAACTCTATTTTGTTGTGGAGTCCTAGGGCAGGAGAACTCATGTACAAAACCGTGTGTGTCACAAAATTGTTCAAACTCTGCATTCTCGAATTCGCCTCCATGATCGCTTCTAATACGAGTGATCATGTAACCTTTTTCATTCTGTACTTTCTTGCAAAAGGTGACAAATTCCGATAATGCATCATTTTTGCGTGTCAGAAAATATACCAACGTGTATCTAGAATAATCATCTACAATTACAAAGTATATAGCTTACCTCCGAGGCTAGCAACTCTGCTAGGACCAAATAAGTCCATATGTAGTAATTGTAGAGGTCTAGTAGTACATACATCGTTTACTGACTTGAATGTGGATCTGGTAGCTTTGTTCTTTTCATATTGGCTGCATACCGAATCCTTCTTGAATGTTATGTTCGGTAAACCGCGTACTAGCTTCTTCGTGGATAATCTTGAGATTGTGTCCATATTTGCGTGACCGAGTCTCATATGCCACAGATGACTCTTATCACTTTTATCCATTAAGCATCTACCAACATCACCGATACCAATGATATACCCTTTCAAGTTGTTACCGAAGGAGACATAACCTTTCTTCTTCTTCTTCGACAGTGTTGCAAATAATGTAGCGTCACCGGTCATATACCGTGAATAACCGTTGTCGAGGATCCATTTGCTTTTAGCATGTGAAAGGTGTTCCACCTACAAAACAATTTACAGATAAAACTTTTGGTACCCATTTCTTGTAGGGTCCTGAAATGTTAGCTTTTGGTATCCATGCATAAATATTTAAATCAACAAGCTTTCTGATTCTACATGCAGGAGAAATATGACCAGTGTGGCCACAATAATGACATTGTGCATGTTGAGTGTTGAAAGATGAGTGGTGTGCATGGTTGGTAGGTTTAGGTTTTCTAGTATAGAAGAAAGCATAACTATAATCCTGTTTGGGCTTAACCTTTTGGGGTAAAGGTTTGATATGGTTAGGTCTGACAGTGTTAGGTTTGGGAATGTTCTAATTTTTCGGTAAGTGATACGTGTTAGGGTAGGAAGCAGCAGTCTCAGGCTATTTTACTAACCTAATTTTCAATCTTTTGGAAGTGTCATATAACTTAGTATAGTCAGAAGTGAGTGCTTCTATTCTGACTTGTGCACTTTGAAGACTTTTCTTCTCTTTAGAAAGTTCTTCTTTCAGTTGGTCAATAACCTTATCTTTTTCTTCGGATGACTTGGTAGTCTCGTGTAATAAGAGCTTAATAGAAGAAATCTCACCAGACTCACTAACATTATCTTTAACCTCAGCTAGTAGGTCGGTAAGTCTTCCTATTTTACCTTTGTACTCTTTGAGTACCTTCTTAGAGGTCTGATATTTGCTACGCAGTTTTCTGTAATCACTTATCAGTTCACTGAAGGCTTCTCCTAATTGTTCAAAGGTAAACTCATCATATGTATCAACTATAGGTTCAGTAGGTACCTGATTGGATGCCATAAAGCATACAATTGCAGCGTCTTCTGATTGTTCGTCTTCTGAGTCGCTGGCTTCACTTTCATGCTATATGCTGGTATTGGCATACTTCCGTGATGTTGATCTCTTCAGGTTCCCTTTCTCATACATGTTGCTCTTTTTGCTTGTGTTTGTAGGACAGTCCTTCTTCATGTGTCCTTTCTTCTTGCAGTCGTAGCAGACAGCGTCATCTTGATACCAGCTGTTGCCACCATTATTCTCTTTTGTCTTCTTCACATATCTCAAGAATCTTTTAAATTTTCTTGCAAGGAGTGCTTGATCTTCAGCATCAGATTCACTGTTGTCTGAATCATCTTCAGCAGATCTTTTGTGTTGAGCCTTGAAAGTGATCGTCTTCTCCTTTGGTGTAGGCTCTTCAAAGCCTTGCAGTTCTAGTTCATGAGTGAGTAGCTTACCCATGAGTACTTCAAGTGTCATAGTAGTAAGGTCGTTTCCTTCAATGATTGCAGTAGCCTTTGGAATCCAGTTCTTTGTAAGTGCTCGCAGAAGTTTGCGAATCTTTTCATGGTTACTATAATTTTTGCCTAGAGAGGACAAAGGATTTACAATATCCAAGAATCTTTCGAACATCTGAGTAACTATTTTTTTGGGCTTCATCTTGAACGCCTCATACTCTTGAGTAAGTCTGCTGACCTTTGATTCTTTGACTTGAGTTGTGCCTTAATGTGTGACTTCAATAAGTTTCCATACTTCATTTGCAGTTGTGCAGATAGACACCCTGTTAAATTCAGTTCTGTCTAAAGTACAAAATAAAGCGTTAATAACACATGCGTCAAGACTGGCCTTTTTCTTTTCTTCCTCTGTATATCTGTTATGGAGTTTTTCAGTTAAAACTCCATCAACATTTATACGAGGTGGCTTTTGATAGCCATCAATAACAATAGATCATAAATCAAAATCAAGAGATTTCAGAAAGAAACTCATACGTGTTTTCCAATAAGTGTAGTTTGTGCCGTCAAACAGTGGAGGTCTGTTTGTGGCTTGGCATTCACTTGTAAATTTCACAGTAGCCATGTGTAAAGCTGTGATCTATATAAAATTTAATATAACTCCTGTTTTACCTTGCTTTACCTGTATAACCTTCTCTGATACCAATTGTAGGAACGAAATCGTAAAGCGCAATACTCTAGAGGGGGGGTGAATAGAGTTGGCAGCGAAATAATGCTAATTAAAAATTATTAGAAGCAAGATTACAGAATAATAATCACAACTAAATAATATAAAGGCAGAGATAAGAAAGCAAACGCAAAGACAGCGATGTATACTGGTTTCTCTCTGTTGAGGACTAGTCCAGTCGATAGAACTCTTGCTACCAGTTGAATCTACTATTTGTAAAATCGCAAGTTTTTTTACGAAGTCCTTGTGTCACGCCCCGGTTCCAAAATATGTGGGACCAGGAACACGTGGCGTGCCAGATGTACGATCAAGTATAGAAAAACTCCAATTTAATGGACTATACTCGATCGTAGTACGCTGAAGTAACAACTAAATAACAATACAGGCAGGTAAATACTAATCTCATCCACAGGAAAAATCACAGAATAAAGCTGGAAGGAATGAAAATAACTCTGAATCAAACTACAAGTCATGACTAGTGGAAAATAATCCACCAATAAATGTATAAAAGAACTACTAAAAGAGTACAACTGAACCAGAAAAGAAATAGATAGCCACTAGCAGAAATCACCTAAGAACTCAAGAAACTCACGAGGCTCAACATTGAAGTCCTCGTCAGCAAAAGTCTCCAATCTCCGTAGTCCGTCGGTACCTGTGCTCGTCCCAATCTGGAAAAGGTGCCAGGTCCTCAGAGGGACGTAACAAGTACACAAAAAATCGACATGCATGATAGTACAGGACAGTATATAAATAACTAGAACAAAATGTAACATAACATCTCCCCAACCAAACAAGGACAGGATATATCATGCGACATACGACAGGTAAACTAACCATCTATGTGTAATGCACTCGAGACATCTCTAATGGTGCATGAGGGAGGGAGAAGAAGAAGAAACTGCCACCAAGCGTTCTACGGTTTGAGAAACGAGGGGCTATGAGCATCCAGCGTCCATTGGAAACAGAATTCTCATACACCACTAGTAGACTCTCCCCACCCAATGTATATCTGTACCGTATACGCGGTACAAATAATATGCAAGACGTCATAGTATATATAAGTAGACCTGTACCAACCACTAGACCAGACGCGAACTCACGTGCCAATGATCAGTCGACACACAAATCCATGCTCTCAACTCACTCATATAGTGATCGTGTATGATACGGTGTCCGGCTAGAAGGTACCACATACCTTCATAATACACGGGATAAGTCCACTACTACTAGACGCGTGCACACAACTGAGAAGTAACTAGGTAACATAAACTAACTGCAAAAATATACAATCAAGCAAGGTGTACTTGCCTGTGTCCAGCAACTGAGTATCCGGGTCCGATGTAGAGTCCGAGTTCCGAGAAGCAAATAATCCTAAACAAAATTTATTTCTAATTAATTACTAATTAAACAAATTAAACAATTCATTAAATTGCTAAGTACTCTATAATTTAAATTAATCTATTACTACTAGCTAGCTAGTATCAAAATATTACGAATAATAATAATACATTAATAAGTATGTAAACTATACTTATTATCATACCAATTATATTCTGAAATTTATATACAACCAAATATTTAATAATTAATTAATTAATGAATGATAATCAATTAACCAACCATTTTAATACACACATGAATACACAATTCCTAATAATACTAACTTAAATAGTAAAAATCCTTAAAAATCATTTTTAGTCTATTTTAATAATAAACTAAATAATATCAGAATAATAAATATATTATATATATATATATATATATTACAGAAAATGGATTATTACCATTAAACTACTTATTAAATAACTAGTTAAATAATAACAATGAGTACTTAATAATTCTAAATAAATCCAAATAAATCACCACAACCTTAAATTTAATCATTAAAACTAAATTCACAGTAGTAACACAAAATTAATAATTATTTAAATCAATAAATAATTATTACACAATTTTTTACATAAACCTAAACATGATTTTCCAAATTACTTTTAAGTCTTAAAAATTCGTAAATATATTTAAAATACATAAAATAAATTCCTAAATACCCTATTTACACATTTCTAACAGAATCTTATCACTTCACAAAATTACAAAATTTATATAATTAATAACAATTAATTATATAATATATTCAACTTATGTAATAAATCTAGAAATTACCCAACTAAATCTAAATAATAATAAATAAATATTGGAATTATTTTTCTACAGAATAATATACTATTACAAACATTTTCTATTCAAACAATATTATTTAATTACTAAACAATTAAATAATATAAATTGAAAACGGTATTTAATAATTAGTTTGATTAATACAAAACTTCCAAGAAAAATCTAAATAAAATATTTTAAAAATCAATAAAATACTGGAAAAATTTCCATAATTTACTTTATAATTAAATGTATATTTTTCGTATAAATTATATTATTTAATTATTTACCAATTAAATAATATGCATCAAACGGAATTAATTAAACAGTTTTAATTCACTGTTTTTCACATAAAATAATTATAATTTTAATTCTAAAAGCTCTGGAAAAATTATTTTAAAATACTATATTAATTATACAAACTTTTTCATGTACAAAGTTTTATCTAATTCGTGATCAAAATATTACATAAAAATTAAAACAGTAAACACATTTAATTAATTACTAGCATTGAAACTTCATAATTAAATATAAACAAATACTAATAATTAATATTAATTCATACAAAAATTAGGGTAGAACCCCTACATAATTACCAATGATTTCCTACATTTAGATCTAATTATTTATCCATTTATTCATCATAACAATCAATACAAAACTTGAATAATCAGAATTTAAATACTAAAACGTGGTTTAAAGCATGCTAAGAGGATTTAATCCACGTGACAGCGCCACGGGGGGTCGGGGTTACCTCGCCACGCCGCAGGGGGTGGAACGCCGCGAGGGGGCTGCCGGATCGGGGCCGGCCGGGCTGTAGTGCGCGCGGGGGGGCGCCGGCTGCTACACGCGGGCGCGGAAAGCGCCGCGTCTCGTCGTCGACGGCGGGGCTTCGGGTGAGGGGGAAGGAGATAGGCGCGGAAGAGGGGGAGGGGCTGGTGGTTTTATGGGGAGAGGTGGAGTTTATGTGGAGGCAAGTTTAGGGTTAGGGTTGAGAGTGATTAGGTTCTCCTATAAGAATATATATATGGGAATGAGATCCAAATAAATAGGTCCCTAATGGGTTGGGCCTAGGTTAAGGTTAAATTAAGGATTGGGTTTAGTTGCTAAGAATTTTAACACCAAAACTATACAAGCTTATATATATAATCTAATAGTAAACCAATAAATAGTAACACTATATATATATATATATATATATATATATATATATATATATATATATATATATATATATATATATATATATACTTCTAAACTTTATCAATAATTTAATAATTAGTGTAAAAGCATTTATTTAACAATTAACATTATTTAGTAACAATAAATATTAATAAAAATAAAAAAAATATTTTGAGGGGTTTTACATTCTCCCCAACTTATTAAAATTTCGTCCTCGAAATTAAAAACAAGCTGGGATTAAAAGAAACACACACAATCATAATTCTAATACCGAAGAAATAATAAGAAAATCAATGAAAAGTAAATATGTAAATTGTAACTTACTCAACAAGACAATTTACAACGATACTTGGGGGTTTATAGAGGGGTCAAAACTGGCATCATATCCTACAAGAATATGTTCTAGGTCCGGCATAGGTCATAGGATTTCCAAGTGATCAGGGAATAGATCGATATTGCATGGTCAAATCTAATAGGATAAGGAGAGGACACAAATAGTCTATTCTAAGAGAAAGATTTGTCAAACAAGTAGAGTTATTAAAATAGAGCACATAAAGGTGTGTTTATGGGGGGCATAAATGTCATGTGTATGGTGCTGTTTGTCTAGATCATAATGGTGCAATTATTGGAAGAAAAATCCTAATATTGTGCTTCAATTACCCAAGTCATGGTAAGGGATCAATGATATGAACCAAGGAAAGGATATAGAAAAACTTTTATTTGCTAAATGTCCGACTAAAATCAGTCTAAGATGGCTACTAGGGTGCTAAGGGTATTAATAAAATAAGATATCATACAAGGTATACTTAACTGACTTAGTAGAAAGATGGTTCTACTATAAATCATAGCTAATAAAGGATTATAAAGAGAAATTCTATACTAAGACGCAGAATAAAGAAGAGTTCAAGGGGATGGGGTCGATTACAAATTTGAAGGTCCAATGCGAATAAATGTTTCAAGAAAAAAAATTGTCAAACGGTCGCAATTGAGATCCTAGGACAAGTTTACTATATCTTCATCTGCATAAAATAATCATAGGAAAAGCGAATCAACATGCACTAGGTTGGCCAGACCATCATGCACCGATTCTGATTAGACAACATTTTAGTGGGTGCACCCAATAATATATGTGTCAAGAACAAGCTTGAGAAAAGAAGAAGCTTGTAAAAACTAGGCTATAACAGCAGTATTAGTCAAGACGATAAAAATAAACGTACAGAAGAAAAGAAAGTACAAGATAGTTCAAGTCCAAAACACAAATAATGATTTGACCTTTCTAGTTGCCCTATGAATCTCTAACCTTAGTTGAGCTAGGGGATAGGAACCCACAAAGTTATGTCTAGGTAATCTAAATACTTATACCAACATATAGTCAGTGTTATCCAACTATAATTTCTTAATGGTCCTGAGAAAAGTATGATGCTAGACTACAAGGTATACTACCCAACTTATAAGAATTGAACTAGTACCTCTAACTGTCTCTTTAGGTAAGCAAGTTTATCCTACCAAATTGTAGCAACAACATAGAATTTTCTAGAGAAACAATAATAATCCTAACATGAGAAAAAAAAGTCCTTTGGTCTATTCAAAAGGATAAGACGTAATGATCTGCTTTCCATTATTGCTTAAGAAAACAAAATTTTGGATCGATAGTACTAGAATTATGCAGCACGATAAATAGTAAATCAGGAAAGAAAATAAACTAATTAGATAATAAAAAAAAATCCTTACAGCATTTAGCTCGGCAACCGTGGCATGAGCTAAAGGTGAAAGAAATTTTTTATTACAGAAAATATCAACCAATATTGTCTACAGGTAAAGTAACAAACAACTAAATAGATATTCCTAATATTAATACTAATAATATAATACTAAAATATAGGAGAAGATATACTGGTTGACGGATTTGGGGTATGGTCAAGAAAAAATTATAGACATCTATAGCACTAAACAATTAGGGAATCATGATACTAGTTTAGGGTCGAGAACAAGGATGATAAAATTTAAAGAAGAAGACATAGTCACATGGGTCGATGACTTAACTATAACTGCATATAATCACTATCATGGCTATAAAAAATATGGCAACTAAGGTGTGACACTTCTATCTCATTAGAGTAACATCCTCTATGTTTATTTCCTCATCAAGATAAAAAAAATCAAATTCCTGTAAATAAAATTTCTTCATAAATTCCTTCAGTATAAAATCTTTAAATCAAAATAATCATCCACCAATTTCCTTAATCTCTTTAAGATCGTCGCATATAATCATAATTATAACTTTAAAATACCCAACCAATCCTTTTATCATCACACCAACTCCCTTTTATTTTCCCCTTTATTTTTCTCAACTTTAATTCAGTTTACCTAATATAAAATCTTATGAAAATACTTAAATCAATCACCGAGATAAATATTATCATAATACTAAATTCTTCTTTTTTTTTCCAAAAGAAACTTCAATAAAATTTATCAATCTAAAAAAAAAGATTTAAATCTCAAATTTTTTTTTCAATCAAAATGTGTTCCATCAAACAAAATTCAATCACAAAAAATACCTCAAATTTCTAAATCGATCCTCGAAATAAACTTTATTATAGTACAAACATCCTTTTCTTTTCTCCTCAAAATTTTTAGATTAAAATTACCCAAGTCCAAATTTTAAATCACTTTATGAAATGCATCAAATTTCTAAATTCTTCTTAAATAAACCCTTTTTTTCCATCAAGGTCAAAATATTCAATCTTTAAAGAAATATAAATCTCATAGGCAACTCTTAACTATTTCTATTTACAATCATCTATCCTCAAATTTAAAAAAAAAAATTTATTCTTCTATTTGGAAACCAACATAAATCATCAACCAATTTAAATCTCATGTAGCAATGTGAATATTAAAATTTTTAATCATCAAGTTGATTTTATATCCTCTCTAACCAATCATAGAATTTTTTATTTTTTAAAAAAACTCAAATCAAAACTTTAAATCATCCTCTCAAATCGATCATCGAGTTTATTTTATTAATCAACTTCTAACAGTCTTTCCCATATGAGTATAAGTAATCTTTCTCACTATCATTCGAAATTGATATATCATTACTACTCAACTTTGAATTAACTAATCATTCATGCAAAAATTATATCTTTCAAAAATATGGTGTTCATCAACCTGCAATATTTAGTACTTTCCAAGAATTCAATTATAGACTCAACCGCATAATTAGCTGCCAAGGTAACCCATCTAGCCATATAGTTAACTCAAGAGTGTATATAGTATAGCATCTTCCAAACCTCTATCAATCATGACAAGCATGGGGTACGGTAGATTAGATCGAGAAGGATATAATTACAAGGAAGTCAAAGAGTCAGAAGATATAAATCAAAGAAGAGATCAAGTATTTCGAGGAGTTTGAAATGAGTCGAAATCAAACGAGATCAAAGGATAAAAATAATCAATTGTGGATGAGACACAATAGTCCTAATCCTATACGCAGGCTTGCTTGGTACGGTAAAGTAACCAAACAATATTTTCTCGACCTGCATGGGCCACCACTAAAAACATGTCACGCCCCGGTTTCAAAATATGTGGGACCAGAAACACGTGGCGTGCCAGCTGTACGATCAAGTATAGAAAAACTCCAATTTAATGGACTATACTCGATCGTAGTACGCTGAAGTAACAACTAAATAACAATACAGGCAGGTAAATACTAATCTCATCCACAGGAAAAATCACAGAATAAAGCTGGAAGGAATGAAAATAACTCTGAATCAAACTACAAGTCATGACTAGTGGAAAATAATCCACCAATAAATGTATGAAAGAACTACTAAAAGAGTACAACTGAACCAGAAAAGAAATAGATAGCCACTAGCAGAAATCACCTAAGAACTCAAGAAACTCACGAGGCTCAACATTGAAGTCCTCGTCAGCAAAAGTCTCCAATCTCCGTAGTCCGTCGGTACCTGTGTTCGTCCCAATCTGGAAAAGGTGCCAGGTCCTCAGAGGGACGTAACAAGTACACAAAAAATCGACATACATGATAGTACAGGGTAGTATATAAATAACTAGAACAAAATGTAACATAACATCTCCCCAACCAAACAAGGATAGGATATATCATGCGACATACGACAGGTAAACTAACCATCTATGTGTAATGCACTCGAGACATCTCTAATGGTGCATGAGAGAGGGAGAAGAAGAAGAAACTGCCACCAAGCGTTCTACGGTTTGAGAAACGAGGGGCTACGAGCATCCAGCGTCCATTGGAAACAGAATTCTCATACACCACTAGTAGACTCTCCCCACCCAATGTATATCTGTACCGTATACGCGGTACAAATAATATGTAAGATATCATAGTATATATAAGTAGACTTGTACCAACCACTAGACCAGACGCGAACTTACGTGCCAATGATCAGTCGACACACAAATCCATGCTCTCAACTCACTCATATAGTGATCGTGTATGATACGGTGTCCGGCTAGAAGGTACCACATACCTTCACAATACACGGGATAAGTCCACTACTACTAGACGCGTGCACACAACTGAGAAGTAACTAGGTAACATAAACTAACTGCAAAAATATACAATCAAGCAAGGTGTACTTGCCTGTGTCCAGCAACTGAGTATCCGGGTCCGATGTAGAGTCCGAGTTCCGAGAAGCAAATAATCCTAAACAAAATTTATCTCTAATTAATTACTAATTAAACAAATTAAACAATTCATTAAATTGCTAAGTACTCTATAATTTAAATTAATCTATTACTACTAGCTAGCTAGTATCAAAATATTACGAATAATAATAATACATTAATAAGTATGTAAACTATACTTATTATCATACCAATTATATTCTGAAATTTATATACAACCAAATATTTAATAATTAATTAATTAATGATAATCAATTAACCAACCATTTTTAATACATACATGAATACACAATTTCTAATAATACTAACTTAAATAGTAAAAATCCTTAAAAATTATTTTTAGTCTATTTTAATAGTAAACTAAATAATATCAGAATAATAAATATATATTATATATATATTTTACAGAAAATGGATTATTACCATTAAACTACTTATTAAATAACTAGTTAAATAATAACAATGAGTACTTAATAATTCTAAATAAATCCAAATAAATCACCACAACCTTAAATTTAATCATTAAAACTAAATTCACAGTAGTAACACAAAATTAATAATTATTTAAATCAATAAATAGTTATTACACAATTTTTTACATAAACCTAAACATGATTTTCCAAATTACTTTTAAGTCTTAAAAATTCATAAATTTATTTAAAATACATAAAATAAATTCCTAAATACCCTATTTACACATTTCTAACAGAATCTTATCACTTCACAAAATTACAACATTTATATAATTAATAACAATTAATTATATAATATATTCAACTTATGTAATAAATCTAGAAATTATCCAACTAAATCTAAATAATAATAAATAAATATTGGAATTATTTTTCTACAGAATAATATACTATTACAAACATTTTCTATTCAAACAATATTATTTAATTACTAACCAATTAAACAATATAAATTGAAAACGGTATTTAATAATTAGTTTGATTAATACAAAACTTCCAAGAAAAATCTAAATAAAATATTTTAAAAACCAATAAAATACTGGAAAATTTTCCATAATTTACTTTATAATTAAATCTATATTTTCCATATAAATTATATTATTTAATTATTTACCAATTAAATAATATGCATCAAACGGAATTAATTAAACAGTTTTAATTCACTGTTTTTCACATAAAATAATTTTAATTTTAATTCTAAAAGTTCTGGAAAAATTAATTTAAATACTATATTAATTATACAAACTTTTTCATGTACAAAGTTTTATCTAATTCGTGATCAAAATATTACATAAAAATTAAAACAGTAAACACATTTAATTAATTACTAGCATTGAAACTTCATAATTAAATATAAACAAATACTAATAATTAATATTAATTCATACAAAAATTAGGGTAGAACCCCTACATAATTACCAATGATTTCCTACATTTAGATCTAATTATTCATCCATTTATTCATCATAACAATCAATACAAAACTTGAATAATCAGAATTTAAATACTAAAACGTGGTTTAAAGCATGCTAAGAGGATATAATCCACGTGACAGCGCCACGGGGGGTCGGGGTTACCTCGCCACGCCGTAGGGGGGTGGAACGCCGCGAGGGGGCCGCCGGATCGGGGTCGGCCGGGCTGCAGTCTGCGCGGGGGGGCGCCGGCTGCTACACGCGGGCGCGGAAAGCGCCGCGTCTCGTCGTCGACGGCGGGGCTCCGGGTGAGGGGGAAGGAGATAGGCGCGGAAGAGGGGGAGGGGCTGGTGGTTTGATGGGGAGAGGTGGAGTTTGTGTGAAGGCAAGTTTAGGGTTAGGGTTGAGAGTGATTAGGTTCTCCTATAAGAATATATATATGGGAATGAGATCCAAATGAATAGGTCCCTAATGGGTTGGGCCTAGGTTAAGGTTAAATTAAGGATTGGGTTTAGTTGCTAAGAATTTTAACACCAAAACTATACAAGCTTATATATATAATCTAATAGTAAACCAATAAATAGTAACACTATATATATATATATATATATATATATATATATATATATATATATATATATATATATATATATATATATATATAAAAATATATATATATATATATATATATATATATATATATATATATATATATATATATATATATATATATATCATATACTTCTAAACTTTATCAATAATTTAATAATTAGTGTAAAGCATTTATTTAACAATTAACATTATTTAGTAACAATAAATATTAAAAAAAATAAAAAATATATTTTGAGGGGTTTTACACCTTGCAACTTCTACAACGCGAGCTTTGATACGAAGAACTCGTCCAACGTCAATTGTGAAGAGGTATTCTTCTATCAAGCTTTCTGATTACAATCACTCAGAAACTTCTAGATCGCACCGTACTGGCAAATCGACTAGAGGATTGTAACTGGCTTGGGATCTGAAAATTAAAGCTCGAAAAAAATTCTTTGGAAGATAGTAGGCTTTAAATAGAGAGAAGATTGAAAGTGAATGATTGAGTTAAAATGATCGAAATCCTTCTCTATTTATAGGAGTTCCAAAGACAGAATTCGGACAGAATTCGGACAGAACTCGATGAGCAAATCTCGCTCAAATCCGCAACTGCAGGAGGACCAAGTTCCAAGAAATTCAAAAATCAGAATGGCCACTAACCGAACTCTGGCCGAACTCTGGCCGAGTTCTGTCAGGGTTTGATTAGAGTTTTTCAAAATAGATTATTGGGAAATTTTGAAAACCTTTTTGGAGCTTTTGTAAATACGAATGTTTTTCAAAACTAAGGATATTTTAAAAACATTTTGAAATCATTTTGGAATAGCCTATTTGCCAGTACGACTCGGTATATAATGTATTTCTAGACTCAATAAAATAAAATATTACATTACTTAAAGAAATACAGACTCGAACAGGCAAACAACGCTTCGGTCTTGAACTGAGTAGATAGCCATTCTTGATCATGTCCAAGAGTCCGAGATATCCTGACAAGCTCCATATATCGAGACAGAGTTTGATCAATTATTAAAATCAGTTTGACCATATGACGAATGGGCCAACATGACTTAGTTAGCCGCATGGGTTTAGTCAACCGCACGAGCTTGATCGACCGCTTGCCGCATAAAGATCAGCCCCGAGCCGTATAGAGTTATCTGACCGCATGAGACTTATCTGTCGCATATAGGCTTGCACCTATTCAGCCATATGACGCTGATCATTTTTCAGCCGCATAGCGCCGCGTGACTTCTTAGTCGCATATAGGCTTGCACTTATTCAGCCGCATGACGCTGATCATTTTTCAGTCGCATGGCGCCGTATGACTTCTCAGTCGCATATAGGCTTGCACCTATTTCAGCCGTAAGGAATTTCTCCTGGCTGTAGAGGCGCATATTACTCGTAGCCGCATGAGACCCCCCTAGTTCCTAGCCGCATAAGGCTTCGCTAATATTCGGTCGCATAGAATCATCCTTGTACAGCCGCATGTAACCCAAGTCTTGCGAGCCGCATGAACTCTGACCCTAATGCCTTTTTGGCTGATTCTTGTTCCAAATTGTCATTGATTAACATTGATTGACATTTATTAACATTAATTATGATCTTGACATTAATTGTTGCCTTGGCATTTATTTAACATTAGTTGACATTGATTGACAGGGATTGTCATCTTAATTTAATAATTGATCATGCGTTTCTAGTTGGAACTAAGAGAATGGCTAGTCATCTTATTGAAATGGATGAATGAGACACGTTCATATTATGAACTATTATAATCGACTGGCTGATCCTAAATATTGGCATACAGATACATGCAGGTTTCAGTTTATTTATTTATTTTACAAAATAGCATGTGTACTTGATGGTCAAGGCATGATTATTCCGTTGTTAGTTTTGATTGTTGTATTACGCTATGTAAGACCTACAACTTAACCGTACGGGTATCGTTGTAGAGTTGGACATATCGTACTTGTACAGAAGTACTCATTCTGAATGACCATGATCCACGGTATGGGACTTCACTCAACGTAGAGACTACTAAGTTAAATAAAATAATAATTGCATGGAGAGAATGGATTTCCGAGTTCTTACAAGGCAGCCCTCTTTGGCACTATTAAGTGCCCGACAGGCCGGCTGGTTCCCACAGATACTGTAAATCTGCCACACGGACAGGGAGTGGTATCTGCTTATATTATTTATTGTATATTGTATATTGATAATGGGCGTCCCACTGGGACTCATCTAATTCATGATTGGCGCAATCGATTGGCTGGATACACTAGCCTTGCTTGCACATAGTAAGAACTGAGGAATCCTTATTACATATTTCCAGGGTAACTTGGAACTCACAATAGCAAGCCGTAGAAGTTGAATGGCCGTTTAAATTGATTTGTTTGTGTACTGTACCTACTCTGTTACTTAACTGAGATGATCAGAGTATCAGGACACGACGGGCCAACTTCTGTCCTTATTTGATTGGGAGGTTGGTTCGAAGTATCGTGATGTATTATGAATCCAAGTAGCATGCAGAGATCTATTTATCATATTTCTTATTACTGGTTTTAATTCCTCATATCGTGCTTTCTTGTGGTACTTGCGATTAGAGGTCTAACCTCTCTGGTTTTGCATGGCCAGATTTAGAGCCGGTTCCCGAGGACTCAGCCTACTTCCACCTCCAAGATGGTCAATACTAGAGGAATGATCGCAGGAGGACTCGAGTGGGTTCCTTACTTCCCCGTTCATTTTGTTACTTACTTTATACCTTGCCGTTTGGCGCCGACATGTTAGTCAGATTGTCTTATACTTACTTTTGTATAATTGTAACTAAAGTCAGGCTGCAGCTGATAAACAATTGTGTATACTTTGCTACATCCTCTGGCTATGTTTTGTAAAGCCAGATACCAAGAACATTTTGATTGAGCGTTTGGGACGCCTCACTGCTTTATCTTACATGTTCTCTATTTCTGTTTCTTGTTTGAATGATTGAGACAATAGATGTGAAGTGACCATAGCGAGACTTTCGTGTAGTATGCACCCCTCGTCTTTTAGACAGCATTGATCGTATTATACGGTATTTATCTACCCGTAATACGTAGCTGGTTGAGTCATTCCCCCGCTCTCCAGTATTCTGGTTCTGGGGCATGACAAGGTTTTAGTGGTGGCCCATGCAAGTCTGATTTCAGACTTGTGGTGTGTTTTAATTTATAGGATGTCTCAATCACACATGTTCCCCCTTGATCTCATGATTCGTTGATTCTCAACTCCAGCTTGACATTTGTCATTACCATATTTCTAGTTCGAGGGTAAAATTTTCATTTTTGGGGTAAATAAAATTTATTAGTATTAATTAGAATTTATGGGAATTTTTAGAAATTATTTTGAATTTATTTGGACTAGTTTGATTTTTGACTAGTTTTGACTCATGTAGACCAACCTAGGAACTAACCATAGTTAGTGGGCTTGGTTAGGTCAAGTGGACCCTAGTCTAACCTAGTGTGACTTAAGTTAGTGGTTAGTGATTCATTAGAACTTGAATTAGGAATTTAGGAATCAAGTTATTTGATAAATGGCTTGTGATTACACAAGTCATTTTGTGACTAAACTAGTTAGGACTAGCTAAACCTAGCTCAACCCCCACCCTAACCTAGCATGGCCGGCCACCCTAGCTGAACCTAGGGATTCCCCCATTATAAATACTCTCCTAGTTTTTAGGGCTAGCCTCTTTTAAGGTTCTTCAAAAGTTCTAAGAAAAGAGGTGAGTCCCATCTTCCAAAAATCATTAAAAATCCATTTTGAATCCTTTCTTCCCCAAACCAATTCCATTAGGACCTAAAATCAACCCTCTTGCTGCTGGTATATTTTATTTGCAGGGAGATAACAATTTGTGGGACTTGGAGGCTTGAGGAGTTTCTTCCATTTGAAGGCTTTTCCATTCATTGTGCAACCATATGTAATTTCTCTATTACTCAATGAAACTTTGTTATTATTCCACATCTAGGGACCCATAGGCATAACCCAGCTGTAGGAATAGGTAACCCTAGGGTTTGAGCACTGTACGTGTCCGTATCGGACACGTATCAGTCACTAGCCTTAGGTGTTTGACAAAATGCCTCAATGAGCATTTTGTATTGATTTTGATTTTGTGTTTGAATAGAAATCATCGTTGTGTCGTCGCTTACACATTTTTGGGATATTGAGGTGGTTCCTGTGTCGCGTCGTGTCGTTCTGGACACGTGCACACGAGGGTGCGTGCGTGCGCGCGCACAGGCAGCGTGTCCTGCCTCTCGGGGTGGATTCCTCGATGGACACGGCGACTCAGGTCATGCCACTTGGCGTGGGCCAAGGGGCAACGACTGACATGAGTCCCTCCAAATCTGAGATGCTCTCGTGTCGTGTCGGACACGAAATCATGTGTGCACGGGGACACACTGTGTGGTCGAGTGTTCTGAGATTGGTTTCTGTTGTTTAATCACTTTTAAATGTTCTTAAATTATGTTTTAATGATGGGTTGGATCCTAAATACCATGTTTAATCCCTGTTTATATAGGGTTACATATTTGTTTGGGTTAAGGTGGTGTTTAGGCTCGAAAATAGGTTCATTTGACTGTTCACTGATACATGGCTGATACTGCATTCCTGAAATTTTTCCAACCCATTTAATCCACTGTTCTGCTGTGTTTCTTCAACTAAATTTGATCCCCCATGTTACCTATCATGTTAGCTAAGTATGTTCATTCAAGAATTGAAATGGTATGGTGTGTTATGAGAATTGGCATGTTGGTTGGAATGTTAAATGCCTTAACCTGAGAATGGATGCCATGTTTAATTTGCTAAACCTGAGAATGTATGCCATGTTTAATTTGCTAAACCTGAGAATGTATGCCATGTTTAATTTGCTAAACCTGAGTTGAATCTCAGTTCAGTTGGGTGTGATTCCCTCCTGTCTTTCTTTCTTAGTTAACTGAAAACTAATTGCAAACTAATATTTTCTAGTTCCCTGTTAATATTCTTCATATTGATTTGGGTTCATATTGAAATGTTTTGAATGTCTTCATGGGACTGAACTGAGGTTGGTTGTGTATTGACCTGAGAATTTCAGTGAGTAGCACTGTTGAGCCTGTCATTTGGTTATGGTTAAAAACCTGAGATTGGTTTCCCTTCCTTTCTCCCCTTTTGTTTTGAGTTTCCAGTTATACAAAACCTGGGAATAGGAAAGGGGGGGGAACTGTCCTTAATTTCTGAATTGATTTCCTTGCCTTTCCTTTTCCTGTTTTCCTGTGAACACTGAATACACACACACACAGTATCTTCTTTCACTGTCACACATTGCTATTTTTCCTGCACACTACCATTCATATCAGACACATTATACAATATTTTCCTGTAAGCCATGTACACACACACACAACTCTTCATATGTTCACTGTCACATATTTCTTCCTGCACATAGTTTAGCACTGTTTGCACACTCACAGCATTCACACACACACACATGCCTCTCTTTTAATACATATGTATGTATATGTACTATGTAAATATAATCTATGTATATATGAATATGGATATGTATGTGATACATGCATATATATGTATATCTATATAGGCATACAATGTATTGAATATATATATGTGAGTAATGTGTATACAAATAGGTGGCCTACTCATTGTGTATTTGAAATTAGTCTATATATGTATATGTAATATATGTAGTTGTATGTATATATATATAATAATGTAACTAATGTGTGTGCCCAAATATATATATATATAAGTTATAAATATGTTGTGTGATATATACATATAGTTAGTCTATATGTTATGTATTCCTATATTAGCTTATATAAAGAGGTCAATATGTGTAATGTTTTGGATGTAGATAATATCATGTGGTCATATGATTTATAGTTTGGCTTATAGGCATAGTATAGCCTATGACCTATATATGAGTCAGTTTGACCTAGTTTAGCCTAGTATAGACTAATGTAGACTAGTTTGACCATAGTTGACTTAGGTTTGACTTCTTGGTTGACCAGGGTTGACCAAGAGTTGACTTTGGCCTAGATTGACTTAGAATCATGTAGAATGCGTAGTTGGACTCTATTTCACTATTCTGGACTTGTTATGATTTGTGCTGTTCTGTTTAGGAGCCAGACGCCCCTCCTTGGACGGTACGATTCATATCAGACACTCAGTTACAGGCGAGTACATTCTCTGATCATTTCATATCCTGCTTAGAATTATTTCCTGCAGTAGATTACTTTACTTGTACTGTCACGTTGGTCACACGGATTGGTACTATATGGATCCTTTCTTGAGATGTTATCCTTAGGGACCATCGGGTACTCTATGTTCTGTGCGTTTCACTTTCAATGCATATCATATGCTTCTTGGTTCTTTGATCACTTACGACATGTACCCTCATGATCGTAGAGTCTTCCTGGAATCTTACACTGTTGGGTTACCCCCAGAATCCCCATTTTTATGGGACTTACACTGTTGGGTTACTCCCAGAATCCCCATTTTTATGGGACTACTATGTATCACCTTCGGGGTCTACCACCCTTCGGGGGCTTATCACCCTCGGGGTCTATCACCTTCGGGGTCTGCTACATAGCATCATATAACATAACCTGGCTGGATCATTGTGTATTGATCGGGGGTACGGGGGAGTATTACATGTTCATATTGTACTCTGACTCACTAGTCACTGCTAGTTCCCTATGTATAGTAGATATTTCTATTACAGCTTTCTCTCTCTGTTTACATACTGCACTTCTTTCAGTACTTGTATCTTACTTTACTGCATGTTCATATTTTCTAACCTGCTATGAATTGTTGAGATGTACTGTGCTCGCTTCTGTCCTGACTGGACCTGTTGAAATATTACAGAGGACGAGGAGGAGGCTTGCCTGGACACCTACTACGGGGCAGCCCTAGATGATACCTGTGAGCTGGACCCTCAGGAGGATCCAGCAGTAGCTGAGGACCTTCCTCCGACTGCCTAGACTAGATAGTTAGGCTATTATCTTTATGTAGTTGGATCTTGTTCTAGTTAGACTCTTTATTCAGAGATCAGTTTGTATATTCTTTTATCTGAGACCTTGTACTGCTGGGATTATCTTAGACTGTTGTTTTATCTATTTCATTTCCTTGAGTTCTGTTCATATCGTGCTATCTCTTCCTTAGTTGTGATTGAGATTATTATTGCTATGTCACCCCCATTCGGGGAGTATAAACTGCTTAGATATATACTGCTAGATGATGTGACTTAGGACAACGTTCTACCGCCGACACTGCGGCGTAGGCTGGACGTATTCACGTCTCGTGCCCTTACTCTAGGGTGCGGGTCGTGACAACATTCCGGTATCCCTTGAATTCATTGATCCTTCATGTCCGGTCCTTTGATTGTTCTTTTGTCCCTTTTCTTAGGGGCACTTCATCCGCACCTGTCAGAGCTGGACAGCAGCAACAAGGGCAACATGGACAACCTGACCATGTTGATCAGCAACAAGGGCCGGTACTAACTCAAGAGACTATCCAAGAAGAAATAATAGTTGAAGCAGCAGCTGGATCGCAGTATCCGGAGGTTCCACCACCACCAACAGTTCCACCTACCCCTGTGGAAGTGGACACACCAGTCCTTCTGGAGATCATGAGAGGGATGATGGCTACTCAGCAACATCAGATGTTAGCCCAGCAGCGCATGCACGCTCAGTTACAAGAGCGGAACGTACACTCAACCAAGGATTACAGACGGCGTTGGAAAGAGGGACGAGGCCAGATTCAGGAGCATCAACCAGGTTTTGTAAGTACAACTCCCGCCGTTTCGAGGGCACAGAAGATGCCATTTCAGCAGAAGCATGGCTTAAGGATATTGAGGATATTTTGACAGCGGCTAAGGTGCCGACAGAAGAACGTGTGGATCAAGTGAAGTTGTTACTTCAGGATCTCGTACGTGATTGGTGGGAATCAGAGGATGTCACGACCCGCACCCTAGAGTTAGGGTATGAGAACGTAACAACGCCCAGCCTACGCCACAGTGTCGGCGGTAGAACGCTGTCCTATGTCTCAATGCATCTAACAGTATAAGACTAAACAGTTTATACTCCCCGAATGGGGGTGACATAGCCGAATGTAAACTCAATCACATCTAAGGTAGAGCATAAAGGAAGATAGATAAAACATGAAATCGAAAAGAGATATAACAGATAGAACTCTAAGTGTCTAAGATACAAACTCAGAATACATCTCAAAACTCAAATACAGTAATCCATAAATACAACTCAAGATGACTGAAAATAAACTATAAGCAAAAACCCTAGCTATCTATGCAACCTCTACTGTCTCCTCTAGGCTGCAGGCAACCTCCAGGCTATCTGTAAAATTTATCAACAGGTCCAGTCAGGACAGGAGCGAGTACAGTACATCTCAACAGATCATAGCAGGTTAGAAAATATAAATATACAATAGAGCAAAATACAGGATCTGAAGAAATACAGTATGTAAACAAGAGAGAAAACTGTAACAGAAATATCTACTATAAATAGAGAACTAACAGTGGCTAGTGAGTCAGAGTACGAGATAGCACATGTGAACAGGACAGATTTGCACAGGATATCGAGGTTGCACAGGAATCTACACTATAATGGAATTGTTCACACGACTACTAGCACTCCCCCGTATCCCCAATCAATACACAAGGATCTAAACAGGTTATGTTATTGCACAGGATATCACATGGGGGCCTATATAGGGTGCACATGATAGTATACATAGGGGCTCTATGAACATGAGAGTACAAGATTCACAGGAGTGCACATGTAATGAAAGCACAGGAGTACATGATGAAAGTGAAACGCACATGACACAATGTACCCGATGCTCCCGAGGGGGATAACATCGCATGAGAAGATCCATATAGTACTAATCCGTGATAATGTCGTGACAGCATCAAGTATAGTAATCTAAAACAGGAATATAATTCTAAGCAGGATATGAAATAATCAGAGAATGTACTCGCCTGATATCTGAATGTCCAAGGTAAAGATACTGTCCGAGGAGAGGTGTCTGGCTCCTAATTAGAACAGCACAAGTCACGACATATCCAGAAGGGTAATATAAAGCACTATAATGCATTCTACATGAATCTAGGTCAAACTAGGCCAAAGTCAACCCTTGGTCAACTCTGGTCAACTGCACTAGTCAAACTAGGTCAAACTAGGTCATGTCCTAACCCAGCAAGTCTTACTAGGCCTAACCAAGACTATCCTAGCAAGCACACATCAATACAAGGCTATACAAGCCAACATACACCCAACTCTATATAGCATGCAATTATTCAATACTCAAATAGGCAAGAATTCACATTGGATATACACTAGGTAATCTATTACTTTAAGCTATATATGCCTACACATATATACACATGCATATATTGGTATTCAACATTAGGTCTATAATCATGGCATTTCAAATGGTTATATAAACTTATATATTACAACACAATATGCTAACATATATATAATATACATACATAGCTAAGTTAACTGTATTCATAAATACTTATGTAAGAGGCTATGTGTGTGTATGTAAACATGGCAAAGGGGCAAGTGAGGGTTAAATGGGCATACATAGTGTATACATATCAAAGAGTGTCAAAGTATAAGTGAACAAAGTGTCAAGTGTGATAGTGTCAACATAGTATAAGGGGTACATGAGGTAATATAGGATTTGTGTTAACATAGAACATTATATCTCATTAACTTGTATATTGCATACATTACATCTATTATTACATTACATTCATGCTTGCATTTATTTATCATTCATTTATTCTTTTGCACCACTATATGCACCATATATTACATACTATGGAACCTACATATTCATTACAAGCCATACTTATACATGCTTACATTAGATAGGATACTTACACCTCATACATCATTTATTTAAACATTTACTTATTCTTGCATTCTCTATTTAATTACATAATATATATACATTAACATGGGTTAAAATCAAATAGAACATTATATTACACACAAGGGTGCACAAAATGCATATGCCGAATAGTAACTCCTACTAATAATCAATATTGTACCATCTCAGCATAAATTAAAATCTAGGATTAAAGTATGTTATAGATCTATGTGTTAGCTTTCCGAAACTTCAAACGGATCGCGTTTTCGTTTCCGAAAACTCCCGAAATCGCGAAAACACCGAGAACGCGTTTGTCTTTCGTACAGCTGACGCTCAAATAAATCTCCAGAAAGTTACAGAAAGAATTAGGCCTATTAATACATGTTTTTGGAAAGATAACTTCAATACGCTTCTTTTAAAAAAACTGAAGATTAAATCGAGCTTTGAGCTAGAAGTTATGACATTTTTAAGGTAGGGCTAAAATTAAAAACGTGGATAAAAATCATGACGGATTTGGGTAGTTTGAGCCAAAAGAATACACAATATATATCCTAATTATCCACAACAATAATAGCAATAATAATATGAGGAACCACACTCACAAACTTGATTATATAATCATCATGAACCATTTATTACATATATAAATATAGATACACTCTCATTACAATATATATATATATAAAAATCTATATATGTAACATGAACACATCCACAACACAAAGGACACTCCTATGACCTCCAAATGGATACAAAATGGACACAAATGGAGATACAACCATGGGGGACATTCCTATGGGTTCAAAATAGACCTATATGCATGAGGAAATGAAAAGGAGAAGGAATTTATACCTCCCGGTAGATCGAATCGAAGAAAAACCTTTCCGGAGCGACACCGACAAGTAGAGATTCCAAAAGGACAGAACGAGCTCCGAATCCTCCCAAACTTGGGTAGCTTCCTCCTTGGCTAGAATGGAGAAGGAAAGAAGAAGATTTGGTGGTGAAATGGAAGGATTTGGTGGAGAAATTGCTAGGGATTGCTCTCTAGGAATTTGGGGAAGAACAAGAGAGAGAAAAATAGATGGATAATGACAAATGGGAGGCTCAACCCTATCCTTATTGTGGCTGGCCATAAAGGTAGTTTTGTCCTATTAGGAAAAGTCCAAAAGCCCCTACTAACCTATTCTATGAGTATTAGGAAAGGGCTAATTGGTTGGGGCTAAATTAGTCATTCTAAATCTCTAATCACACCAACCTTATCCATAATAATTAGTCTAACCTCTAACTAAAATATTTCTATCATGTGGACTAAAATTAATATCATGTGGGCCATGCCTAACTAGTGTGTGGGTCCCACTAGAGTCAAACTACCCCCGGGTCCCCGTTACAAGTCAGATTGAGATGAAATTCGAACCCGACTCAAATAATCCCAAAACAATATCATAAATAATAAAATAATATCAAAATAATTCAAAGAGGTCAAATGCAAAAAATATCCTTAGGCCAAAAATGATATTAAAATATCATAATCACATGGTTAGGCTCTAGGTCAAACAGTCTCTAGGGTTTCACTAGCAAAACGTCAAAACCACAAGTCATTGATTTAAATAATTTTAAAATGATTTAAAATTACCAAAAATTATATCATGAATTAAATATCATTATTAAAATAATTATAAACACGAAATTTTAAAATTACCCTCATTTGGAAAACTGGGTGCTACAGAGGAAGTGGGCATTAGACGTCCTGTTGCTTGGGACGATTTTACTGCAAGGTTCAAGACGAAGTACTATAGAGTTGTGGAGTAGTTTGAGCTACAACAGAAGTTTACCAACCTCAAGCAGGCCGACAAGATGGTGGATGCTTATGCAGCAGAGTTCTACAGATTGAGTAGGTTTCCCCAGAGATGGTAGCAACGGAGCGCCAGAGGGCGATGAGGTTCCAGCAAGGGTTTCATCTTGAGCTCTTGCAATTGATAGAGGGGAACAATTACCAGACTTTCGATGAAGTATTGACGGCAACTCGAAGGCATGAGATCACCATTCAGAGGATTACAACAAGGACTGGAGGTCAGAAGAGATCCCACAATCAGATTGAAGGAGGAGAGGGAGCAGCACCCCGAACAACAACACCATCCCCTGGCATTCGTATCCATGATGTGACGATGTGAGGGCCAGTACTACCACTCAGACAGCAGCAACAACAACCAAAGAAGAACCAGCAACCCCCAGCGGGCTGCACTTATTGTGGGAAGGTAGGACACACTAGAGATGTGTGTCGGACATTGAACGGGCAGTGTTTGATATGTGGAAGCCCAGATCATCGGGTTACCACCTGTCCCATGAATTTGAGGTCAGGAGGACCAGTGTAACAATTTTTTGCTCTGCCAGCACCAGGGGCAGGTCAGTATCGAGGACCAGCGGTAGCAGTGAGACCGTTGGCACAGCGCCCGTTCATGACACAGGCTCAGATGTTTCGGCAGCAGGGATCGTCGATGCAACAGCACCAGCATAGACCATCCCAGCATCATCAAGGCAGGGGCCAGCAGCAGCACCAGGCTAGGCCGCAACATGGAAACCAACAAGGAGGTCGAGGGCAGGCATTCACTCTGTCCTTGGAAGAGGCATTAGCATCGGAAGATGTTATGACAGGTAACATTCTCGTCGCCTCATATTCTGCAGTAGCATTGTTTGATTCGGGAGCATCACGCTCATTTATATCTGCATAATTTGCAACACGGCTAGGAATGGAATTTGAGGCATTGCCAGGAAGGTTAAATATACTCACTGGTAATAGGCTTGTAGGAGTTAGTAGAGTTATTCTAGCATGTAGCGTTATAGTTTACGGGCATTCCTTACCCGTCCGGTTGATAGAATTTTCTGTTGGAAATTTCGACGTTATCTTAGGCATGGACTGGCTGAAAGACAGTCATGCGACAATAAATTGTCATAATGGGAGTGTATCTTTTGATATTCCAGGCATGAAGTGGTTCACCTTAGTCAGATCAGAAGTAATTCAGCAAGAGCAGGGAGTAGTAACAGCAATAGAAGAAGTTCTGGTTCCGAAGGTAGTTGAAAAATTTCTAGACATATTTTCTAAAGAACTTCCAGGTCTACCACCAGTTAGGGATATTGAGTTCGGTATAGAATTGGTACCTGGAACTAAACCGATATCAGATCGAGTTTACAGAATGGCAAATTCAGAACAGGTCAAGGTATATCAGCACATAAAAGAACTGAAGGAGAAGAAGTTCATCCAAGCTAGCATATCACCATGGGCAGCACCAGTGGTACTTGTGGGGAAGAAGGATGGGTCATCCAGATTGTACATTGACTAGAGGAAGCTTAACGCGGCGACAGTAAAGAACAAGTACCCATTACCCAGGATCGAGACTTGTTTGATCAGTTGAGCATAGATAGAGTTTTCTCCAAGATAGATCTTCGTTCAGGGTATCATCAAGTGAGGGTTCGGAAGGAGGATATTCCTAAGACAGCATTCAGGTCGAAGTATGGGCATTATGAATTCTTAGTAATGCCGTTTGGTTTAACCAATGCTCCAGCAATATTTATGGATTTGATGAACCGTATCTTTATGCCATACTTAGATCAATTTGTCGCTGTGTTTCTTGACGACATTCTCGTACACTCTGCTAGTGAAGAGGAGCATGAAGACCACCTCAGAAAAGTGTTACAGGTACTGAGAGAGAACCAGTTGTATGCCAAGCTCAGCAAGTGTGAGTTTTGGACGGATCATATTTCATTTTTGGGTCACATCATATCAGGAGCTGGAGTAGCAGTGGATCCCAAGAAGGTAGAAGCAGTAGAGAGTTGGCCAGTACCCAAGACCATAGCTGATGTACGGATTTTCTTGGGATTGGCAGGATATTACAGAAGGTTCGTATCAGATTTTGCAAAACTTTCAGCACCCATGACTCGCTTGACACGGAAGGATGTACCATTCGTCTGGTCGGCAGAATATCAGGCATCATTTGAGAATCTGAAGCAGAAGTTGATATCAGCACCTATTCTTACATTACCAGTTGGACCCGGAGGTTTTACAGTATATTGTGATGCGTCAGGTAAAGGACTTGGATGTGTCCTCATACAGCACGGAAAGGTGATAGCATATGCATCTAGGCAACTTCGGGACCACGAGAAGAATTATCCAACTCATGACTTGGAGTTGGCAGCAGTAGTATTTGCTTTGAAGCTATGGAGGCATTATTTATATGGTGACCGAGTAGACATGTACACAGACCATAAAAGTCTGAATTACATCTTTACTCAGAAGGAGCTGAACATGAAACGGAGAAGATGGTTGGAGTTGATCAAGGATTACGACGTGGAGCTTCAGTATCATCCAGACAAGGCTAATGTGGTAGCAGACGCTCTTAGCAGGAGAGGCGGCGCATTTATATTGACAATCCAGAAGCATATCCTAGAAGACCTTCAGGAGATGGGCATCGAGGTTATACTTCCTAGTGATGTAGGAATTCTGACAAGTCTATAAGTTTAATCCGACTTGGTAGACAGGATCAAGGCAGCTCAGGCACAGGATCCAAGGATTCAGAAGCTTAGGACAGAATGTGAGTCAGGACTCAGTAAGGAGATAAGAATTCATGAAGATGGTACACTTAGGTTTGGATCACGTCTATGTGTGCCTAGTGGAGATATCAGACATGAAGTTATGGCAGAAGCTCACAGTACCAAGATGTACCAAGATATCAAGCAGCACTTCTGGTAGAACGGAATGAAGAGGAAGATAGCTAGATTTGTTTCCCGTTGTTTGGTATGTCAGCAAGTGAAGGCAGAACAGCAGAAGCCAGCTGGGTTATTGCAATCGCTTCCTATTCCGGAATGGAAATAGGAACATATTACAATGGACTTTGTGACTGGATTACCGAGATCGTCAAGTGATAAAGATGCTATTTAGGTGATAGTAGATCGGCTTACAAAGGTGGTACACTTTCTTTCTTTCAGAGTAGGGCAATCTACAGAAAAGTTGGCAGAGTTGTATATGCAGCAGATAGTCAGACAGCATGGAGTCCCTGTCAGTATTGTGTCAGACAGAGATACCCATTTTTTATCACATTTTTGGAAGAGCTTACATCATAGTCAGGGTACCAAGTTAAGATTTAGCACGGCTTACCATCCACAAACGGACGGAAAATCAGAAAGAACAATTCAGACTTTAGAGGATATGTTGCGAGCTTGCACTCTGGATTTTGGAAGATCTTGGGAGAGCCACCTGCACTTAGTCGAATTCTCATACAACAACAGCTATCAAGCCAGTATCCAGATGACGCCATTTGAAGCACTATATGGTAAGTAGTGTAGGTCGCCACTAGCATGGGATGATATCGGAGAGAGGAAGATGCTAGGCCCAAAAATGATTGTCCAGACCGTTGAAGTGATTAAGGAAATTAGAGAGCGACTTCGAGTTGCGCAGGATCGGCATCGTCATTGGGTGGACCAGCATCGTAGGCCGCTAGAGTTTTCTGTTGGGGACCACGTGTTCTTGCGGATCTCACCTACCCGTGGGGTCATTAGGTTGCGTTCGCGGGAAATTAAGTCCGCGGTACGTGGGCCCGTTTGTTATCCTTGATAGGATAGGCGATGTTGCTTATCGTTTATCCCTTCCACCTTCGTTACGAGAGGTGCATGACGTATTTCATGTATCTCAGTTGCGAAGGTATGTATCGGACCCAAGCCATATTCTTGATCATTCTGAGATGGTTGTTGGTACCAACCTGTCTTACGAGGAACAGCATGTGTCCATTTTGGACCAAAGAGAGAAGATACTCAAGAACCGAACAATTAGCCTTGTCCGGGTTGCTTGGGGTCATCACTCTTTAGGAGAGTCAACATGGAAATGTGAGAATGATATCCGATCACGGTATTCGCACATGTTTGACTCACAAGGTATATCTCTCTCTATATACCTTGATTGTTTTAACTCCTCATGCTTGCCACCTTATGAGTAGAATTGCTTGATGTCGTAGATTGTTAAACATAGATATGTTACTTGCTGTTGACATCGTAAAATGATTTCTTGCTCCAATTGCTTGTACCTGGATTAGCTTAGTTTTGAAATTCCGATCCTACTTGGATTTGAAATTCCGAGGATGAAATTTTTCTAAGAAGGGTAGAGATGTCACTTTTCGTTCCTAGAATACGTATTTTTAATACATGTACTGGCTTAATATATTTTCTGCTATTTTATTTCTGTATTTTATTTCCCGCTTTTATACTCTGCTTTAGCTTTGCTATGAGTTCGGCTTGGATTGGTTTAAGTATGTTGGTTCATCATGAACCGAGACAAACCCCCACCTACCACCACCCCTTCATTTAAAGTCCATCCCCTTTCTCTCTCTTCATTACTTTACCATTACTCTTCTTACACTTCTTCTTCCTCATAAACTCTTCCCCACCTACTCAGCCGCCAAGGCAAGTGCCAAACTTGCTTCATGTTGGAATTCCAGTTTTATTGTTCCATCATCTTCCTTACTAAATCTTAAGCCTCTTTAGTACTTAGCATTTTCAATTTCTATGGTTCATTTCTTGTAGATCTAAGTTTAATGCATTTTTGAATTTTTTAGATTTTGATCTAGTAAACTTAATTATCTTCAAGTTTTGATGGTTCCATGTTGTAGAGAATTTTGTTCTACCCAATTTTGACCTATGGAAGTCCAGATTTGGGCTTGAAATGAAGGATTTATGGAGCTTAGAAGCAATGGCTCCCCAATGGTTCTTCTTCTCGGAAGAGTGGGGAAGAAGAACAGTGCTTGACCGCATGAGTTTTTATACGGCAAGTCATTCTTGGCCGCATGGGCTTAGTTAGCCACATGGGCTTAGTTAGCCGCATGGGCTTAGTTAGTCGCATGGGCTTTGTTAGCCGTATGGGCTTAGTTAGCCGCATAGGCTTAGTCAGCCACACGAGCTTGATCGACCGCTTGCCGCATAAAGATCAGCCCCGAGCTGCATAGAGTTATCTGTCTGCATGAGACTTATCTGTCGCATATAGGCTTGCACCTATTCAGCCACATGACGCTGATCATTTTTCAGCCGCATGGCACCGCGTGACTTCTCAATCGCATATAGGCTTGCACCTATTCAGCCGTATGACGCTGATCATTTTTCAGCCGTATGGCACCGCGTGAATTCTCAGTCGCATATAGGCTTGCACCTATTTCAGCCGTATGGAATTTCCCCTGGCCGCAGAGGCGCATGTTACTCGTAGCCGCATGAGACCCCCCTAGTTCCTGGCCGCATAAGGCTTCGCTAATATTCGGCCGCATGGAATCATCCTTGTCCAGCCGCATATAACCCAAGTCTCGCGAGCCGCATGAACTCTGACCCTAATGCCTTTTTGGCTGATTCTTGTTCCAAATTGCCATTGATTAACATTGATTGACATTTATTAACATTAATTATGATCTTGACATTAATCGTTGCCTTGGCATTTATTTAACATTAGTTGACATTGATTGACAGAGATTGTCATCTTAATTTAATAATTGATCATGCGTTCCTAGTTGGAACTAATAGACTGGCTAGTCGTCTTATTGAAATGGATGAATGAGACACGTTCATATTATGAACTATTGTAATCGACTGGCTGATCCCAAATATTGGCATACAGATACATGTAGGTTTCAGTTTATTTATTTATTTTACAAAGCAGAATATGTACTTGATGGTCAAGGCATGATTATTCTGTGGTTACTTTTGATTGTTGCATTACGCTATGTAAGACCTACAACCTAACCGCACGGGTATAGTTGTAGAGTTGGGCATATCGTACTTGTACGGAAATACTCATTCTGAATGACCATGATCCACGGTATGGGACTTCACTCAACGTAGAGACTACTAAGTTAAATAAAATAATGATTGCATGAAGAGAATGGATTCCCGAGTCCTTACATGGCAGCCCTCTTTGGCACTATTAAGTGCCTGACAGGCCGGCTGGTTCCCACAGATACTGCAAATCTGCCACACGGACAGGGAGTGGTATCTGCTTATATAATTTATTGTATATTGTATATTGATGACGGGCATCCCGCTAGAACTCGTCTAATTCATGATTGGCGCAAATGATTGGCTAGATAGACTAGTCTTGCTTGCACATAGTAAGAACTGAGAAATCTTTATTGCATATTTTCAGGATAACTTGGAACTCACAATAACAAGCCGTAGAAGTTGAATGGCCGTTTAAATTGATTTGTTTGTGTACTGTACCTACTCTGTTACTTAACTGATACGATCAGAGTATCAGGACACGACGGACCAACTTTTGTCCTTGTTTGGTTGGGAGGTTGGTTCGAAGTGTCGTGATGTATTATGAATTCCGGTAGCACGCGGAGATCTATTTATCATATTTCTTATTACTGGTTTTAATTCCTCATATCGTGCTTCCTTGCGGTACTTGCGATTAGAGGTCTAACCTCTCTGGTTTTACATGGCCAGATTTAGAGCCGATTTCCGAGGACTCAGCTTACTTCCACCTCCAAGATGGTCAATACTAGAGGAATGATCGCAGGAGGACTCGAGTGGGTTCCTTACTTCTGTCACGACCCGCACCCGCTTTTCGGATGCGAGCTCGTGAGCAAGCCAGCTACGTATCGAGCAGACTCCAGCCCGACTCGAATATGTATAAGCTGTCAAGGTCATGGGTAAAACTGTATCTCAATCCACATGAATCATATAAACAAGAATGAACAAGTATGGGTCATGGTCTGCAGCCCATTAGCATATTGTCCGATTAGACTCTAAGAATGATACGAGTCTATAAAATAAGCAGGAAATATCATGGTACTGAATATAAAGCACGAGAAGGTAATAAAAATATCACAAGCAAATACCTATATCATACATCGCAATCCTCTACCATCATGCTCTGCTAACTAACTCCATGCAGTCGCTAAACCTGAAGAGATCATCAGGTCCTCAGAGGACTAGCAAGATACATAATATACAAGCCAACATGTAACAGTAAAAAGAAGCAAAAAACAATCAAGGATATCCAACGAGACAAAATGAACCAAGACACAAGATCTAAACACGAGGATCCTAAGACACTGGCATGCCATACTAGAAATGGCTGGCTATAAACTGCAGTCAAGGTAAGAACTCACAATCTATAGTATCTCAATCGCTGTCAAGGCAAGTACACACAACCAAGACGGTAGCCAATCCTAGTATAAAATCCTATAGACCATAGTCAAGGTAAGTACTCATAATCAATAGAATGTCAAAGTCAAGTTCCACTCAAGTCATGTCAAGTCAAGTTATAATCAAGTCGAGAAAATCGTGGTGTGGGACTAGACGACTCTATCAAGCAATACGTATGAGACTAACACAGTGTAACAGGTAGGAAAATATCATAACAGCAAAGGAACAATAAACTAGAAACATGTAAAGTAAAATAGGACGAGTGTACAAGACATGGAATAAAGCAATCACGCATGTAAGGAAAAGAACCACAGCGAGATGATGAACATGCATATAAATTATATTGTACAAATTGGCAGGGTATACTTGCCTGGAGTCGTGCTCTCCACTGGCTGAATTTGTGGTTTACCATGATATCTGGTTCGAGTCTTAGATATAATCCCAAAAGAACCTAATAAATTTAGAAGAGTCATAAATTTGAATTAATAATCAAATATAATAATTTCCTTTGTTGAGTTTAATAAAATTTAACTTAAGAATATAGGTTTTATACTTAATAATTATTTTATTAGTTCAACTCTTATAATATATTTATTTAAATAAAAGTAATACACATATAATAACTAGACAGTTACCTTAACATCTATGTAATATATACAGTTATCTAGCACATGATTATTTCTAATATAATAAAACATAGAGCATATATTATAGGAACAAATGCATATTCACCTAAAGTTTTAGGGGCCTTATTGAATTTACTATCTTTCCAAGCAACATGCACGTGAACCATGCATATCCAACATAGTCCTTACACATGTGGAAGACTAAATTCCTACTTGTTTAATATAACAACCAATATTTTAATATTAATTAACAAACTTAGCATACTTTATATAAAGTAGGTTTATACATACATAATATATGTGTGTCTATATATATACTAATATATAATATATAATCTAGATTAGACTCAAAATTATTGAAATATGGGAAGGGTTTATTTGCAATTACCTATATCCAAAGCTTCTGTTGCTGAAGAATTCGAATTGAAATATGCATAGAATCCATGCAGATTCTTCTATGTCGATGAAGGATTTGAAATAAAAGAGATAGGAGGGAGGTTGGCCCTGGGGTTGCTGCTTGCACAGCGTAGGCGAGGTGGTCACACAATCTTTGACTTATTGCCGCACGAGATCGGTGAACATGGACCGAGGTGGTACCAACGTCTCCGATGCGCGCTTTACGTCGTCGTCGGTTGATGTCTTGGCACCACACCTTTGGTAGGGGATATGCTCCGGTGAGATGTTTGGACGCGTGCACAGGCGCTCAGTCGGCGATCGAGGCTGAACGCGATAGACTCGTGGCATCTTCGAGCGATGTCGGTGGGTTATCCGGTATGGAAGACACCATATAGGAGGTCTGGACTGAGGGGCTCGCACAAGGGGCCGAGGACAATGCCGTCGGGATCAATGATGGTTGAAGCTTTGCATGGCGGCATAGACTGTCGGCGGAGGTACCAAGGGTGGTGGTCTAGACGTTGTCGGTTAGAGGAGGGAAAAAAGAGAGGAGAAAAGGAGACGAGTGTTGGTGAAGCATAGGCGGCTGCTGCCATTAAGTGTTAGGGTTTTGGTTGTAGGGAAGTTACTATATTTATATAGTAGTATTGTGTTTTGGGTCTTACATGGGCTAGAATGGAATCCATTGCTAGGGTGGGATGTTTGGCTCAACGAATGAATGAATGCTTAAGGCCCGAAACTGGTAACTCTATATATACGTATATACATATTTATGTATATATACGGCTAGTAGGTCCAATAGAACCAAACACTGTCTATATGAGTTTTAGGTCATTGTACTTTCATAATTACCTATATGGGCCTCAAGGCATTGCAAGAAAATATATACACAGGCACAAGTTTTAGGCCCAATAGAATTGGGTCTAAGGCCCAACATGAAAATTATATATACATTCAAATACACACATTGATATATATTTATATATACAAATACATATAATATAATATAATATATCTATATGTACATACAAATACACACTTATATATGGTATAAATCCTAGCAATCTAGAATTACATCACAAAAAGATTATTTATCCTATTATAGAATAATTAACAATTTAATATCCCACTAAGATAAAATACAAAACACTAATAATGCACACCTACATGGGCGTCTTTGGTCGCACTATCCAACTACATAGGCTTGGGTTCGGCTCGGATCCAGTCCGGACTAAATCGACATAAACCGGGTCTCCTACAAGTCAATAATATAAATAATCATTTATAAAAATCTAAAAAATCACCATTTAAATCAGATAAATAAATAATAAAAAAATATTTCCAAAAACTTCCGGGAAGGGAGGCTACAACTTCCCCGCTCGTTTTGTTACTTACTTTATACCTTGCCGTTTGGCGTCGGCATGTTAGTCGGATTGTCTTATACTTACTTTTGCATAATTGTAACTAAAGTCATGCTGCAGCTGATAAACAATTGTGTATACTTTGCTACATCCTCTGGCTATGTTTTGTAAAGCCAGATACCAAGAACATTTTGGCTGAGCGTTTGGGACGCCTCACTGCTTTATCTTACATGTTCTCTATTTCTGTTTCTTGTTTGAATGATTGAGACAATAGATGTGAAGTGACCATAGCGAGACTTTCGTGTAGTATGCACCCCCTCGTCTTTTAGACAGCATTGATCGTATTATACGGTATTCATCTACCCGTAATACGTAGCTGGCTGAGTCATTCCCCCGCTCTCCAGTATTCTGGTTCTGGGGCGTGACATAGGCTTATACCATTTAGAAGTCAAGTTCATATCATCACAACCTGACAAAATCAAACACAATAATAAAAAAATATGTACCAAACTACCAAAATCTCTCAAACCTTTGATTACACGAAATCAATCACATGTTACACATTACATGCCCCTCCTTATTTCAACAAACCTTCCATTGACAAATACTCCAATTGTATGTTAAATGGAATTGAGAGAAATGTCCTCTTATACACATCGTTTCCATGATAAAACTTTATTATTTTGTTAGTTGACAGCAACAAAAATTGAGTAGAAAGTTATGATATTTTATAGGGCAAATAAAGAGTATTTATGAGTTTTAAATAAAAGTTCTCACTTTCTCTCCTTAACCCTCGTCCCCTCGTTTGGGGGTTTAAAAAAGACAAAAGAATTCTAAACAAACTCTCACTTAATCTTTTGTGTGTCATGTCCCACTCCCAAAATACAGAGAACCAGGATACATAAACATATCAGCTACATATCAAGTAGATTACAACCCTACTCGAATACGTATACGATGTCCCATGTCAAGTGTATCTATCTACAAATCTCTATGATATCATGACATCTATAACTCAATGCATGAAATAGAAATATCAAGAATGAGCAATATGTGTCATGGTCTGCAGCCCACTAGCATGTATGCTCGGGTAGACTCGAAAGAAAGTGACTCTATAAAACTAGGCTAATAACAGCAGAATATAACATGATAAGAATATACAGCACGAGAAAATGATAAAATAAAATCATGCACTAACGATACCTGAATCATGTAGACGCAATCATAACCATCCTTCTATTCTATCAGCTCAGCAGTAACCTAGAAAGAACACCAGGTCCTTAGGGGACATATCAAGATACATAATATACATGCCAAATATAACAATATAAAATCTTGCAGAAAGAGAGACAAGTAAAACAAGTAACAACTATAAACTGTCGTGTGATCAAATAGGAATCGATATACCATATCACCATAGGATGCTCCTGGTATGGACAATCTCAACACCGTAACACCGTGGGATGCTCCGATCTCGAGATAGAAAAATAGGTCTCTACTATCATAATGCCATGGGACACTTCCGGTCCTAGAGATAACAATAAGTCTCTAATACTGTAACGCCATGGGACACTCCCAGTCCTAGAGATAACATAGGCCAATGTCTAGCAATCGATCTCGACTATAGGTCAAGATAAGTTAAACTCAAGGGAACGACAATTCACATAGAACAGAAATCAAGAACCAAGCAAACTAAATTATAACAAGTAGAAAATATGGTGGCAAATAGACATATGAAGCAAGTAATAGACACGTGTTGTGGTAAGTGTACAAGAGGCATGTGATAAAATATGACATGACATGATAATCAAGAAACATGTATCAATAGGGCAACATGAAAATAGACATGCATGAATAAACTGTACAAGTTGGCAAGGTATATTTGTCTGAAGTTTTGTCCGAGCTGCTGAAACTACGTACCAAATATCATATCCATGCCTAGACACATGCTAAGGTTCACAAGTAATCTACCAAAGCCCAAAACATACAACCAAAAATCAACACCCAGTATATACATCCACATCTATATACATATAGGTTGCCCTTATTAGGGTTTAATTTAGAAAATAAATTTATTTTATCAATAACCTAGATATACTTTAAGAAGTTAATAAGGTTATTCTTAGATATAAACTCTTTGAAATTAATATAAAATAGCTACTTTAAATTTACTTAAATAGACTTACATATATAATTAAGAAAAACACATACGTACGTCTAACGGTAAAAATAACTTATATAAACATATTTTTACACACAAAAATACATTTGTGAACACATTCATTTATAATAGACAAAAATTCTATTTAGATTATTTTAGCAAAATACTTAGGAGGTAATTAAAGTAATATAGATTTTAAACCATAAATAAGGTGTCATATATGTTACTCATGAAGATTGTTGCATACATCCTTATAGGTAAGATTCTTATTAGGGTTACTTTTAGAAGAAAAAAAAAACTTGTAGGTATTACATATACATAGAAAAACATTATATATATATATATATATATATATATAGATTATATATATATATATATATATATATATATAAATATATATATAATACATATATAAATATATATATATATATATATATATATATATATATATATTATATATATATCTATATATATTATATTTTTTTTTTTTTTTATATATATTATATATAATATACATATATCTATATATATATATATATATTCGCTATCATACTCTCTCTACATCCTCTATCTTCACTACCTCTCTACCATCTATCTCTATATCTCCTCTATCTCTCTATCTCTCTCTCTCTCTCTATCTCTCTTCTATTCATTTCTTTCTTTCTTTCTTTCTTTCTTTCTTTCTTTTTTTTTTTTCTTTTTTCTTTTTCTTTTCTTTTTTCCCTCTCTATCTCTCTCTCTCTATCTCATCAGTTATTCTTATCCCTCTCCTTGTGGGAGCGCTGCTGCTGGGTGAGCTTTCTTGTTTGCAGGAGGTTTGACAAATGTACTGGAGTGCCTAGAAGGAACCTGATTCAAACGCATTGAATGTATAATTTCAATTGCTTGGGCTTAAACCACTCTCTGCCATGATCCATCTTTGGGTTACAATATATAACTCATCCAAGTTAATCAAACTATAAGTTAGTTCATACTCTTAACCGAGTGAGAGATTGTATATACACTAATTCGGGTGCAACAATTTTGAAAATTTTAGAATACGGGTACAATATATATATATGAATGAATTTTCAGGTAGAAACGAAAGTAATTGTTTGAAAAAGCTTTATGTAGAGATTCCAAAAGGAAGGCAAATGGCACTACAACAATTACTAGGGAGCAATACATTTTGGCTTTTTCTAAGGGCTCCATGTAAATTACTGGGGGCGTCATTTTACTAGGGGACAGTCCAGATTTGAGAAACTTTTACTGGGGACGTCCCGAAAATTACTTGGGGCTATCCCATCCCCCCCCCCCCCAAACCCTCTCTTTCATTTCATTATCATTTAAAAATTCTCTCTTCAAAACCCTCTCAAAACCCTCTCTCAAAAAATTCTCTACTCTCCAAAACCCTAACACTCTCTCCATAATCCACTCTCCAAAACCCTCTCTCAAGAACCCTAACTCTTCCAAGATCATCAATGGCACCGAAGAAGAAACCGTCATCACAAGCTAGGTATGTTTCCTGATTATTGTATAATTTATTTTACATTTCAAAGTACATTTCGATTCTTTGAGAAATTTCTTAAATGTTATTATAAATTAGGTTAGAACAATTCAAAGTACAATTCGAAATTGAAAATCTCATATTTTATCGTTTAAACGTAACCTAACTGTTCGTATGGTCGTCGTCCCTAAGGACTGCAGACAAACGGGCAGTCCTACTGCCAAAGTGGACTGCCATGCAGTAGGCAGTCCTGTTATAAAACAGGACTACAGGAACCCTGGCAGTCCTGTTATAAAATAGGACTGCCATCTCTCTGGTCGTCCTGATAAAATGATGGACTGCCAGGAGCATGGCAGTCCTGAAGGCCAACTTCACAATTTCTTTTACATCCATTATTTAATACTAACCCTATGTTGTCTTGTAGTCCTGTGGCCGCTCCCAAAAGAAAGCGACCCCCCACCGCATCCCTGCGCAGGGAACGTAGTGAACGGCCTCGTCCTCTTGAGAGACCAATTAGAATTTCAGAACAGCAACAACAAAGGGAACAACCACACCCCCATTCTCGTTCAAAGCAACGAGGTCCTCCTAGTCCTCCGTCTTCTTCCGATGACGACGACGACGTACCTATCAGCCAAATTCTAGGATAAGGTGGTTCTGGTGTCGGTCCTTCTGAGGATCCTGTCCGTACGCCCGGTGTCGGACCTTCTGAGGATCCTGTGTCACGTCCCGATCCCGGAGGATCGAAAACTTGCCACTGGGCGTGATGCCGTACAAGTCTAAATTGCACTTGTACAAGGCAAAACCATTACAGTTCCTGATAATTCTCAGAAAACATCGACAACGCAGCGGAACCAAGCAGTTAAATTGAAGTCACACAATTTATGAAGAAATGTATCTCTTTATTAATAATCAAAATGGATTACAAGACTTGCAGCGGAATACAAAGTTTACAACTGATTACAAGGCTCTTAAATAGCCAACTGAATGTATACACTTGCCCTTTGGGCTACAACTGAATATACCGACTTTTTTACATCGAACTTGCCAATTTGGCTACAATCTCACTGGTACAACTGAGTTCTCCTGTTCCACACATTATGTCCCATATAGCAGAAGACATCGTATTGAAAGAAGAGCTTCTGCACACCCATCTGATTCATCGATGCCAAGCACTGATTCACAGGATTTCCTCCAAGCAAACACCTGTAATATTGCCCACAACGTGGGTCAGTACATCATCAATGTACTGGCGAGCGGTACTGGCCCAACTCACCTAAGAAGACAACACTAAGTAATCATGTTACAGAATATTATTAAAAGTGGTCTTTCTCGTTGCCTTAGGGTCAGTTTCATGTTATAGCCGACAAGAAGTAAAGCATGCCAATCTCATAGCCAACATAATTAAAAGCATACTGTTATCACCCTTTGGTGATTCTTACCCACGGTCGTATAGCCATCCCTGTACATTTATAATACTTACTCTGCCTGTACAAGACATTGTTAGAAATAATATCATGATTCAATATGAATATCACCGTTCAGGTGATTCTTACCAACAGCCGACATCCTTCCCTGTATTTGAGTAATAACCTACTCTGCCTGCATAAGACATCATTAGCACCTGACCTATCTATATGACGGTCACTGGCGACACGCCATCCTGGACCGTCTTACTGGTACAACGGTGCCCTTTCAGTGCAGGTAGCTAGCCTCACTGCAAGTCCCGTTTACCGATGCCAGTACGTCGGCACAATCCTTGTTTCCTCCTAGGACGAACCGGGTTCCATGGCCCAGGAATACCATTCGAGGAAACTACCTTATCGACAAGTTGTCCATGACCATGCAACTATATGCAACTTATCTAAGAAGAAAACATATAATGCATGATAAGGAAAACTAAGCAAAACCATCATTCTCATTCGTATTGCCATCTTGCCATCTAGCCATCTTGCCTTGAGCCAATGCTCACATTATCATCTGCCCAATCCAGGGTCTTGGCGTAATCAATATTCTATATCGGCGACTGGATAATAGAATATTGTTACCCAATCCTTTTGCCACATCTTTGATACTAAACATCTTTTCAACCGAACTCAATGTACTCACCGTCCAATTCCTGGGACTTAGCATCTGTTTAGCATTCATTCATTCGAATGTAATTCAAGCATACTCACTGCCCAGTTCTTGGGTCTTAACACCTGTTTTGCCATCTATTCATTGAGCCAAAGCTCGATATACTCACCACCCAAGTATTTGGGACTTTGCCTTCACCTGTCATGTAATTCATCGTAACAGCGTACAAGCATACAATTCTCTTAGCAACAACAGTTTACGTTCAGGTGATTATTATCTTTCATTATCTTTTCAAATTCCATGCAAGGTGTTATTGAGCAACACAATAAGAAACATAGCATACTCATCCTTATTTTAAGCGTGAAGCTAAAGGATCTTAGAAGGGTTCAACACTACTCACATTCATAGAACGACTCCCGCCACGATCGCATAGACTTTCAAGCGATCCTTCATATAATCCCAAGTCCAACAAGGCTTCATCGAACCAACCATCCATCATAAGGCATCTTGCGGGTCGGGGCGTTACAATATATACCACCCAGAAAAAGTTTCGTCCTCGAAACTTAAAACAAAACTCATCCCCAAACTTCAACCAACTTTTCATGAAACTTCTGAACAATCAACTTGTACCACTTAATATTTCTTCGCAATCTCTCGATTGATTTCAAGTAATGTACCGTCTCAACATGGCATCTCAATTAATTCAACATAGTTTACCATCTTTGATCTTTCCTCCGACACTCGTGTAAATCCTTAGCACATGATAATTCTTTCCGTGGCTTCGTTTGAATTCAGCATACCACATAGTTGGAATCATACACATATTTTAGGCGTCCCCGAAATACATGCACTTCAGCCAAGTTCAGTGATAGAGAAAACGAACGAGCTACGGTGTACCTTCCTTTTCGAACATCAGTAATTCTCTTTGAGCATCTCGTATAATCCCACTTTGTTTATTCAATATTCCAACCAATTACTAAGACGATAGATGTCGTCAATTCCAATTCGATAAATTTTCCTCAACCGATCCAACATTTCAAACTATTCAGACTTAGATGTATCAAGTATTCCTTTTAAGTTCATTGTCATCCATGCCACCGAAGTTGATAAATCATATTGCCACATTTCATTTTGATACCCCGATTTTCGTCGATCAAATCTTGTACTCATCATCTTTTGCATCCATATACTTTGTTTGCAACTTATAAATTTTCCAATCATGATCCATCTTCCAAATCGTACCATCCTTCAAATTGTACCACAATTCCACTCTAGCAACATTTCTTGCTGTACTCCAACATTTTCTCGTATTGATCAAGCCAACATATTTATCCTCTCACATAGGCAACTATCATATTCCAGCAACATTAATTTCGGGGGTCATTCCTATTCATATTCGCCGATCTCGGCTACATGTACTATCCAATTCCGTCGTTACACTTATCCTCAATTCTGATCCGGTCAATAAAATTATCCCAACTGTCTCAAGGCACTACCATCAATTTTTGCAGCTCAATATTAATCAACCAATCCAACCAGTTCTAACAATTCCCAACATTTCAACCAAGGCAACTCAATTTCCGAAACCAGCATGATCCGTCATCCCATCCAACATTATAACATCAAATTTCCCAAATATCTATTCCATTCCAACGCCTACCTTCCAACACATCTTACTCATTCCGACTATACTCACGCAACATCAATAGGGACATGCTACGGTTTTTCAACAGTCAACTTAGCATACAGTCAAGTCTCTACGGTCAGCTAATCTAAGCTAAACCAGACGAATCATTCAGCTAACTCATATGAGATGGATAGCTATCAGGTACATACTTATCTCTTATCTTAGAGGCAACCAATTCTCAACATAGGACAACTCTATGGTCTGACCAACTTAGGGACATGGGACACCACCCCAATCTTATGAACTTATTTCCAACACGGACAACTGAAGAACATAGCCAACCAATATGAAACTTAAGCAACCAACAACATTCTAGGCAACCAACCGACACTCTAGTCAACCAACTAACAATCTAGATAACCAACCGACATTCTAGGCAACCAGCCAACAATCTAGGCAACCAACCGACAATCTAGGCAACCAGCCAACAATCTAGACAACCAACAAACAGTCTAGGCAACCAGCCAATAATCTAGGGTCAAGTCTTTCTACCCGTACTCATACTCGGGTCATACCCAACGAAGTCTCATTCTAGATTTACCCACAACCGACCAAATCTATCCGACAATTCTATCCAACAATTCTTATGGGTCAATTCCGAAGCTATCATATAAAACTTATTAATCGAATATCCAAACTTTCAATTTCCACTTGCATAGACATAGCATCACTTGTTCAATCCGACTTGAATTCTCATATCATACTCAAATTGTCTATTCAATCGGGTCAACTATTCAGAGTCATCATCCGACATTGCTATCTCAACAGTTTATCATCTACGATCTCTTCCTACGGTCTCTTTGCGACATATTTGTTTCCCACATTTTTCGATCATCGATACGGTCTGTACTCCTTAACCAACAACATAGGCCACTACATAATCATATTTCCTCCGAGGCATCCTTTATAAATTTTCTAGCACCAACACGGTCATCTCTTAGCAATCTCCGTTAACCATCAATATTCGTTTTGTATCATCTCCTTGTGATTCCAAAAGAAGATTTACTATTCATGCACCGATCCAATCTTTATGGCACCAATCATCTAGCAATCATATATCGGTCATCTTAGTGGATATAACATAACTCATTAGCTAAGTCATAATCCCACAATTCTTATATTCCACCAAACTTGTTATTCATGCGACAACATCATCTATCGACATGGTCTATTACATATCGTTGCACCTCGATACTTATTTGTATCCCAGCCATTCGACTCTCATAAGGAACATCTACTCTTTCACGCATCAAGGGACAAGTACCCATTCTCTATGCCTCAAAATAGTCAAGGGTCATAACTTGTTAATTCGGGACATTAATTTCTTTCAAGCACACTACACCACGTGCTAAGATCATCTATTCCTCAAGCCCACTTTCAATCTTTTCGGTCGTTGATGAAACTCTCTCTGCATCATCTAAATCATTTGTACATCCCAATAAGCGCCTAACATTACCATCAATTCTGTCGATATCCAACATGCAATTTCTTTCACTCAATTCCAACATCGTTCAATATTCGGTCCATAGTTATTCCCGCAAAATCATTCGATAGCAACACCACACTATCGTTACTAAGCCTACCATCCTCCTTACCCAACTGATTCAAGTCTTCGCTTGAATCAAAAATTTGTTTCATTTCCAACCAAGGCATTCATTTCATATTCTCAATTCTCTTATTACCCAACTTAATGCTAACCGACAAGGTCTAGCGATGGTTCATCTGAACACATCAAAATCTCACAACGGGTCATCCCAACTTAATCATCAAGGGACATTCCTAGCCAACATGTATCAATCGTAAGTTCAGCTACGATTCGATACCACCCAATACCTTATAGGTAAAGCAATCACAAAATCATAAACACATCAAGGGTCAAGGGACATCTTATCACGACGAGGGTATATGTAATATACCACCCAGAGCTCAAGCCATTCCGACACAATATTCCTTCGCATCAAACCAACGTCCAACATGGACAATCCATCCTGCAGTGGTTATGCTGACCACAAATACCGACTCAAGATTCTGTCGATTCCCATTCACTGAAATCCATGCACATTCTGTTCCAACATACCATGCCATCACCCACGGTCGATTGCTGCATAACAATCGACTCAATGAATCCCACACATAAGACATCCAGCATACATCACAAACTTATTATAGCATCGTATCATTATTATTCCTTTGGTATCTTTTTAGAAATTCAACAAAGCACACATCACAGCCCACATATTTAGACTTATTATATGGAACACCCAGTGAGAGGTTAGAATGATCAACGAACTTTCAGTCAAGGGAACAACATAGAATAGTTAGAAGCAACACGGAACAATCGCAGAAGCACTATGAATCATCATAGAGGCAACTTTGATTTCATCGCGGAAGCAACTTTGAGTATTCGCGGAAGCAACTTTGATTCACCACGGAAGCAACTTTTGAATAATCGCGGAAGCAATCTTTGAATCATCGCGGAAGCAGCTTAGAATCATCTTAGTAGCAACATTGATTTGAAACAAATCAGATAAGAATTCAAGGACGTAAAGCCGTGCTTTGATACCATTATGTCACGCCCCGATCCCGGAGGATCGAAAACTAGCCACTGGACGTGATGCCGTACAAGTCTAGATTGCACTTGTACAAGGCAAAACCATGACAGTTCCTGGTAATTCTCAGAAAACATCGACAACGCAGCGGAACCAAGCAGTTAAATTGAAGTCACACAATTTATGAAGAAATGTATCTCTTTATTGATAATCAAAATGGATTACAAGACTTACAGCGGAATACAAAGTTTACAACTGATTACAAGGCTCTTAAATAGCCAACTGAATGTATACACTTGCCCTTTGGGCTACAACTGAATATACCGACTTCTTTACATCGAACTTGCCAATTTGGCTACAATCTCACTGGTACAACTGAGTTCCCCTGTTCCATACATTATGTCCCGTATAGCAGAAGACATCGTCTTGAAAGAAGAGCTTCTGCACACCCATCCGATTCAGCGATGCCAAGTACTGATTCACAGGATTTCCCCCAAGCAAACACCTGTAATATTGCCTACAACGTGGGTCAGTACATCATCAATGTACTGGCGAGCGGTGCTGGCCCAACTCACCTAAGAAGACAACACTAAGTAATCATGTTACAGAACATTATTAACAGTGGTCTTTCTCGTTGCCTTAGGGTCAGTTTCATGTTATAGCCGACAAGAAGTAAAGCATGCCAATCTCATAGCCAACATAATTAAAAGCATACTGTTATCACCCTTTGGTGATTCTTACCCACGGTCGTATAGCCATCCCTGTACATTTATAATACTTACTCTGCCTGCACAAGACATTGTTAGAAACAATATCATGATTCAATATGAATATCACCGTTCAGGTGATTCTTACCAACAGCCGACATCCTTTCCTGTATTTGAGTAATAACTTACTCTGCCTGCATAAGACATCATTAGCACCTGACCTATCATATGAAGGTCACTGGCGACACGCCATCCTGGACCGTCTTACTAGTACAACGGTGCCCCTTCAGTGCAGGTAGCTAGCCTCACTGCAAGTCTCGTTTACCGATGCCAGTATGTCGGCACAATCCTTATTTCTCTCTAGGACGAACCGGGTTCCATGGCCCAGGAATACCGTTCGAGGAAACTACCTTGTCGACAAGTTGTCCATGACCATGCAACTATATGCAACTTATCTAAGAAGAAAACATATAATGCATGATAAGAAAAACTAAGCAAAACCATCATTCTCATTCGTATTGCCATCTTGCCATCTAGCCATCTTGCCTTGAGCCAATGCTCACATTATCATCTGCCCAATCCAGGGTCTTGGCGTAATCAACATTCTACATCGACGACAGGATAATAGAATATTGTTACCCAATCCTTTTGCCATATCTTTGATACTAAACATCTTTTCAACCGAACTCAATGTACTCACCGCCCAATTCTTGGGACTTAGCATCTGTTTAGCATTCATTCATTCGAATGCAATTCAAGCATACTCACTGCCCAGTTCTTGGGTCTTAACACCTGTTTTGCCATCTATTTATTGAGCCAAAGCTCGATATACTCACCGCCCAAGTATTTGGGACTTTGCCTTCACCTGTCATGTAATTCATCGCAACAGCGTACAAGCATACAATTCTCTTAGCAACAACAATTTACGTTCAGGTGATTATTATCTTTCATTATCTTTTCAAATTCCATACAAGGTGTTATTGAGCAACACAATAAGAAACATAGCATACTCATCCTTATTTTAAGCGTGAAGCTAAAGGATCTTAGAAGGGTTCAACACTACTCACATTCATAGAACGACTCCAGCCACGATCGTATAGACTTCCAAGCGATCCTTCATATAATCCCAAGTCCAACAAGGCTTCATCGAACCAACCATCCATCATAAGGCATCTTGCGGGTCGGGGCGTTACAATATATACCACCCAGAAAAAGTTTCGTCCTCGAAACTTAAAACAAAACTCATCCCCAAACTTCAACCAACTTTTCATGAAACTTTTCAACGATCAACTTGTACCACTTAATATTTCTCCGCAATCTTTCGATTGATTTCAAGTAATGTACCGTCTCGACATGGCATCTCAATTAATTCAACATAGTTTACCATCTTTGATCTTTCCTCCGACACTCGTGCAAATCCTTAGCACATGATAATCCTTTCCGTGGCTTCATTTGAATTCAGCATACCACTTAGTTGGAATCATACACATATTTTAGGCGTCTCCGAAATACATGCACTTCAGCCAAGTTCAGTGATAGAGAAAACGAACGAGCTACGGTGTACCTTCCTTTTCGAACATCAGTAATTCTCTTTGAGCATCTCGTATAATCCCACTTTGTTTATTCAATATTCCAACCAATTACTAAGACGATAGATGTCGTCAATTCCAATTCGATAAATTTTCCTCAACCGATCCAACATTTCAAAATATTCAGACTTAGATGTATCAAGTATTCCTTTCAAGTTCATTGTCATCCATGCCACCGAAGTTGATAAATCCTATTGCCACATTTCATTTCGATACCCCGATTTTCGTCGATCAAATCTTGTACTCATCATCGTTCGTATCCATATACTTTGTTTGTAACTTGTAAATTTCCCAATCATGATCCATCTTCCAAATCGTACCATCCTTCAAATTGTACCACAATTCCACTCTAGCAACATTTCTTGCTGTACTCCAACATTTTCTTGTATTGATCAAGCCAACATATTTATCCTCTCGCATAGGCAACTATCATATTCCAGCAACATTAATTCCGAGGGTCATTCCTATTCATATTCGCCGATCTCGGCTACATGTACTATCCAATTCCGTCGTTACACTTATCCTCAATTCTGATCCGGTCAATAAAATTATCCCAACTGTCTCAAGGCACTACCATCAATTTTCGTAGCTCAATATCAATCAACCAATCCAACCAGTTCTAACAATTTCCAATATTTCAACCAAGGCAACTCAATTTCCGAAACCAGCATGATCCGTCATCCCATCCAACATTATAACATCAAATTTCCCAAATATCTATTCCATTCCAACGCCTACCTTCCAACACATCTTACTCATTCCGACTATACTCACGCAACATCAATAGGGACATCCTACGGTTTTCCAACAGTCAACTTAGCATACAGTCAAGTCTCTACGGTCAGCTAATCTAAGCTAAACCAGACGAATCATTCAGCTAACTCATATGAGATGGATAGCTATCAGGTACATACTTATCTCTTATCTTAGAGGCAACCAATTCTCATCATAGGACAACTCTATGGTCTGACCAACTTAGGGACATGGGACACCACCCCAATCTTATGAACTTATTTCCAATACGGACAACTGAAGAACATAGCCAGCCAATATGAAACTTAAGCAACCAACAACATTCTAGGCAACCAACCGACACTCTAGTCAACCAACCAACAATCTAGACAACCAACCGACATTCTAGGCAACCAGCCAACAATCTAGGCAACCAACCGACAATCTAGGCAACCAGCCAACAATCTAGACAACCAACCGACAGTCTAAGCAACCAGCCAACAATCTAGGGTCAAGTCTTTCTACCCGTACTCATACTCAGGTCATACCCAACGAAGTCTCATTCTAGATTTACCCGCAACCGACCAAATCTATCCGACAATTCTATCCAACAATTCTTATGGGTCAATTCCGAAGCTATCATATAAAACTTATTAATCGAATATCCAAACTTTCAATTTCCACTTGTAGAGACATAGCATCACTAGTTCAATCCGACTTGCATTCTCATATCGTACTCAAATTGTCTATTCAATCGGGTCAACTATTCAGAGTCATCATCCGACATTGCTATCTCAATAGTTTATCACCTACGTTCTCTTCCTACGGTCTCTTTGCGACATATTTGTTTCCGATATTTTTCGATCATCGATACGGTCTGTACTCCTTAACCAACAACATAGGCCACTACATAATCATATTTCCTCCGAGGCATCCTTTATAAATTTTCTAGCACCAACACGGTCATCTCTTAGCAATCTCCGTTAACCATCAATATTCGTTTTGTATCATCTCCTTGTGATTCCAAAAGAAGATTTACTATTCATGCACCGATCCAATCTTTATGGCACCAATTATCTAGCAATCATATATCGGTCATCTTAGTGGATATAACATAACTCATTAGCTAAGTCATAATCCCACAATTCTTATATTCCACCAAACTTGTTATTCATGCGACAACATCATCTATCGACATGGTCTATTACATATCGTTGCACCTCGATACTTATTTGTATCCCAGCCATTCGACTCTCATAAGGAACATCTACTCTTTCACGCATCAAGGGACAAGTACCCATTCTCTATGCCTCAAAATAGTCAAGGGTCATAACTTGTTAATTCGGGACATCAATTTCTTTCAAGCACACTGCACCACGTGCTAAGATCATCTATTCCTCAAGCCCACTTTCAATCTTTTTGGTCGTTGATGCAACTCTCTCTGCATCATCTAAATCATTCGTACATCCCGATAAGCGCCTAACATTACTATCAATTCTGTCGATATCCAACATGCAATTTCTTTCACTCAATTCCAACATCGTTCAATATTCGGTCCATAGTTATTCCCGCAAAATCATTCGATAGCAAACCACACTATCGTTACTAAGCCTACCATCCTCCTTACCCAACTGATTCAAGTCTTCGCTTGAATCAAAAATTTGTTTCATTTCCAACCAAGGCATTCATTTCATATTCTCAATTCTCTTATTACCCAACTTAATGCTAACCGACAAGGTCTAGCGATGGTTCATCTGAACACATCAAAATCTCACAACGGGTCATCCCAACTTAATCATCAAGGGACATTCCTAGCCAACATGTATCAATCGTAAGTTCAGCTACGATTCGATACCACCCAATACCTTATAGGTAAAGCAATCACAAAATCATAAACACATCAAGGGTCAAGGGACATCTTATCATGACGAGGGTATATGTAATATACCACCCAGAGCTCAAGCCATTCCGACACAATATTCCTTCGCATCAAACCAACGTCCAACATGGACAATCCATCCTGCAGTGGTTATGCTGACCACAAATACCGACTCAAGATTCTGTCGATTCCCATTCACTGAAATCCATGCACATTCTGTTCCAACATACCATGCCATCACCCACGGTCGATTGCTGCATAACAATCGACTCAATGAATCCCACACATAAGACATCCAGCATACATCACAAACTTATTATAGCATCGTATCATTGTTATTCTTTTGGTATCTTTTTAGAAATTCAACAAAGTACACATCACAGCCCACATATTTAGACTTATTGTATGGAACACCCAGTGAGAGGTTAGAATGATCAACGAACTTTCAGTCAAGGAAACAACATAGAATAGTTTAGAAGCAACACGGAACAATCGCAGAAGCACTATGAATCATCATAGAGGCAACTTTAATTTCATCGCGGAAGCAACTTTAAGTATTCGCGGAAGCAACTTTGATTCACCACGGAAGCAACTTTTGAATAATCGCGGAAGCAATCTTTGAATCATCGCGGAAGCAGCTTAGAATCATCTTAGTAGCAACATTGATTTGAAACAAATCAGATAAGAATTCAAGGACGTAAAGCCGTGCTTTGATACCATTATGTCACGCCCCGATCCCGGAGGATCGAAAACTAGCCACTGGGCGTGATGCCGTACAAGTCTAGATTGCACTTGTACAAGGCAAAACCATTACAGTTCCTGGTAATTCTCAGAAAACATCGACAACGCAGCGGAACCAAGCAGTTAAATTGAAGTCACACAATTTATGAAGAAATGTATCTCTTTATTGATAATCAAAATGGTTTACAAGACTTGCAGCGGAATACAAAGTTTACAACTGATTACAAGGCTCTTAAATAGCCAACTGAATGTATACACTTGCCCTTTGGGCTACAACTGAATATACCGACTTCTTTACATCGAACTTGCCAATTTGGCTACAATCTCACTGGTACAACTGAGTTCCCCTGTTCCATACATTATGTCCCGTATAGCAGAAGACATCGTCTTGAAAGAAGAGCTTCTGCACACCCATCCGATTCATCGATGCCAAGCACTGATTCACAGGATTTCTCCCAAGCAAACACCTGTAATATTGCCCACAACGTGGGTCAGTACATCATTAATGTACTGGCGAGCGGTGCTGGCCCAACTCACCTAAGAAGACAACACTAAGTAATCATGTTACAGAACATTATTAACAGTGGTCTTTCTCGTTGCCTTAGGGTCAGTTTCATGTTATAGCCGACAAGAAGTAAAGCATGCCAATCTCATAGCCAACATAATTAAAAGCATACTGTTATCACCCTTTGGTGATTCTTATCCACGGTCGTATAGCCATCCCTGTACATTTATAATACTTACTCTGCCTGCACAAGACATTGTTAGAAACAATATCATGATTCAATATGAATATCACCGTTCAGGTGATTCATACCAACAGCCGACATCCTTCCCTGTATTTGAGTAATAACTTACTCTGCCTGCATAAGACATCATTAGCACCTGACCTATCTATATGAAGGTCACTGGCGACACGCCATCCTGGACCGTCTTACTGGTACAATGGCGCCCTTTCAGTGCAGGTAGCTAGCCTCACTGCAAGTCCCGTTTACCGATGCCAATACGTCGGCACAATCCTTGTTTCCCCCTAGGACGAACCGGGTTCCATGGCCCAGGAATACTGTTCGAGGAACCTACCTTGTCGACAAGTTGTCCATGACCATGCAACTATATGCAACTTATCTAAGAAGAAAACATATAATGCATGATAAGGAAAACTAAGCAAAACCATCATTCTCATTCGTATTGCCATCTTGCCATCTAGCCATCTTGCCTTGAGCCAATGCTCACATTATCATCTGTCCAATCCAGGGTCTTGGCGTAATCAACATTCTACATCGGCGACAGGATAATAGAATGTTGTTACCCAATCCTTTTGCCACATCTTTGATACTAAACATCTTTTCAACCGAACTCAATGTACTCACCGCCCAATTCCTGGGACTTAGCATCTGTTTAGCATTCATTCATTCGAATGCAATTCAAGCATACTCACTGCCCAGTTCTTGGGTCTTAACACCTGTTTTGCCATCTATTCATTGAGCCAAAGCTCGATATACTCACCGCCCAAGTATTTGGGACTTTGCCTTCACATGTCATGTAATTCATCGCAACAGCGTACAAGCATACAATTCTCTTAGCAACAACAATTTACGTTCAGGTGATTATTATCTTTTATTATCTTTCCAAATTCCATGCAAGGTGTTATTGAGCAACACAATAAGAAACATAGCATACTCATCCTTATTTTAAGCGTGAAGCTAAAGGATCTTAGAAGGGTTCAACACTACTCACATTCATCACTACCAAAATTTATCGATTTAGCGACGGCCGCATCCGTCGCTAAGACGACGGTAATTACCATTAGCGACCGCTTACCAACGGATATTGGCCAAAAAAATCCGTCGGCAATCACCTCATCGCTAATAACCTCCGTCGCTAAGTTGTCGTCACATGACGGAAAAGCGACGGATAGTCGACGTCACAATACGAAGCATTAGCGACGCATTGCCGACGGAATCTCGTCCACCTCAGCTTTTAAGTACTGAACTGTGTACACAATACCGACGAGCAAAGCCGTCGCTAACCCGTCGCAAAGGCGTATCAGATCGTATCATTTCGTCGCTAATCCGTCGATACCGTCGATATCAAGTGACGGATTAGCGACGGCTTTCTGACGGAAAAGCCGTCGGCCAGCTTCTGGAATTTCATGTCATTTCCAGCAACTTGGCGACGGATAAGTCGTCGCTACGCCGTCGCAATATACCGACCGCATAGCGACGGATTAACCGTCGACCTTGTTCTGGAAATTCTTGTTATTTCCAGAATACGGGCGACGGATATGTCGTCGCTAGTCCGTCGAACAATAAATCATGCTGACGGATTTTCCGTCGATCATCCGTCGCTACCTGGGAATAAATTTCAAATATCCAGTTAGCGACGGCATAACCGTCGAAAAGTAGTCGGAAACTGGAGACTTCCGTCGCAAAACGGTCATAAGTCCGTCGCTAACTGAGAATATTTTGAAAAAAAAAATTACAGCTTTTTAGCTGTTCGCAAAAATTTGTATAAACTAAACCAATATATAATGCACACCAATTATCCAACAATCACATAGACCAAATATATTATGCACACCAATTATCCAAGAATCACATAGACCAAAATATGCACATACGAATTTAATGCACACCAATTATCCAAGAATCATATAGACCAAACCAAATTAATATAAAATAGACATCAGTTATCCGGAAGAGTAACCTAATATCCATCGTTATAATCCGATCATTGCACAAATATTCCAAATTTTTCACAAATATTCCAAAACACATAGGAAAGAGTTGGCCAGTTACAGTAACCTAATATCCAATCCTGACGACCGATCATAGCACAAATATTCCAAAATTTTCACAAATATTCTAAAACACATAGGAAAATCGACTTTGGCCTCAACAAAGACCACAAGTCAGATGATGAATCCTCACAGCCAGGGATGATAGTTGCGTTGAGGCATGTACCATTCTATCAGCCACTTTGCATACGAAGGCTCAATCTGGTTGAGGTCTTCTGTAGGGACAGGAGGGTCGGTCCCGATGCTACTACTCTCTGACGGTGGATCCTCCTTAGCTTCAAGCTTGGGAGCAATCTCTTCCCTGATGGTCATCGGTTCTTCCTTGATCTCGACCTTTGGTAACACCTTCTCCTTAACAGTCATCGGCTCTTGTTTGACGACGGAGACTTCCTCTGTGTCGACCTCCAAGGGTTTTTTGCCTCGACCCCTTCCTCGACTAGCAGCACCACCTCGACGAGTCCTAGGAGCCATCTTTCTGACAACAGAAATTTTCATATAGGGTAAAGAAATTTACTCAAGTTATAAAAGTTGTGACGTTGGTTTTTTGCGTTCATCATCATTAGAGGGAGCAGCACTGGAAAAGTTGTGACGTTGGTAGCATGAGTAAAAATCTGTATCACAAGACTAACAGAATTACTATGTAATCATGTACTCACCAATAACCGGATATAACTGGAGTCGTTGGGCCTATCGTGCAGTAATTTGTGGATCCGCTGGTATAGGCCAGATGTACTTAGTATCTAGTGTATCAAGCCTGTATCGGTCTATCGGATTGGTATAGGACGTATCATAGTGGTATTGGCCTTAACAAATTGGTATCGTCCTATATCCGATATGTACATGTATCGGCCGTATAGCTAGGATTCATATTGGCCTTATCGATTTGGTATCGGTCATATCCGATATGTATCGGCCGTGTTGGATTATTATATACCATTTCGGATTAGTTTCATGGAAGGTTTAGTAACAACTGTACTTGGATTTCTCTCTTCTCGAGCTAGAATACCATTGCAAGAGAATCACCAGATCGTGATTGGCCAGTTACAGTAACATACATACTTCCTTTTCTATCAGGAAAAGCGAGATTGAAAAGGAAGTATGTATGTTCTGTAACTGGCCATTTACGCTCTCGTGACTCTCTTGCAATGGTAATCTAGCTCTAGAAGAGAGAAATCCAAGTACAGTTGTTACTAAACCTTCTACGAAACTAATCCGAAATGGTATATAATAATCCAACACGGCCGATACCTATCGGATATGACAGATACCAAATCGATAAGGCCAATATGAATCCTAGCTATACGGCCGATACATATCGGATAGGACGATACCAATTCGCTAAGACCAATACCAACCGATACGGCCCATACCAAAACGATAGATCGATACTAATCCGATACGGTCAATACTTATAAGTACCTACGGTCCAGGAGGTTGATCCGCTATAGTACACCCATGTACGATCAACGAAGTAACGATCCATTTCAATTTGGATGTGAAAATCTGTATCGTAAGACAAACTAAACATAATCAGTTCTATTTCACATGCTTAATTGCCAAGTATGGGAACGAATGGCTCAGAACACAACCCAAAATTCATTCTAGCATACATTAGTGTGAATCATCTACGTTCTGTACATATAGTGTAGTATATGTTCTTATCGTATCTAGTATCTGAAAGATGTAACAGAATCAAGATGAACTCACATAGATTACAGGTGCCCCACATTTGAGTGCTACACCAAGACTCACCGTGATGAGGTTAGTGATTTATTTAACCTAATATAGTAATCTTGTAATTTAAAGTTGGAAGAACGTGCAAGTAGCCTTATAGTTTCTGCCTCGCCAGTCGAATGGCTTAATTGCCAAGTATCGGAACGAATGGCTCAGAACACAACCCGAGATTCATTCTAGCATACATTAGTGAGTTCATCTTGATTCTGTTACGTCCTTCAGATACTAGATACGATAAGAACATATACTACACCATATGTACAGAACATAGATGATTCACACTAATGTATGCTAGAATGAATCTTGGCTTGTGTTCTGAGTCATCCGTTCTGATCAGGCATCTTCCTTCTCCTCTCCTCCACCATGGCTCTGAACAAATCTGCTCCTCCCTCTACTTCCCTTCTTCTTATTTGACTCTCTCAGCAACATACGACATCCAGCTCAAGTGTAGAGTCGGGGGAGAAGAAGTGGACAGAAAGAGGAGGGGGAAGCAGCACAGCCGGCGGCATGACCCGGAGGAAGTACAGAGGTTTTCTTCAACAGCCGTAGGAGAACTATAAGGATATATCTTTTTAGCGACATATCACATTGTCAAAGACCCTTAATGTGACAATCATGTTACCGCGGTGTCGGAAGACTAACATGTTAGTCTTTCGACACCGCGGTAACATGATATTCACATGAAGGGTCTTTGACAAGATGACATGTCGCTAAAAAGATATATCCTTATAGTTCTCCTACGGCTGTTGAAGAAAACCTCTGTACTTCCTCCGGGTCATACCGCCAGCTGTGCTGCTTCCCCTCCTCTTCCTGTCCACTTCTTCTCCCCCGACTCTACACTTGAGGTGGATGTCGTATGTTGCTGAGAGAGTCAAATAAGAAGAAGGGAAGTAGAGGGAGGAGCAGATTTGTTCAGAGCCATGGTGGAGGACGAGGAGAAGGAAGATGCTTGATCAGAACGGACGGCTCAGAACAAAAGCCAAGATTCATTCTAGCATACAATAGTGTGAATCATCTATGTTCTGTATATATGGTGTAGTATATGTTCTTATCGTATCTAGTATCTGAAGGACGTAACAGAATCAAGATGAACTCACTAATGTAATACTAAGACATCATCTACTACTATATAAGATATAGTGATAGGTTGTCGTATCATCATTGCCGAGGGATGAGGGTCGGAGGACAGTCAACTTTATCTAAGGCTACTTGCATAGTTTCTGCCTCGTCAGTCGAATGGCTGCAGGGACTATGTCATGATCACCATTAGTGTGAATCATCTATGTTCTGTACATATGGTGCAACGCTTTTCCTGTTCACAAAAATATGCATAAACCAAACCAATATATAATGCACACCAATTATCCAAGAATCACATAGACCAAATATGCACATACGAATGGCTGCAGGGACTATGTCCTGATCACCATGTCGTACCGTAGATTAATACAAATGGAGCTGGAGCCAAAATACAGAAACCAAAATATAAAATACAGAAACCAAAATACAAAATATAGAATTCAAAATAGGACCCTCTGTGAGAACGGATGGCTCAGAACACAACCAACCGGAGAGGATACCCTGAGAGATCCATCTGAGTAGGACGTATACTCTGAGAGATCACCTTTACAAGAATGATATCAGTAGTGGGATTGAGTGCTGGAGGGGATACTATCAGAGTATACGTCCTACTCAGATGGGTCTCTCACCGTTACTATTTTTTTCTGACAGCATGGTGGATGTGCTCCGTCAACAGAATCTGACTCCAAGCCAAAACTTTGCCCCGGAGCTCAAGTGGACATCCTTCGTGTAGAGCTCGAGTGAGAGGTTCCTGACAGCATGGTGGTCTCCTTTGTCAAAGTATCCGTGCTCGTCCCACAACCAATGTGGGATGAGCACGGATACTTTGACAAATGAGACCACCATGCTGTCAGGAACCTCTCACTCGAGCTCTACACGAAGGATGTCTACTTGAGCTCCGGGACAAAGTTTTGGCTCGGAGCAAGAATCTGTTGACGGAGCACATCTACTATGCTGTCAGAAAAAATTAGTAACGGTGGGAGACCCATCTGAGTAGGACGTATTCTCTGATAATATCTTCTCCAGCACTCAATCCCACTACTGATATCATTCTTGTAATTGTGATCTATCAGAGTATACGTCATACTGAGATGGATCTAGAATTCTCTCTTGTTGGTTGTCGTATCATCATTGCCGAGGGATGAGGGTCGGAGGACAGTACAAATAGTCTAATACAAAAACAACTCAATAAGTAGTCCAATACAAATAGTCTAATACAAAAATAACCCAATACAAATAGTCCAATACAAATCAGTACTAATAGCTAATGAGAAACATGCTGCTCACGCAAACGCTCAGTGATACGTTCACGCATCCACCTCGAAAAAGCGAGTTTTTTGGCGCGAGGAGAGATGTCGTCCCTTGCAAAGATTGATTGAAGAGAACTCTCGGTCTCACTAGCTACCGGTGCTGGATGAATAGAACTTCCGGTATCACTAGCAACCGATGCCACTTCCTCCTCAACTGTAGGAGGAGCCACCTCAGCATTCACTGTTTTCTTCAAACGACGTGCCGCTTCTCGGGTCATGGGTGCCATCTGGTAAGATCGATAGTCACAAATAATATAATTGTAACATAAGCAAGCTAACTAAAGGAACCATCATGTAATTTGAGTACATTTTCGAAAGCCGATAAAGTATTACCAATTCGATTTTTTGCCAAGTGCGAGAACGGACGACTCAGAAGACAACCCAAGATTAATTCAAGCATACATTAGTGTGAATCATCTATGTTCTGTACATATGGTGTAGTATATGTTCTTATCGTATCTAGTATCTGAAGAACGTAACAGAATCAAGATGAACTCACATAATGTAATACTAAGACATCATCTACTACTATATAAGATATAGTGATAGGTTGTCGTATCATCATTGCCGAGGGATGAGGGTCGGAAGACAGTCAACTTTATCTACGGCTACATAGTTTCTGCCTCGCCAGTCGAATGGATGCAGAGACTATGTCTTGATCACCATGTCGTACCGTAGATCAAATGGAGCTGGAACTGGAGCCAAAATACAGTACTACTTCACCAAGTCGTACCATTTTACTCTCTCTCTCTCCTCCCCCCTCTGGCGCTCTCACTCTCTCCGGCGCTCTCACACTACTAATTCCTATGTGTTTTAAGTGTGAGAACGGATGGCTCAGAACATAACCCAAGATTCATTCTAGCATACATTAGTGTGAATCATCTATATTCTGTATACATATCGTGTAGTATATGTTAACCTTATCGTATCTAGTATCTGAAGGACGTACGTAACAGAATCAAGATGAACTCACTAATTTAATACTAAGACATCATCTACTACTATATAAGATATAGTGATGGGTTGTCGTATCATCGTTGCCGAGGGATGAGGGTCGTAGGACAGGCAACTTTATCTACGGCAACATAGTTTCTGCCTCGCCAGTCGAATGGCTGCAGGGAATATCCGTCACCATGTCGTACCGTAGATTAATGCAATTAATGGAGCTGGAAATATCCGTCGCTAACCGGTAACTAGTCCGTCGCTAACTGAGATTGTCACATACACATATGTATATCACAGCTAGATGTATAGATATATACATCTATACAGAAGCACACAACTGATAGAACTCGCACTGTCCTTGAGACAGTGAACATATACACCATGAATCCAAATCCCATATATATTCACATTTACTAATCCAAACACCACCAAACTAATGAAACACCCAATATGGATAACACATTATTTAGCCAATATATAAACTCAGATGAATTTGAGAAGCAAAGCCACCCGCCGTCCCCGACCAAAGCCCGCCGCCCCAAGCCAGCCGCCCAGCCCCCGACGCCGCCGCCCCAAGCCCACCGCCCAGCCCCCGACCCAAGCCAGCCGCCCAGCCCCCGACGCCCCCGCCCCAAGCCAGCCGCCCAGCCCCCGACGCCGCCACCCCAAGCCCACCGCCCAGCCCCCGACCCAAGCCAGCCGCCCAGCCCCCGACGCCGCCGCCCCAAGCCCACCGCCCAGCCCCAGACCCAAGCCAGCCGCCCAGCCCCCGCCGCCGCCGCCCCAAGCCCACCGCCCAGCCCCCGACCCAAGCCAGCCGCCCAGCCCCCGACGCCGCCGCCCCAAGCCCACCGCCCAGCCCCCGACCCAAGCCAGCCGCCCAGCCCCGACGCCCCCGCCCCAAGCCAGCCGCCCAGCCCCCGACGCCGCCGCCCCAAGCCCACCGCCCAGATCCCGACCCAAGCAAGCCGCCCAGCCCCCGACGCCCCAAAACCCCAAGCCCGCCTCCCAGACCCCGACGCCCCCGCCCCAAGCCCACCGCCCAGACCCCGACGCCCCAGCCCCAAGCCCGCCGCCCAGCCCCCGACCCAAGCCAGCCGCCAAGCCCCGGACGGCCCAGCCCCAAGCGCGCCGCCCAGCCCACGACACCGCGAGAGAGAGAGAGAGAGAGAGAGATCGAGAGAGAGAGAGAGGGGGGGTTACCTTCGGTTGAGAGAGAGGAGAGGACGACGACGACGACACCGACGCCGATCACCGAAGCCGACACCGGCGAGAGAGAGAGAGAGAGAGGGGAGGAGAGAGAGTGAATTTGGGGGAAATGCGAAAAGTTCCCCCCGCCGTTTCATTTAAAGTCTGGAACGTAAATATAGCGACGGACTAGCGACTGGTAGATATCCGTCGCCCGGTTGTCGCCCTTTTGGATAAGTGCCGACTGACTATCCGTCGCTACGTCGTCGAAAATATGTTCCGCCAATTTCCTACACTATTCCCGCCAAATATACGACTGTGTTGCGACTACGGAAGATCCGTCGCTATGTTACCGTCAGTCTAGCGACGGCTGAGCGACTTTTCCTCCTCCTAAAATTAAAATAAAAATGGCAAAGGCTTGTAGTCGAAATTCAGTCGCTGAGCGGCCACTAAACCGTCGCTAATACCGACGAAAAAGTTCCGTCGCTAAACATCCGTCGCTAAATAGGTGTATTTTGGTAGGCATAGAACGACTCCCGCCACGATCGCATAGACTTCCAAGCGATCCTTCATATAATCCCAAGTCCAACAAGGCTTCATCGAACCAACCATCCATCATAAGGCATCTTGCGGGTCGGGGCGTTACATCCTGTTGGTTCGGCCGATGTCAATACTTCTGAGGAGGAGGAGGATGTCTGTCCCCCGGGTTGCTCAATGTTGTTATCGTTCGACAACCACATTGCTTATAATATATGGAAGAATCCGGTATGTATATTATGTTTGTAAGTTTCCTTTTATATATATATATATATATATATATATATATATATATATATATATATATATATATATATATATATATATATATATATATATAATCGTATTTTTATTATCTTGTACGACATACAGGAGAGCTCTCGTATTCTTAGGGCTGTGAGCCACAGGAGGAAGTGTGTTGCCTGGTCTCTTAACCATTTACCCGAGGACGTCCAGAGCAAAATATTTCCTACCGGTCTACAAAATTTGGCTAGATATGCCTACAAGACGCAGGACAGTGCTCTCATATCGGCCTTTGTGGAGAAATGGCATCCGGAGACCAACACATTTCATCTCCTAGCTGGGGAGATGACCATTACCCTGGACGACGTCTATCAGATACTGGAGTTGTCGGTGGAGGGCCGTGCCATGACAAATGAATATTAATGTACTAAGAAGGATCTCGAGTGGTATGATCGTATAGTTGATTTTATAGAAGCGAACCTTGGGGTGGAGGCCACTACCTTTACAACCCTGCCGGGCTTCAAGAAGTCCTACGGAATTCCTCTGTCATGGTTGGTGGAGAATTTCAAAGGCCCGCAGGATTGGGATGATGAAACCGTTGAGAGGGTGGCCCGGGCATACATGCTCTTCATACTTGGATCGGTTGCCATTACAGACAAGTCGGGAACCTCTATACATGCTAGGTATCTTGCGAACCTATCTGTTATAGACGACGTAGGAGCCATATCCTGGGACAGCGGTATACTTGCTAACCTTTACCGCGAGCTTGGTATAGCATCCCGTGTCGAAACTAAGACCATGGCGGGATGCCAGACTCTACTCCATGTAAGAAAATTTCTAACATTTTAAACTATTATACTAGCTAGATTTTGTTGTTAATTTACTGACTATTCATTTACAAATTGTATAGGCATGGATATATGAGCACTTCCCGATGCTCAGGAGGGGTGAGCTGAACCCACGCTATGAGAAGCACCTTCCTAGAGTGTGTCAATGGAAGCCAACTCAGCTAGAAACTAAAAATCATGAAACGCTGGTTTCCATTCGTGATGCTCTGGATAATTTGGTGCCAGAAGAGGTTAGTTGATAGTGCGTAGATAGCATAGACTATTTATGGTATGTTTATTTGTTGACTATTTTCTTTTAACTTTTGTCCTACAGATAGTTTGGCACCCATACCGGGATCTCCGGCAACAAAATTGCCATCTGCAACCAGTATCTCTATTTCATGGTATGATCACATACTATGATATTACGGAGCCTTACATGTCTGATAGAGTACTTCGTCAGTTTGGCCTCGTACAAACTGTGCCGCAGCGCACATTAAAGTTATTGGAGCCTCGGTGTGGGACCCAACCTTTGAACTACAAGCCGCCCTATTTCGACTGGGTGACCTGACTGCTACTCCGAGTGGCAACGACATTTGCTGGAAGAAGAACTTCGACAACCGGTGCAGGAGATGCACGACTGCAGCGACGACTACATGCCGAACTACTTGGCAGTCGGACATCCTAGGTTGTCGAACCCTAGAAATCCAGGGCCCGTTGCCGTTGGAGCTCTAGGACCTCTGCCTTCAAAAAATGTCATGTATGCTTCATTGGTCAAGATGGTAAGATTATAAATTAGAGTTTGTAAATACTTTCAAATTTAACTCTCTTAATTGACGTTTTGTTACCATTGACAGGCTACTCGGGTGAAGGCTTTGGCGAAATCCCTCCGATCGGGCTGTCAGAACGATGAATGTGTCAATATCGCGAACCAGTTGGAGCATATCGACGACACTGTCGATTTTCCTTTCATGCAAAATCGGGAGGCGCGTACGAAGGCCCGGCATGATCACTGATTTGATTATGATGTTTAACTTGTATTTTGGAAATTGTATTTTGGAAATTGTGATCTTTAACTTGTTGGATATTGTGATGTTTAACTCTTTATAATTTTGGAAATTGTGATGATTATGATTTGAGGAAATTGTGATGATTATGATGTTTAACTTGTTGGATATTATGATGTTTAACTTGTTGGATATTGTGATGTTTAACTGATTTGATTATGATGTTTAATTGTCATGTACATTCATAATTGTGATATTGTGATGTTTAACTCTCTTAATTGTAATGTTTAACTCTCTATAATTTGGAAATTGTGATGTTTAACTCTCTTAATTGTCATGTACATTCATTGTTTAAATTGCCAAAACAAACTAACAGTGACTTTTGAGGAGGACTGCCACAGAACTGGCAGTCCTAGTGTGAATGAGGACTGCCAGTGGTCTGGCAGTCCTGATGAAAACTCACTGTGTGTGAGTTCAAAACTCACACACAGTGAGTTTTGCTTAGGACTGCCAGACCACTGGCATTCCTCATTCAAATTAGGACTGCCAGTGGTCTGACAGTCCTGATAAAACTCACATACAGTGGTCTGACAGTCCTGTCAAGTTTACCATCCACTTTCCCGAACTTCAACTTACATTGGGATTGTATATTACGATTTACATGAAAAGTGCATAGCAATGTATCCGCTTGAGGAATCACAATCCGAATAGAATTCATTAGAGCATACTCTCTGTCGGTAACAAAAACCGAGGGCTCTCTCAGACCGGTGTAAATGGTTTTCAGTTTCTCCAACGCCCATGTGTAGTCTTCAACTTTTTCACTCTTCATGAAGCAAAAAGCAACTGAAAACGTTTTCCATGTAGAGGTGAAGCCGACAACATGAAAGAGAGGCATCTTGAACTTATTGGTCTTGTACGTGCAATCAAGAACTAACACGTCGGCGAAAGACCGAGCCAAATGTGTGCAATCGGGATGAGCCCAAAAGAGTGAAATGACTTCATTGCTCTGGGGTGTCTTCTATGGTGCTCAACATAATGATCTCAATGTGTGCAATCAAGAACTAACAGTTTTTTTGGAAATTTTATCATGGTTGGGATCCACTGATCTCAATACCATCCATATCCGCTGCAACATACATACGCAGAGAGAAAAAGAAGAAAATTTCCAGTCAGCTCGTGCTCTCTAACAAACATAGGAGAACCTAATGATAAAGCAAACACATCTTATATCTAGGGAGCAATACATTTTTGGCAAGTTTCTAAGATTGTATCTCAAATTCTAATTAAGTTTCCTAGAGATTTAATTCCAGAAATTACCAAGCAGACCATACAAATCCCCTTCACCAGTCGTGCATTCATATGAATTGAACAGCCAAGTTTTTCAGATTTGTTGTGGGGGAAATGGTTCAAAGTAGAAATAAACAAGGTATAAGAAATTGTATCAACTATAAGAATCTGTGAGTATCACATATACATTAACGATAATGACAACAATCTAAGGAAGAAAAGAAACAGGTTTGAGTTGTATAGGAAATCTCCACTGAACAGTTTTTTTTTTCTCAACTCTTGAAATTTTATCATGGTTGGGATCCACTGATCTCAATACCATCCATATCCACTGCAACATACGCAGAGAGGAAAAAGGCTCGTGCTCTAACAACATAGGAGAACCTCCTAATGATAAAGCAAACCCATCTTATATCTCTTGCTCTGCTTCTCTTGTTGTAGTAGATCGCTCATAATATAACACAGCCGCACCTCTGTTCCACTTTAATCGAAGGTTTCTTCTCTGTTAACCCAAGCAGAAGAATTATTATGCATGCATGTAAACCAAGGCAAAGGAAATCAGCTTCTATGATCAAACAGGATGGATGTTAACAACAATATTTACCAATCCCTCTTTCCGAAGTAGGGGGGCGAACAACAACGTGCATAGTAGTAACTCCTCCAGAGAGATCACATATTGGACTCTTACATTCATCCAGTGTCTTGTTGTTTTCCAATATCTTCCCAGCATTAATCAACTTCACATCGTTCACGGTCTTTGGGGCATTCTCGTTTTCTGCTAGATATAACCAACTTCAGTATGTATAATTTAAGACGGGCACCAAAACAGAACATTAGAAGCAAAATGATTTGCAGTAGTTGTTGGAGCAAAAAATGATTTGCAAAAGATATATCTTTCACTGCAAGATAGATATATCATAATGTACTCTGTCGGATGTGTGCAACGATTGTACTTGAAACAAATATGTCTTTTATTTAGCCAATATTCTGACATGTAAAGCACATCTGGTCCTATAATGAATTTTCCCTTCAACTTTAAGGGGTCCTTTGATTACAAAGCATTCCGTCCATTTCAACCAGTTCAGATTTGGGTTATAGCACGAGTCTGATTAGGATGGGATTTGATCATTTGAGACATTGAGTTATTAAGGTTTCCTTTTGGGTCCACTGTTTGGATGTATTTTTTTTAATTATTTATGCACATGGTTGATTTCTAATTTTCTAGTATTGATTATATTTAGTAGTTCTTATCATGATTGTGTTTATATTAGGTAGGTTTGATTAGGACTAATATTTCTTGATATCCAAGACTTGTATGGTTAAATAAACTTATGTAAAGTTTGGTTCTCATCGATGAAGAGAATGAGTTTTATTTATGATCACAATAAATGTCTATTTAGATGCAAGTCGGGCCGCCGCATGTCGGCTGGCCAACAGCACGACAATATATAGGTTGGTGCCTGCACGGGATGGGTTCCGTGCCGACAAGGCCTAGCATGGATGAAAATATAGCCGGTAGGGGGGAAGGGGTGGGGGACATATCCAAATCTGGCCTGGTACATGTCCATACACATGTCGATCGTGAGAGAGAGCCTATGCCATCACGGCATGACCCGGCCCCGTAGGTATGGATGAATGGGTACATGTAAAGAGGGGAGGAGTTGACATAAATACTCCCATTTTGACGGAATGAGAATTATTTTTACCAAAATAACACCCCATTTATTGTGTCATGGCATGTGGCCAACAACACAAATCTGGTCGGCCACCGGCACGGATGTAGGCCGGCCGGCATCGGCGCGGGAACCGGCCATGCCATGTTCCTTGTTGTGCTCCCATAACCATTTTCCAGGTCGGCTCATCCAGACACACATTCAAACCGGGCATGTGTCGAGCCCTCCCTAGGCACAGATGTGGCTCAAAAAAAAAAAAAGTCGGTCCGGTACAGTCCGACCTGCAACTCTATGTGATGCTTCTTCTTCATTACTATTAAAATCCTAAATATCCAAAATCATTTCTCATTTGCATAATTTAAACCCAAATACCATATTTAGAATTTTTAGTTTAGTCATCTACTATGTGTTTTTTGGTTGCAAGAGTTTAAACCGCATATCCCAGGAGTGGTTATACCTACTCGCTAACTAGTTTCTAGATTCTATAGCATGCAAGGATAAATTACTCGGTTTCATTCCTTGCTCGGTTCAAACCCTGGAATGAGTAATCCGGTTACTCGCTGATTACCCGGTTTATTTGGTACAAGATTATTTTTTAAACAGAAGATCAAATATATGTCAAATAATGCTATACAAACACAATTATGAGACGATAATCACAAACATAATTCAAAGTATCAAAACCAATTACTAACATGAGTAAATACCAAGAAAATCGAGTAATCGGCATGGATAATAAAAATCACCCCCGATTCAATAACCCAATAACGGGTAATCAGGTCGGATAACGAAAATTGGGCCCAATAACTCATGTTCAACCGATTAATTGGACCCTCTCATGTCTCATTAATAAGAGCGGTTAATACATACATATCCAATGCGGACTTGGGCCGAGTTCGATTAACCGGACGAGTAAACCAATTTTGTCACACTGATGGCATGGTCATTCCATGCCTATAGCTACCTTGGATGGGAATTGACACCAATATAGAGAATTGGCGTCAAGTAACCAATGGATTATAGAAACTCTGTCAGTTCTTTTATAAAGACTTTCATGCTCCATATTTTACCCCATTCTGATGGGAGAAGTCTTGGATGTTGATACTTTTGTTAGTCATCTACAAAATCTATTGTTGCATCCACATATTCAGATCTAGATATGCATATTCTAAATTGTGCAAGTGCGTGAATCAATCACATCTTCATCTACCGAGTACTGTTTTGGGCATGCAACCCCAGTTCAGAAAGTAGAGTTACATTACAACTTTCGTGTTTCAAGCACTTTCAGATTCTGCTGGTAAGGTGTTCAAACATGTTATTGTAGTCGCAAATTCTAGACAGGTTTAGGATCACAACTTTTTCGTAATTTGAACCCTAGTTTGATTTCAAATGTGAATTATGAATCTGTTAGGATTATTCGTGGTAGACTACTAAAAACTATCATTTCATAACTAACCTTTGGCAAACCTCATAACGTTTATCTGTGAGTCAACCCCTGTAAATTTGCTTTGCAGGTCTTAGTCTTACATATATAATAACTTTGTCATAACCTCTCATTGGATAATGACCGGTCAAAGCAAAAACTCTCTTAGGTATCCCTTGGGTATCAATATGGCTCACTCCCTCATTTCTTCTTGAGCTTTTGCTAAAACTACATTTCTAAGCGGGAGCCTCGTGGCACTGGGATGGCCTTTCAGCTCTGCATGCACAAACCATCAGAGATGATCATCTTATTCTCAAAGTGATTCTAGCTCAAAATAGTTTCACAAATTTATTATCCAACTATTATCTTGTTGTTCACTCATAACTATATTGGCAACATATCATCTTTATGGACATAGATTGCCCTATTTTCCAAGTGACAAATAATAGGTTTTCTCATAGCCGTTAGATACAAACTTCAATTCCAGAGTACCCAACACGTCAGCACTCACATGCAGTAGTAATGTAGAAGCACTTCTTCACTTGAATCCTCCTAGTTGAATTTTATGAGCAACATCCTCATCAACTTCTCCATCATGGAAAAGTAACAAGAATCACTATTCACTCGTATGTGTTTTTAGACCATCAGTTATTGACTACTTCATCCTAACTTGGTACTTCTTTCTAAAACTATAGCTCATATAACAACAACAACAACAACAACAACAACAAAACCTTTCTTTATCTCAAGATTTGTGTCGGATAAAATAATAGAGCTATATTCCTGTTTTTTCCTACTTACTCCATATTATTCCTTTATGCTTCTCTTAGAAATTATTATTACTCTTGTCCTACATTAACATACAGGTTTGCATTTTAAAATATGTCTAGAAGCCATTCTTTTAAACATAGGAACACACGGAAAGATGTTATGTAAGAAATTTGCAAAAGACAAAAGGAGAGGAAGTACCTCTATTAAGAAAGTAATGACTAATGAAATGAAATAAAGCATTTATTACAAAAGAAACAACACTCCCGGAAATACAATAAGCAAATCTCTTAAGCTCATGCCAGTCGAGATATAACTAACATACAGATGGTGAAAATATTTGCAAGTATATTCACTCCTTATCGTTATTGAGCATAACAGCGGGCAGAAATTAAAGAGCCAAAAATCCAACTTACACTATTGATATGGTAAAATTATAAATATCATATTATACTGACACTATAACAGACGCATGCACACATCATTACAATATGATGGTCTAGTGAGATATTAATATACCAGAGAAGTCATTAGAATAAAGTACTAAAAAAGGAAGTGCAAGAAAAATAAAACACTTTCTATTATCTTCATTGCTTTGCATTTTAATATGGTAAACCTAAAAAATTCATTTTCTACCGACATATGACAGGTACCCATCATGCACATCAATAACATCAATACGAGATTATAGCCTGACGATCTAGTGAGCTAAGTCATCATTACAATATGATGATCGTTCTGCCTAATCATTTTTTTTGTAGTGTAGATAACATAAACAACAGAAAGCCTTTATCACAAAATTTTTGGGTTGCATGCATGAATCTATTACTTCAGCTCATGGGCCATCTGTCTAGTTGCATTAACAATTCCCAAATTCATAGATGATCCTCATGATCTACCCACATGTACTATTAGTAGGACAAAAACAAAATAAATGAAATGTATTTTATAACGTTTTAGAAGAAACAAAGGTAAAGAACATATTGATCACAAGAGATGCCTAAGAGCGAGTTTCTTTTTTTCCCTTTTTGTGTGCTATTTAGGATCAATTATTCAGCATGATGAAGAGATTGTGAAGAAATGTCGTAAAAAGGATTAAAATGGTTTGGATTAAGTGGAGTGCTTTGTGGTCGTAGGATGCCCTTGAAATTAAAAGAAAAATTATTTGAAGTAAACAATCAAACCAGTCATGCCTTATAGGTACCAGGTTTGGGTAATTTCAAACAAGTCTAAAAGATGAGTGTAGCTGAAATGAAAATGTTGAGATGGATGTGGCAATGCTTTAAGAAAAAGAATAAGAAATTGGTAGATTTGAAGATGGAAGTGAGTGAATTGAGGAAAGATGAGACAAAATCCTTATTATTTGGATGAAAGACTTTGTTGATCTTGTTGATGTTGTTGTTGCTGTTGAATGTTATATAAACAGCATCTTCAACTCCTTAAAACTTTTTATTAGAAGTTGTAATATCACATGAGTATCTATAATCTTTTCTAATACAAGTAGTTCACTAGCTAACAAAGTTTGTGTCAAATCTTTTTTTTGTGTCATAGTACAGGAACGCGAGAAAGTAGATTGCCTAGCTTTGTTAAATGATATGAATACTACATATCAACTACTAACATGGAATTACAACAACAATGCATTTATCCCAAAAAAATTGGGGTCGGCTGAACTACTAACACGGACATGCATTTGTTTATATGATTACGGTTTCAATTGTCTACCTCTATGACACGTAGAAAATAACTCCTAAACCAACTAACAATCATAGCAGGGAATTTTTGCTTTAATACTACTATTGTTTTACCTTTTCTCTATCTTTTATCTACTCAAATTTAAAGCAATGCAGCAGAAGCTGAAATGAAAATGTTGAGATGGATGTGGCAATGCTTTAAGAAAAAGAATAAGAAATTGGTATATTTAAAGATGGAAGTGACTGAATTGAGGAAAGATGAGACAAAATCCTCTGAGATTATTTGGAATAAAGACTGTTGATCTTGTTGATGTTGTTGTTGAAAGTTATGTAAACACCATCTTCACCTCCTTCAAACTTTTTACTAGAAGTTGTAACATCACCTGAGTTTCTATAATCTTTTCTAATGCAAGTAGTTCACTAGCCAACAAAGTTTGTGTTAAATCTTTTTTTTTTGTGCCATAGTACAGGAACGCAAGAAAGTAGATTGCCTAGCTTTGTTAAATTATATGACTACTACAGATCAACTACTAACATGGAATTACAACAACAACAACAAAGCCTTTATCCAAAAAAATTTGGATCGGCTGAACTACTAACACGGAAATATGCTTTTTATGATTACGGTTCCAATTGTCTACCTTTATGACAAGTAGAAAATAACTCCTAAACCAATTAATAAACTCGGCAGGGAAATGCTCTAATACTACTATTGTTTTACCTTCTCTCTATCATTTATCTATTCAAATTTAAAGCAATGCAGCAGAAGTCTTGCTTACTTCTCCTAACTTTTTCATTCCTCTTAAACTGCCGAGCGATCTCGTTGTGTGCTTTTTTGCTTGTCTGCTTAAGATTCTTTGTCCATTTGACCAAAATAATTACTAGCCTGGTTAAGTTCTATAGCTACAAACTGTACGAGAAGATGATACCAATGCTATCTTACATTTAGCACCATCGTGTTAGCTTGAACGATATTGTTAGCAGATTATGAGAACCAGACAATATAGAAGCCTCATAACCCTTTACTAAATGGTAACAAATATTTATTAATGTGACAAAACTAATTCCCCTACCTGTCCCTCAATTGTAATGATCACCTATTCTTTCCCGACAGGAAGGTCCCATCATTCCAATACTCAATGAAATAATGTAAATAGGGACAAAAATACTTGAAAGTATTTAAGCAGTTGAAATTATAAAAACAGTCACTGCATTCAGATAACCCAAAAAAAATCAAGAGGGTTATTGCACATTCTAGCTACAATAGCCTACCTGTTGGGAACAAGAAAGAAATAAAATTCGAAAGTTTATCATGATATCAAGCACAGGCAAAAAATACATGCTCGAGCAACCAGAAATGCATGTCCGTGTGTGTGTGCATGCCTGTTTGCGTGTGTGAGTGTGTGTGTGTGTGTGTAAATGACATTGTATATATTTATACAACAAGCTAGATTAGTATTATAAAATCATGGCAAGAAAGTTCAGTAAAATTAGCACGACAAACAAGCCAAGCTTATGATTAAGCTTGCATATCATATTAGTAGATCTACTAATGTACTTGACAGATACTAATTGCTAAATAGACAGTAATTGTGGAGCATGGATACAGGACACATACAGGTCAATCAATCTAAACCAAACTAAAGATAAACACATTAAAGCACTTACCTACTATATAAAATATTTTTATACACGAATGCAGAATGCACATGCAAGGTACAAAAAGTTTGTAATTATCCGTTATCAGATTCCTACAAGAATGCCATGGGATTCTAAGTGACACGTGTCATGCCATTATAACAAAAATATGACAATACCACCGAGTTTGTATTTACCAAAGCAGGTAATAGAGCTAATGTAAGAAAGAAACTGTACATGGTTCGATCGGTCGATTGAGAATGTCAGCAGCTAAAGTGTCGATACATGCAAATGAACTGAAAAATGCCAAGGAACTATTTATTCTTGGGACTCAATACCTAAGACTTTTAGTTGCCACATATGATCTTCAAGAGCCTAACCTTACATCTATATCATAGCTACTCAGAAACGTTATCATCCTATTGATCAAACCAGTCTCTCATCCTATTGATCAAATCAATTTCCAGCATCACAAGAGAAGATGCAAGTTTCAAGCACCTGATGATCAATGAGCTTGACATGATGATTTCCCACAAAGCTAATCCTACCGGCTTTATTAGTAGTAGTGGCTGAGTCATACAAAACCATCTCACATCCACACCGAACACGCTAACTAAGTCTAAATTAAGATCCAAAGCTAAGAATAAAATATTGAAGCTTTAATTTTATCATCGGACAAAGGTTGAAACATCGCTCACTAAAAGGGCGTCCCAGGGCCACAAGGCTCCCGCTACGGTCAGGAACCAAGATGTATGCAATCTTACCTCCATTTACAGGGAGGCTGTTTTCATGACTAAATCCGCATCCTAAGGATGCAAGTGTGAAGCCCTATCGTCATGCCAAGCGAAACAATCCATCTAATCGGTAATCATATCCTTACTTGGCATCCCATTGGCATGACGCTCCCGCTTTTGTGCAATCTTTGGGAAGGGTCAAGAACCAAGAGATGTACATCCTCACCCTCGTCTATGGTGAGGACGTGTTCTGCAACTTAAAACCCGCAACCTCAAGGCCACGAGGGTACAAGTGCGCCCCCCCCCCCCCCCCCCCCCCCCCCCCCCCCCCCACCAAACACACACACACACACACACAAAAACCTACCACGAAACTGCCTCTACATCCAATACAGCTCGCAAAACACTAATATCAAGAAGGGCAACAATATGGGCCTCACCTTTAGGCCATTCTGCAAGAATGCTTTCTTTGAGAGTGGCAATAGTAGCAGCAGCAGGATACTTCTTCGGGCCGATGTCCGACCCATCGTGCAACCTGAACTTGATCTCAAGCTGCTCCTGCACTCCAGACATCTCCAAAAGAAAAAGACTCCAACTGCCTGTAACAAATGCAAAAGCTTTCAGCTCCAAAAATATAATAAGCATGCATAAAAGTAAACTAAAAATTGAAGAAGAACCCATTACCAACTAAAAAAACTAACCAAATCTCGATCTGGTTCTTCTTACAAACCCCAAAAAGATCCCCAAAAATTACCAAATAACCCCCAAATATCAACCAAATCTCGATCTGGGTCTTCTTGAAACCCAACAAAGATCCCAACTTCCAGCCTAATCTCGATCTGGATCTCGTCAAAACCCCTCCCCCCAAAAAGATGCCAACTTTCGGCCAAATCTCGATCTGGGACTCCTTAAAACCCTAAAAAGATACCAATTTTCGACCAAATATATATGTGGGACGCCTCAAAAAACCCACAAAAATCCCAAATTTCGACCAAATCTAGATCCGGGCTTCCTCCAGAAGCACCAAAGCTCCCAAAATCTCCAATCAATTGGGGAGGGGATATATAGTGCAAAGTCGAATCCGGAAGTTCCGGATTCAATTCAAAGCGTCGGCGGAAGCTTTGCGGTGAAAGCAAACGCCTCTCTCTCTCTCTCTCTCTCTCTCTCTCTCTCTATAGATTGGAGACCATTTCTTCCAATTATTTTCTTGAAAGAAGCAAACTTAAAAAAAAAAAAAAAAAATCTTCTTTCATCACTAGTGCTAGTTGGGTTGTTTCTTTCATTTCTTTATTTCTTTTTCTTTGCCCTGCCATCCCCCTTTGGAATTTTCTTTATTTCTTGCCACTATTGTTAAAGGAGGAGGGAGAAAAAAAAATAGAGAAAAAAAAGGATTATTTTGACAGTTGCATAATATATTTTTTTCACTCATTTGTAATTATTAAGTGCATAAATAATAATACTTAGAAGTTACCGTAAAAGAATATGTAACTTAGAATTTACGGCAAAAGATTAATCGGTCGTAAGTTCCGATAAAAGAATATGTAACTTAGAATTTACTGCAAAAGAATATTCGATCGTGTTTATGTAATAAAAGAGCCACATATAATTTATTTTAATATTAGAATAAATGGATTGGAAAAGGTTATACATAAGTTACGTCACTGTAAAGTGTTTGCCGCTTGAAATTGGTCGTCGCAATCAACATTTTTTTTTTGCGGGACTTGTATGATGAAACATGCGATGTTAGTAGTATTAGGGGGCACAGTTCTCGTAGGCACGCATGACACCTTAAGCAAGAAAACAGAAAGAATGGTAGAAAATAAATTCTAAAAAAATAAAAACATACATGGCTTTAGTGTTACAGTTTAATGAAAGGAGTTTTAGCTACATAGTAGCATACTACTCAAAATCTTATCCATTTTACATTTCATATATAACTAAAATTTGCTTTTGATCCTAAAGTTTTTAATATTTACCAAGAAGAAGAAAAAAAAAAAAAAAGAGTTTGTCGCTCTTTTCTTACAAATTGTATCCAACATACATCCAACGTTTAGTAATTTGGAAGAAATCATATTTGCCTTATATTATTTATTGCTAGAAATGCTTAGCGCATAGAGTTGCAATGTCATTGTTTTGTTGCTTAATGCATGGCACTGCTTCAAAGTCCCAAACTTTGAAGTGTGTTATTTTGTTACTTAATACAATGTCATATTTTTGTTGCTTGGTGTCACGTTTCGCAAAATCAATCGTTCTCGTTAGGACGTGATATCGTATGAATCTAAGTTACGTTCGCACAAGGCGAATATCTAAACGGACGATTGAGCAGCTAAATGACAAAGTCGCACAGAAGTCTAAAGCGAAAAAGTTGAATCAACACAAATGTATAGAGACAAATTTATCTTTATTAATATTGAAACAGAATATTACAATGGCACGAGCCAAGGTTACAATCACTCAAACTCCTCATCTTTCAATTACAATAAGATAATGCCGTGAGGCTTACAACTTGAAGAAGATTACAATATGTAATGTTCATACATTATGTCTCGTATAAGTGAAGTCAAATCAGTCGTACGTCTTGAAACGCCAAGGAATTTCATGCATCGGCCCGTCCAAGCGAGCTCCGCACCGAGTGAGTTGCTATTTGTATCATGCATCCAAACTGTTGGGGTATCAGTACATAAGAATGCACTTGTGGGGAGGCCTTTTGTCCACCCTTACAAAACCAACACGTTATTTTAATGAGTTCACAATATAATTTTAGTGGTCTTTTTAATCTTGTCTTAGGATCAATTTTATAGCATATACTAACAAAACTATTTTGTGTCGTAAAACCATAACCGTGTTATGCAACATAATGAACTTACCCATACTTATCTTCCAGCCTTCCCTATTTCAACACAACAATACAGTTTATAACGTAAGAGTCTAGTGCCACGCTATCGAACCATAATCTCACATATTGTGTCGTAATGCATGTCTCTTCATAAGCCAAATCTTAGGTTTAATAGTTGTATTGTGTATCGTGTATCCACTTCTTGACTCAATCTAACAATATGCACGCTGATTGTCGCTAGCACGCCGACTCAATTTATATGAAGGTCACTGGCAACACGCCATCTTGGACTATTTTGGTTTAAACGGGTCCCTCTCAGTAGCAAGGTAGCTAGTCCCACCGAGAGTTTACGAATCACCATGCATTGTGGCGCACCCTTCAGTCTAACTACCTGAAGATCCCGTAATACCCCATCTCATGGCATACTTTGTCCCCCCCTAGGTCGAATTGATCCCAGTGCCCCGGTGATTGTTCGAGGAACCCTTAAAACCTTGTGCACAAGTTGTCAATGACCTTGGAAACTCTACTCAACTTATCATACTTCTAAGACCATTCCCCATCTCAACTTTCCATCTATATGCAGCTTCTAAACTAGTGCGCCTCATCAATCAACGGTCCCGAGAACTTTCAGTGTTTCCATATTTTCTATACTTTGACTCAGGAACGACTATTTGATAGTCGTCATGCTTAACTTGAACAAACCATATTCCATGGAGTACCACAAACCGTGTCACTCCATACGACAAGGTTTTGAAACCATGGGACGTGTATGGTATGACAAGCATTGAAATTATGGGAATGTATAGACTATGACAACAAGTCGATAGTCTATGTGACATCATAAGAAAACTCTACTTTACCCAAGTCATGGGATTGAAAGACCGGGTGCCAATTTGAAAACACATCGTGAAGGACTATATAGCAACAAGTTTAACATTTCCATGGTCTACACAAATCTGATACATAATGGGATTATTCCCTTAGCTATGTTGGTTCATCTCTGTTATTAGCATGCAACAAGACTATCGACTTAAAACAAACACGACATACTTTTTATTAAGTGTGAAGGCGAAGGAGAGAACGAGTTCATCGAAGCCGCCCACATGTACGAGAAGTTGTCTCGACCGAGCGAGACTCTGAGCAAGTCACTGCATAGCCATGTTCGAACGTCGTTGCGTCCTTTGATTCATCATGTTGAACTGAGCGGGACGGGACACTACACTTGGTTCCTAAAAGAATTTTGGATGCAACATGTATTTGAGATATTACCCCTTGAATCTCTAGAAATAACTAGTAAACAAGTTCTGGACTAACTATTTTTCTTTCTCCAAACATGATTCTAATATTGTGCCCCTGAGAATTTGGTTGATTAATATTTTGAACCCAAGATCAATTATTATCGATAATAATGTCTTCGTACATTAACCACTTTCCTTTGCGATATACATGACTGAAGTTCTGGGCATAAAGCTGCCAAACTCTGTTTTTTTTTTCTGATGCGTTATTCTCATTAGAATTGTCAGTATTCATGAATAGAGTTGTAGATGTCACCAAATGTTAGGATACTAAGATATGTGACAACCTTCTTCTACCTAAGATTACATATGAACCTACACATGAGAGTCACTAAGACACCAACCATTTAGACTAAGCGCACCAACCCCATGGAATAACACAATGATTCTGCAGAAATATGAGAGACATTTTAGTACAATCTTTGCTTTTTTTAAAATTGAAGTTCTTTTTGTTTCAGTTGCAGCAATAACTTCACTTTTATAGGAAGAACCCTAGTAGATAGATTCCAGGAGGGGGGGAACAAGAAAACCTGCATACTGCAACTCAGCAATAGAAACTTCAAGTGCCGAAGTCGCGATCAACTTACAAGAAAACAACATATCATAGATGCTCACTTACTTCAAACCAGGAGAATTCCAGTCATATATATAACAGGCAGAAGTTGGAGAAATTCTATGATTTGATATGAAGTAAAAAAAATACTGGAAATTGCTGAGAAGCCCAATTTCGGGGTGGGCTTTTATGAAATGCCCACCCGCTGGATTATTTTTATGAAATGCCCAGAATTAAGTTTTTACACGTTAAATATTTCAAGATTCTCTCTAGTTGCTATGTATTTACAAAATTTGCCATTATCATAATTCCAAAAATACCCCTTCGCGTAAATTTGGACATCTATATATAATTATGAATTCGCAAACTCAGATTTGGATTGAGAAATTCGTATTCTTCTTCTTCTTCACGAGAAATTTGAAATCCATTGATATAATCTTTATTAGAGATCGCAGAATCGTTCGTAGTTCACTGTGGTTTTCGTCAGTCGAACGTCGATCATCCTTCATCATCATCGATCATCATCACCATCAACATCATCTTCGTTGTTTCCGGCGATTAGGTCAATTGTGGATAGAAGATCTTCTTCTTTTCTTTTTATAGATCTTAAAACAAGGTGAGAGTTCAGATCTGTAGAAATTCATCCATCAGCTTCGTATCTCTCGAAATTTATGCTGAATTTGATTTTGTTATGAAGATTATTAACTTAGAAAATGTTAGTGAGATATTTAATCTTGTTATTTTATGCTAATAGCATTCTCCGTTATATTTTAAAGGAGAATGACAATTACTTCTTATAAAGATCATTATCCGTATGTTTTTAGGACGGAGAATGCCATTCTCCGTCTTAATTAGGACGGAGAATGCCATTCTCCGTCTTAATTTGAACGGAGAATGACATTCTCCGTCTTAATTAGGACGGAGAATGACATTCTCCGTTTTACTTTAGACGGAGAATGATCATTATAAGTTAGTTCCAACTGAGGATATTTATTCTCCGTTACTTTAGACGGAGAATAATCATTATTAGATGAGAATTTTATTGTTCTATTTGTGGCCTCTTATGTTTTTATGTTATCAGGGGGGAAAGATATGGAATCAAGTTGTTTAGTTAACATTTGTTTCAAGGGAGACATAGTTTCCTGCCGTGTCACACATGAAAGTACCGTGGATTTTTTAAAGAATAAAGTGTGCGATCGATGGAGTTCTTTGGATCCACTTTCCTTCCGTTTCAGGTTTTTGCACTCTGATGGGACTGAACTGTATGTTGAAAGTGATTTTTGGCTTCGCTCATTGGTTGGTGGTTTTAACGGTACTCATGATGTGAGTTTTGATCTATATGTGGAGCAAATACACTCTCCATGTTCTTCATCAACATCTTTTCCTTGTCAAAGCTTTCACATGAGACCTTCGTCTTCCTCTTCTAGTTCTTTGAGTAGATGTTCTCCTACTGTAAAGGACAAACGAGTAGTACAATTTTATGAGGGCTCAACTGAGACAGTGAAGAAGAGGAAATCGGATATGTGGCCTGGATCAATTACTGGTGTTGGTCAGATTTTTCTAAATGGTGTTGAAGAAGTTAGGAATGCTGTTAGAAAGGTTTGTTTTGAATCTCGTCATCCATTCCACATTTTGAAATCTGAGCCGGGGAGGTATACTGTTTGTTGCAAGAATTACAAGACACATGCTTGTTTGTGGAGCTTCCATGCTATATCTATTTCGAAAGATAATCAAATTTTTGAGGTGAGGAGGTATGTGGGAGAACATAATTGTGGAGCTGGCTATATGGATAAAGGTAATCTGGTTGTTCCAGCAAAGTTTGTGAAAAGTTTGGTTAGTGACATTGTTCGGATGCATCCTAAAAAGTTCGCAAAATCTGTTGTCGATGATTTCAAGGTCGACTACGGCTTATCTGTTACATATGGACAGGCATACCACGGAATTAGGCTGGTGCACCAGGAAATGTACGGAGATGATGTTAGATCTTATAGTGACTTGTGTTGGTATGTGAACAAGGTAAAGGAAACCAATAATGGTTCCGTTATCGACTTCCAGAAAGATGATTCATCAATGAGGTTTGAGTGACTTTTTCTTTCATATGGGGCTTGCGTAGAAGGCTTTCAATATTGTCGTCCGATGCTATATTTGGATGCCACTTTCCTTACAGGGAGGTTTAGAGGTTGTTTGATGTCTGCTACAGCGAAGAATGGTAACCAACAGTTCTACCCTATTGCATACGGTATAGTATCAGGCGAAGATGGCGACAATTGGGAATGGTTCCTTAGAAATCTAAAGAATGTTGTTGGATGTAGTAGGCGTATTGTTTTTCTTTCGGATCAAGGCACCGGTCTAGTTTCTGAAGTCCCTAAAGTGTTTCCTAATGATTATCATAGCTATTGCTATTATCACATGAAGAATAACATACCGCTGAAAGAGAAAGGAAATGAAAGAGTGTATCCGCATGTACTTGAAGCTTGGAGGCAAGCAGTATATGCTCTAACTCCAGGTGTGTTAATGAGACAGATATATGCACATTTTCTATGCATTTTCCCTTAATTTAACAAGGAAAATGACCATTCTCCGCGTCAGTAAGACGGAGAATAGTCATTCTCCGTGTGTTTTAAAACGGAGAATGGCCATTCTCCGTCCTGCATATAACGGAGAATGTCATTCTCCGTTAGCTTTTGGACGGAGAATGACCATTCTCCGTCTTGCATAGAACGGAGAATATCATTCTCCGTTAGCTTTTGAACGGAGAATGACTATTATCTTTATGAGAATGCACTTATTTTTTCATAATTTTGTGAATTGACCTGATTCTTTATTACTTATTTGTTTTTCTGTATAAAGGTGGGTATAGACAAGCAATCAAGAAGATTTATGATCTGAATTGTGGTCATGTTATGAATTGGATGAATAAACAAAAACCTGAACACTGGTCAAACGCATTCTTCCCGGGATGTAGATACGGTGAGGTTGCTTCTAGTTGTGCAGAGTCATTCAATGCATGGATAAAGGCTGAAAAGAAATTGCCTATATCAGCAATTGTAAATGTCATCCGTGTGAAGATGATGAAGATGATTTCGGATCGCCACAAGGATGCAATTGGTTTGAATAGCAAATTGACTCCATACGCTGAGGATATGCTAAAGCAGCTTACAGATGATGGTATGTGTTATAGGGTATATCGGTCCGGTGATTTCGAATTTGAGGTGATCGCAGATACTTCCTCCCATATGGTGAATCTTCTTGATTGTCATTGTAGTTGTCGTAGATGGAAGGTATATGGATTCCCATGCAGCCATGCAATACAATGCATCAGAGTTGGTTCAGATAAATCTGTTTATGACTTTATGGAGCAGTATTGGACATCAGATTATTACCAGAAGTTATATTCATGTGCCATTCGTCCAGTTCCAGATTGCGAAAAACAGTTTGAAAATAATCCCACTGATGTTGTTCTACCCCCTGTTCCGAAACGGGGTCCTGGACGACCAAAAGCGGACCGTTACAAGAGCAAATATGAGAACAAGGGAAAAGAGAAGAGAAAGATAAGGTGCCAGAATTGTTTTGAATTATGCAATCACAATCGGAGCACTTGTCCTCTGCCTCCACGTGCTGCTACGGTGGTCCAGGGGGCAGCGCCCCCTCGTTAATACATACACATATATTCCTTCTTTTATATAACTGGAAATTGTTTTTTGAATACATATCTTACATTTTTTGATATCAATGGTAATAGTTTGAATTCTGCATATCAGCATAAGAACTTATTCTCCTTTATACACTCTGACATTATAATGTATTGAATGACCATTCTCCGTGTGTTTTAACACGGAGAATAATCATTCTCCGTTTTAGATACACGGAGAATGGCCATTTATAAGTCAAAAATAGAAGGAGAATAATCATTCTCCGCGTGTTTTAAAACGGAGAATGCCATTCTCCGCGTCAGTAAGACGGAGAATGCTCATTCTCTAGGTCAAAATACAAGCAGAATGGCATTCTCCGTCTCTTTTGACCCGGAGAATGACATTCTCCGTCTATTTGGACACGGAGAATGGCATTCTCCGCGTCCCTAAGACGGATAATGTTGCTTTCTAGGTCAAAAATACAAAGAATAATCATTCTCCGCGTGTTTTAAAACGGAGAATGACATTCTCCGCGTCAGTAAGACGGAGAATGCTCATTCTCTAGGTCAAAATACAAGCAGAATGGCATTCTCCGTCTCTTTTGACCCGGAGAATGCCATTCTCCGTCTCATACGAAACGGAGAATGGCATTCTCCGCGTCCCTAAGACGGACAATGTTACTTTCTAGTTCAAAAATACAAAGAATAACCATTCTCCGCGTGTTTTAAAACGGAGAATGTCATTCTTCGCGTCAGTAAGACGGAGAATGCTCATTCTACAGGTCAAAATACAAGGAGAATGGCATTCTCCGTCTCTTTTGACCCGGAGAATGCCATTCTCCGTCTATTTGGACACGGAGAATGGCATTCTCCGCGTCCCTAAGACGGACAATGTTACTTTCTAGGTCAAAAATACAAAGAATAACCATTCTCCGCGTGTTTTAAAACGGAAAATGCCATTCTCCGCGTCAGTAAGACGGAGAATGCTCATTCTACAGGTCAAAATACAAGGAGAATGGCATTCTCCGTCTCTATTGACCAGGAGAATGCCATTCTCCGTCTATTTGGACACGGAGAATGGCATTCTCCGCGTCCCTAAGACGGACAATGTTACTTTCTAGGTCAAAAATACAAAGAATAACCATTCTTCGCGTGTTTTAAAACGGAGAATGCCATTCTCCGCGTCAGTAAGACGGAGAATGCTCATTCTACAGGTCAAAATACAAGGAGAATGGCATTCTTCGTCTCTATTGACCCGGAGGATGCCATTCTCCGTCTATTTGGACACGGAGAATGGCATTCTCCGCGTCCCTAAGACGGACAATGTTACTTTCTAGGTCAAAAATATAAAGAATAACCATTCTCCGCGTGTTTTAAAACGGAGAATGCCATTCTCCGCGTCAGTAAGACGGAGAATGCTCATTCTACAGGTCAAAATACAAGGAGAATGACATTCTCCGTCTATTTTGACCCGTAGAATGAGCATTCTCCGTCTTACTGACGAGGAGAATGGCATTCTCCGCGTCCCTAAGACGGATAATGTTCCTTTCTAGGTCAAAAATACAAAGAATAATCATTCTCTGCGTGTTTTAAAACGGAGAATGCCATTCTCCGCGTCAGTAAGACGGAGAATGCTCATTCTACAGGTCAAAATACAAGGAGAATGACATTCTCCGTCTATTTTGACCCGGAGAATGACATTCTCCGTCTATTTTGACACGGAGAATGACCATTTCTAAGTTCCAAATGCACACATTATAGGTTTGTATTAACACAGATAATGACATTATAGGTTTGAATCAAACAACAGAACTTTAACAAAACAGATTTACATATATAGAACAATGTAAATTAGTCGAAAAATTGAATTTCATTACAAAGGAAAACAAATACATTACAAAAGAAACCTGACAAACAGAATATATACAATGAATTTGTTAGCCAATTTACATTGTCAGTTTCTTTTATTGTACAAAAGGAACTGCACATTCACTCATAAGCAAAGCCTTAGCCAAATTTAGCCTTCTCTTTACAATAGTATTGTGAACTATTTTGTTTGTTTTCTTCTGTAAATCAAATGGAGCTCTGGACAACTTTTCAATATAATATGAAACATACAGCAGGCAGCTCGGTGATAGTTGCTGTGGGCATTCTTTGCAAACCTTGAGCTCTGTTATTTCGTATTCCTGGATTGCTGGGCTTTTATTCCTCATCAATGCAATCTTCTTTATTACAATTGGCTCGATTTTATTCTTCATGTATGTTGCATCCTGGATTCCCTTAGCGCCTGTGTTTTTCCGCAATGAGTTGTAGTGCGTCCAAACATAGGAGCTGAAGTTGAATGCCAGCAGCGTATAGTGTTTATTCTCCTCGCGGAAGAGTGGCACGAATAGCCATTCAATGTCATCTTCCAGCTCCATTATAAAATCTTCTATATCAACTTTGAAATTGTACAATGCTCCAGGTGTTGGATTTTTTTCATCGACATACTGGGCAGTACTCTGTTTTCCAGAAGAAAAAAAAAACAAAAAATAATATCATGAGTTAGTTTTTTACAACACTATTAGTAGCTGTACACATTAATATTTATTTTTCAGTTTCGATTCTTACCAATGAATGGGGCATCATGATTGCAAACCATTTACATTGTGCACCCTGCGAGCTTGACTGAATGTTCTGCCTTAATTTGGCTTGAACTTCGTTTATAAGCTTTATTAGGTAGTTCATAACACCGGCTTCTATATCCGCCTCATTTATTATGTCTTGAAAATCTTTAGCACTTAACAACATGCTGACATCATTGTTTCTTCTTCTTATTTTACATTCTTCTGGAGCACTTGGAAAGTACATGTATACATAATCACTGCACATAAATTTAGTTTCGATTATGATAATAATATAGGCTAATGATAAAATTGCATAAAAAATAACTCCGTGTACAGAAATTGGTTCAAGTTTAGAATACTTACGTTGGAGACATCCTTCTTGTGTATACGATGCTCCTGTATACTTGCTTCAGTTCATCGTCTGCAACGTTCCAAAGTCTGAGCTTCGGACATTGCATCAGCATTTTCCCCTCTTTAACAAGCTTTGCTGTTTGAGGAGATTCTTCCTCAAGTTCTTCAGGAGCTGACATCTCCTTTTTATTGTCGACCTTCTCGGGGCTGGAAGGAGCTTTTTTTTTTCCAGCAGGAGCTACTTTCTTTCTGGGACTGGAAGGATCTTTTCTTTTCCGACCAGGACCTGCCTTCTTACTTGTTGTAGCATCGGATGTTTTCTTCTTTTGCAATGTAGTAAAATCATCCTCATCTGCAGCAGGTACATTTGATCTTGTGTAATGCTTCTGGGGAACTGCTTGAGTATCCCCTCTTTCCATTGCTCTAGCCATTGCTTCAAGGTTAACGATTGTATCGTTCTTATTCTTGACTTCGTCATTCAACGAGGCAACTTCCTCTAGAAGTCTGTTATTATCATTAGTTAGCTTTTCATTCTCTTTTTTCAGATCCTCTGTCATTTTCACTGATATAAAAACAAACAACAACAAGAGGTATGATGTCAATATTATATAATCTTCTTTTTAAAAACAATGTCATTCTCCGTGTCAATTTAGACGGAGAATGACATTCTCCGTCTAATATTAGACGGAGAATGTCATTCTCCGTGTCAAAACATACGGAGAATGGTCATTTCTATGTCAAAATACAGAAATGTCATTCTCCGTGTCAAAATACTAGCGGAGAATGTCATTCTCCGTGTCAAAATAGACGGAGAATGTCATTCTAAGTGTGTTTTAATACGGAGAATGACATTCTCCGTCTATTTTATAACGGAGAATGGTCATTCTCCTTGTTAGATACATGTAATTACAGATTAAAATAGAAAAAAATATAAAATCTTACCTTTTAGAAGTAGCTCCTCAACATGTTGACGAAGCTTCTCATTATCAGCAGTAAGCTCAGACTTCTGCTTTCTCAGGGAGTCTAGTTCCGACCCCTGTGCCTCCAGTTCTTCAACTTGCTTAAGGAGTTTCTTATTATCATCAATAAGGAGCGATTTCTCATTCCTTAAAGAGTCTAACTCCTTCTCCAAGCCATCAGCAACGAGCCCCACAACACGTTGTTGGGCTACATCTGCCGCTAGTTGCTGGGCTCTTTCCTGGAGTTGCTCATTCTCAGCGATAAGCTGAGATTTCTCCTGCAAGACACGCAACATGTCTACATTGTCAGCTGTAGAGGGTGCTGGTGCTTGAGCTTCAGCTTGTGGTTCTTCTTCATCAACAGAATTATCTCCACCTTCTATATATTGCTGCTCTGCTGGGACTTCTTCAAGTTCATCAACATTCAATGCAACAAGATCATTGAATATCAAATCCGAATCCATTTTAGCACCTTGATATTCATTTTTTAGGAATATCGAGATTTTATTCCCATCCCATGTGCAGAATCTCGGAGATGCGACTGTTGGTTTGCACTTCCTCTCTACCAGTCGACTGTGCTCTGCAAACCAATACAAGAAGTATATCGTACAACCTTCAATCTTCTTGTACGATATATCAACATCACCATCTTCAGATTTTGTGACAGCCCTCTTTATGCTGTCCATGACGTACCCCAGTATAATCCGAGGCCAACAGATGCTTTTTATAACATCTGTGCTCTCCACCAGAGCGAAGAACTTGTATGGCAAGTTCGACCCCCCCATTCTGGTGAAGAATGCTGTTTGGCACAAGTTGAATACTATTAACTTGGCCACCTCATCGGGACTTGCATTTTCGTCCCCCAGCAGCTCTAATATCCTTTTCCTAACTTCTGCGTTTGAGACTTCAGCATTTTTGCCCTTAGAATTTTTCAGCAATCTTGTGAAGTGTTTTGTACACATGCTGAATGAGTCTGCTGGTGGGGGGGTCTTCTGCTTCTCAGTGATGATCTTCAAATACTTCTCATCAACTTCAGTGTCATCATTCATTGGCAGACCGAAAATGGTTGCCATCTCATCAGCAGTTGGTGCTACTTTGACACTGCTGCTCAATTGGAAATATCCAATTCCATCTTCTTCCAAATAAGTCCCCATCAACTTCTCCAGACCTTGGGTGACTTTAGATAGTTCTGATTTTTTCACCTTAGTTCTGTAGAATACATCTACGAAGTTGTAGAATCCTACATTCTTCAAGCTTTCGACAACTGCTTCAGGCAAATGGTGAAACTTTTCCTTCACCTCATCCATGAGAGAGAGTACTGGGGTGAATGTTGCACGGAAAAGTCTTTCGTCTCTGTTCCTGACAGTTTTTTTTCCCTAAAAACAACAACAATTAGGTTTACGTCAACATTCTTCTTTATTATAATAAAGAGAAAGCCATTCTCCGTCTAATATTAGACGGAGAATGTCATTCTCCGTGTCAAAATAGACGGAGAATGAGCATTCTCCGTTTTGTATTCAAACGGAGAATGCCATTCTCCGTGTCAAAATAAACGGAGAATATCATTCTCCGTCTATTTTGACACGGAGAATGGCATTCTCCGTTTTGTATTAACACGGGGAATGGCATTCTCTGCGTGTTTTAAAACGGAGAATGCCATTCTCCGCGTTAGCAAGACGGAGAATGCTCATTCTCCGCTTCAGAAAGACGGAGAATGCTCATTCTCTAGGTCAAAATACAAGGAGAATGACATTCTCCCTTTATTTTGTCCCGGAGAATGAGCATTCTCCGTCTCAGTAAGGCGGAGAATGCCATTCTCCGTCTCATATTAGGCGGAGAATGCTCGTTCTTTAGATCAAAATAAAGGGAGAATGCCATTCTCCGTTTTAAAATAGACGGAGAATGTCATTCTCCGTCTCAAAATAGACGGAGAATGTCATTCTCCGTTTTGTTTTAACACGGGGAATGGTATTCTCCCTTTATTTTGACCCAGAGAATGACATTCTCCGTCTCAATAAGGCGGAGAATGCTCATTCTCTAGGTCAAATTACAAGGAGAATGCCATTCTCCGCGTGTTTTAATACGGAGAATGCCATTCTCCGTCTCATATTAGGCGGAGAATGCTCGTTCTTTAGATCAAAATAGACGGAGAATGTCATTCTCCGTCTCAAAATAGACGGAGAATGTCATTCTCCGTTTTGTTTTAACACGGGGAATGGCATTCTCCCTTTATTTTGACCCAGAGAATGACATTCTCCGTCTCAATAAGGCGGAGAATGCTCATTCTCTAGGTCAAATTACAAGGAGAATGCCATTCTCCGCGTGTTTTAATACGGAGAATGCCATTCTCCGTCTCATATTAGGCGGAGAATGCTCGTTCTTTAGATCAAAATAGACGGAGAATGTCATTCTCCGTCTCAAAATAGACGGAGAATGTCATTCTCCGTTTTGTTTTAACACGGGGAATGGCATTCTCCCGACCCAGAGAATGACATTCTCCGTCTCAATAAGGTGGAGAATGCTCATTCTCTAGGTCAAATTACAAGGAGAATGCCATTCTCCGCGTGTTTTAATACGGAGAATGCCATTCTCCGTCTCATATTAGGCGGAGAATGCTCGTTCTTTAGATCAAAATAAAGAGAGAATGCCATTCTCCGTCTCAAAATAGACGGAGAATGTCATTCTCCGTTTTGTTTTAACACGGGGAATGGCATTCTCCCTTTATTTTGACCCAGAGAATGACATTCTCCGTCTCAATAAGGCGGAGAATGCTCATTCTCTAGGTCAAATTACAAGGAGAATGCCATTCTCCGCGTGTTTTAATACGGAGAATGCCATTCTCCGTCTCATATTAGGCGGAGAATGCTCGTTCTTTAGATCAAAATAGACGGAGAATGTCATTCTCCGTCTCAAAATAGACGGAGAATGTCATTCTCCGTTTTGTTTTAACACGGGGAATGGCATTCTCCCTTTATTTTGACCCAGAGAATGACATTCTCCGTCTCAATAAGGCGGAGAATGCTCATTCTCTAGGTCAAATTACAAGGAGAATGTCATTCTCCGCGTGTTTTAATACGGAAAATGCCATTCTCCGTCTCATATTAGGCGGAGAATGCTCGTTCTTTAGATCAAAATAGACGGAGAATGTCATTCTCCGTTTTGTTTTAACACGGGGAATGGCATTCTCCCTTTATTTTGACCCAGAGAATGACATTCTCCGTCTCAATAAGGCGGAGAATGCTCATTCTCTAGGTCAAATTACAAGGAGAATGCCATTCTCCGCGTGTTCTAATACGGAGAATGCCATTCTCCGTCTCATATTAGGCGGAGAATGCTCGTTCTTTAGATCAAAATAAAGAGAGAATGCCATTCTCCGTCTCAAAATAGACGGAGAATGTCATTCTCCGTTTTGTTTTAACACGGGAAATGGCATTCTCCCTTTATTTTGACCCAGAGAATGACATTCTCCGTCTCAATAAGGCGGAGAATGCTCATTCTCTAGGTCAAATTACAAGGAGAATGCCATTCTCCGCGTGTTTTAATACGGAGAATGCCATTCTCCGTCTCATATTAGGCGGAGAATGCTCGTTCTTTAGATCAAAATAAAGAGAGAATGCCATTCTCCGTCTCAAAATAGACGGAGAATGTCATTCTCCGTTTTGTTTTAACACGGGAAATGGCATTCTCCCTTTATTTTGACCCAGAGAATGACATTCTCCGTCTCAATAAGGCGGAGAATGCTCATTCTCTAGGTCAAATTACAAGGAGAATGCCATTCTCCGCGTGTTTTAATACGGAGAATGCCATTCTCCGTCTCATATTAGGCGGAGAATGCTCGTTCTTTAGATCAAAATAAAGAGAGAATGCCATTCTCCGTCTCAAAATAGACGGAGAATGTCATTCTCCGTTTTGTTTTAACACGGGGAATGGCATTCTCCCTTTATTTTGACCCAGAGAATGACATTCTCCGTCTCAATAAGGCGGAGAATGCTCATTCTCTAGGTCAAATTACAAGGAGAATGCCATTCTTCGCGTGTTTTAATACGGAGAATGCCATTCTCCGTCTCATATTAGGCGGAGAATGCTCGTTCTTTAGATCAAAATAAAGAGAGAATGCCATTCTCCGTCTCAAAATAGACGGAGAATGTCATTCTCCGTTTTGTTTTAACACGGGGAATGGCATTCTCCCTTTATTTTGACCCAGAGAATGACATTCTCCGTCTCAATAAGGCGGAGAATGCTCATTCTCTAGGTCAAATTATAAGGAGAATGCCATTCTCCGCGTGTTTTAATACGGAGAATGCCATTCTCCGTCTCATATTAGGCGGAGAATGCTCGTTCTTTAGATCAAAATAAAGAGAGAATGTCATTCTCCGCTTTAAAATAGACGGAGAATGTCATTCTCCGTTTTGTTTTAACACGGGGAATGGCATTCTCCCTTTATTTTGACCCAGAGAATGACATTCTCCGTCTCAATAAGGCGGAGAATGCTCATTCTCTAGGTCAAATTACAAGGAGAATGCCATTCTCCGCGTGTTTTAATACGGAGAATGCCATTCTCCGTCTCATATTAGGCGGAGAATGCTCGTTCTTTAGATCAAAATAAAGAGAGAATGCCATTCTCCGTGTGTTTAAACACGGAGAATGCCATTCTCCGTCTCAAAATAGACGGAGAATGGCCAGTTCTAGTTCAAATGACACAGAAAGGGTATCCTCCGTGTATTTTATAGACGGAGAATGATCATTTTCATTTGCCGCGTCAATATAAACGGAGAATGAACAAGACTCAAAGTTTTACCTTTTTTCTTCCCTTCTTCTTGATCTTCTTCTTCTCCCCCTGCTACTGCTTCTTGTTGTTCTTGATCTTGTTCTTGTTGTTCTCCGTGTTCTTGTTCTTCTACTGCTTCTTGCACTTCTTTTTCTTTTGGAGCATTTCGTCTACGAGCAACCTTCTTAACTTTCTTCCCTCCTTTCTGTTGTTTTCCAACTACTTCTTCTCCTTCTTCTCTAACTTGGTCTACTTCCATTGCTGATGATTGCGACATTGTGATGGAGATTCGCTGGCGATTTCTTGTAAGAAATTTCTAAGATTTTTGGAGGAGATGACCTAAAATCGCAACAGAACAGAGTATGGAAGAGGAGGGAGCGATAGAGACACTTTTTTGAAGAGTCTGGAATCGAACCGTTTTTCATAAAACTTGCTGGGTTTGTTGATATTCTTAATAAATTAGAAGGACAAAAGGGTCATGCCGTGCCCTTTTTTTAATTTTTAAGTTAATGCTGGGCACGCGATGAAAGTTTATTTTGGGGTGGGTTTTTCATAAAACTTTTTAAATTTTTGGGCATTTCATAAATTTTCCCAAAAAAATAACACACATTTGTAGTAGAAAGAAGCAATAATGATAATCAAGTACAAACACCGAGAGCCTAGCAAAAGAATTATCTGCACATTTTCAATATCTCGTGAATGGTAACATATAACCTAACATCCCCCAAAAATTCTAATGAGATACAATTAACATCTTTAGATAGCCTAAAACAGATGAATATATTACCAAAATCAATCAAAAAATTGAAGGTAAAGGGAAAGCTGTGGGAAGGGAAAAGAAAGTACGAAAAAATTGTTATCTGCTGCTTCTCTGCTGTATGAACTGGTCCTCCAGTCTGCTGCTCCAATCACCTTGATTGCGAGGGTGCCCTTCTCTTCCATTGCTACTATAGACCAAAACCAATTGGTGTTCTAGTTTGAAGAGGAACTACCCTCTGATCAAAATATGATACAAATGAAAAGAATCTTCGTGCCACCACAATGCTGTCAGTCCTATTAACTGGTAAGGCCGGGCAATGCTTCTAGTTTCAAACTGCATCGCTCGTGCCACCCATTTCTTGATTTTGTAAAGAATATGTGTATCGAGAAAATCCTGCCTTTGTATCCTATTCTTCAGGCTCCAAAATATGGCAGTTCCTTATGAAGTCATTTGAGTAGTTTACATGCTTTGTCCAGAAAGGCTGGAGATGTTTGTATCCAATCTCTAGCCACGGCTTACACTGCCCATTGTAGTGGATCACGGCGGCATTCCTTACACTATGAAGGTCAGACTTCTCCTGGTAGCCAAGACCTAACATATGCCACGAGGGGTCGATGGGGTGTACGTTGCCCATGAAAGCTATCAGTGCTGGGGGCAATGTTCCGAGCTTCCATAAAGTCAAGTTGGACTTTAGATTCTGCAAACAAAAGGGACTTGTAAGGTAAAATGTGGCCAGTTTATTGAAAGTATATTTAAGTTCATATTGATGTAGCAGAAAGGAAACCTTGCAAATTGAATAATGACTGTTTTAAGTGTCCAAAAGATCTAATAAACATCTGTAAGGGATGTGGTGCATCAGATGAACACATGGCAACCATGAAAAAAAAAATGGTTAAATAAATTGGAAAACCCATGGGGTGTAATTGTCAAGGATTTCACTGGTTAAATGTACAAACCATTTCAATAGGGATACAGTCAACTATTTCCTAATTTATGCAACTTTTCTTTTTACATTCTGCTAAACTTGATGGGGGTGACAATTTACAATCTGCAAGCTCCTGACAATCATATAATAAGATGTTCAGAGCAGAAATACTTTATATTAATTAGTGTTCTAAACGGCGGTCGAGGCGGCCGCTCTCCGCAACGCTTTTGTTGTAGGCGGTGGAGTAGGCGGCCGACGACGGTTTGGCGGGATAGGCATAGGTGAGACGGCGTAGGTGGACGTCTATATATATATATATATATATATATATATATATATATATATATTGAAGCATTGGTCAATGGCGTCGCTCCCGTGGCCGCTGTCCGCTGTCCGCCCTCCTCGCCGTGTCCGGCCGCCGCGGCCTCCCCTCCCTGTCTCTCTACCTATCTCCCCCTCTCCCCCCTGTTCCTCTCCCTGTCTGAGTCCCTCCGGTCGGGCAGCCTCCGCCGCGGCTCTCCCGCCCCGTCAGCCTCGGTCAACGGCGTCGCTCCCGTGGCCCCCGTGCCGTGACGCGGACTTCACCCGCCGTGTCTCCTCGCGTCGGCCGGTGCACTTCGTTCTTCGCCGTGTCGCGGACGCGGCCCCCGCCGCCGTGGCTGATGCAGCCCCCGGGTGGCCCCCCCCTCCCTCTCTGGCCCGCGGACGAGGGCCCCTCTCCCCGTCCGGCAGCCCCCGGGTGGCGTCCTCGCCGTGGTGTCGTCCCCCACCGCCGTCTCCCCCCCTCCGGCGGATCCTCCCCGCAGACCCTCCGCCGACGTGGACTTCTTCCCCCGCCGCAGAGTAGCTGTCCGCCGTGGCCCCCCGGTCTACCTCCGCCCTCTCTCTCGCCGGGAGCCCCGAGGCGTCACCTCGGGCCGGGTCCCTCTCGATCCCCTCGCGGCGCGCGTGGGCGCCTGCCTCCTCGGGCCACGCGCTTCCCTCGGGACGCGTGGCGGCTTTTCCCCCCTCTTTTGTTGTCTTTTTCGTTTTGATTTTCAAACCGGGTGTAGGAACCCGATCCTTGTTTTAAAAAATTTAAAAAATAAATTAAAATATATATATATATATATTTATATATATATATATATATATATATATATATTGAAGCATTGGGTAATTGCAATGAACTCGCGTAGGGCTCGAACTCCCGGCCACTTGGGCCGCATGCATCTCTCTTAACCACTAGGCTAGAGGTCATTTGCCTATATATATATATATATATATATATATATATATATATATAGGAGGGATCAACATCCCCTCACTTTTGCATCCCCCAATCATCCCCATGATAACACCCATTGGAACTTGCTTTAAGTCATCTAATCTTAACCGTTGATTTTTCAATGGTTAAGATTAAATGACTTAAATAACATCCAACGGATGTGAAAGAGGGGATGCTTAGGGGATGCAAAAGTGAGGAGATGTTGATCCCTCCTCATATATATATATATATATATACATATATATATATATATATACATATATATATATATATATATATATCACAGTAAAGGTATTACAATACACTATTCTCACATCTCCATCCCCAGTTAAGGGACCATTACAGATACATCGAATTCTATATTATGTAGAATTCCGACTGGCGGAGTAGCCAGTCCTTCAAATATACGCCTATTGCGCTCCCTCCAGACATGCCAAACTGATGCAGCGAGTCTAACTCTCGCCATCTTGGCCCAACCAGGGTCCATGCCTCGGCGGTCTCTGATCCAGCTGAGGATCCCCCGGATATCTCTGGCACTGCCAACTCCTCCCATCGATCGCATGCACTGCTCCTCTCATATATGCCAAGTCCATGGACACTCAAAGAATAGGTGGCCCATAGACTCCGCGTCACCGGTACAGAGAACACACTTCGGATCTGGAATCTGCATCCCAAACATAATAAGTCTGTCCCGAGTCATCAACCTGCCCAGAAGGAGTCTGTATGAACAAAGCTGTATTTTGCGAGCAATCCCCTTCGTCCAAATAAAGTCATACTCCGCAATCCTGTCGTGTGGGGTCCGAACCAGATTATAGCAACTTTTAAAACTGAATATCCCAGACCCACCAACCGAACCAGGATCAACCCAACACCAGGAGTCCTCAGTCAGGCTAGTATCGATAGTGATCCGATGAATCTCCTCCCCAAACTGAGCTGTGTATGGATATTCCTCCGGCCTCCAGCTCCCATCCCTGATAATCCGACTATATTTCACTCCCCTGCTCGCCTCTCTGTCCATCTGAGCCCCCAAGATCTCCAGAAGGAAGCCATTTTCCATCCATGGATCCAGCCAGAGATCAGTATTCGCCCCATCTCTCATAATCCTGCAGATAGCGGACTAAAGGACCGGTCTGCACCTAAGAATAGCCTTAAATGAGACCGAAAAATTGTTATCAATCCTACACGTCCAGAAATTCATTCGCCGCACATATCTGCCAGCCACTCTGCCCAAAGGGAACCTCCCTTGATGAACCACCACGCCATCCGCACCCCCGATGCCTCCCTAACCGTCCGAAGAGGTCGCAACCCCACTCCTCCTTCCTCCCGGGTCCGGCAGAGTTGTTCCCAAGCAATCGCATGCATACCTCCCCTCCAGATGAAATTAGCACAAATGGACTCCACCTTCCTAATGGTAGCTACTGGAATCTGAATCGACTGCAACCAGAACATAGCAATGCCAGAGATAACAGACCGCACCAGCTCAATACGGCCACCAAAGGACAGACCAGCTGCCTGCCAACCTTCCACTCTCCTTTGGGCAAACTCCACCAGGCTGAGACAATCCTGATCCTTGGCATAATTGACCGTCAACGGTACCTCCAGATACTTCACTGGTAACTCTCCTTTCTCCACTCCAAGGGCAAGAGCCCGTTCCTCCTTGAGTGTGCACAGAGAGCTGAAATAGACCATACTCTTCTCCCTATTCAACTGCAGGCCGGACAACCGTCCAAACTCCTCCACAATATCTGAAAGCGCCCTCAACCCCCTCATAGATGGATGCAGGAATACCAAGAGGTCGTCAGCATATATCAAGTGAGACACTACCGGCTTGACCTGCCTGAAAAGGGGAACAATCTTCCTACTATGCACCGCCAGGTCCATCATACAAGTGAAGTACTCCATCACCAGAGTGAACAGGTACGGAGAGAGAGGACCCCCTGCCGCAGTCCCCTGTTGCTCGAGAAGCATCCATAAGGAGTACCCTGAATGAGGACCGAAAATGTGGGGGAGCATATGCACTCCCTCACCCTTGCCACCCATCTCTCATCAAAGCCCATAGCAAGCATAAGGTGGCAGAGGAAGTCCCTGTTGACCGTGTCATAGGCTTTCCGCAAATCCAGTTTAACACATGTCTTCATCCCCCCCCCCCCGGTTTGTTGAAATCCCTCACTATCTCATGAGCAAGAAGATTGTGCTCGACAATCGAGCGCCCCTTGATGAAAGCCGCTTGATTCCGAGACACCAAGCCCTGCATAATCCCCTCCATACGCCGACACATGAGGTGCGTAATTATCTTGTATAGATAATTACAACACGCAATAGGCCTGAAGTCGGCGAGGGAGGTAGCACCCTCCTTCTTCGGAACCAAGGTCAAGAAGGTGTGATTCAACTCCTTCAGCAACTTCCCTTCCAAGAAAAACTCCTGCACCGCCTCCAGAACTGGGAATTTTAGCACACCCCAATGACGCCTAAATAACCCAGAAGAGAAGCCATCAGGCCCCGGAGCCTTATCAGGATCTGCTTTTATCACAATATCCTCCACCTCCTCCAATCTCACAGAGGCCAACAACAAGTTATTCCCATGGAGCGTCACCAGCCTCTTCGTGACAAGACCTGGGAACGTGGTGGGATAATCAGTTAGCTGATATAAGTCAGAATAGAACCTGACTGCCTCCTCCTGAATCTCCACCGGGTCACCAACAAGCCTGCCCTCGCCATTAAGCAGCCTGGGGATGCTATTCCGGTGCTGTCTGACACGGATCACATCATAGAAGAACTTGGTGCACCGATCCCATCCTTGAGCCAAGAACACTTGGCCCTCTGGGCCGCACTAATCTCTTGCTGAAGCCTCATGATGTTGACCTCCGCAATCAGGTCCCGCTCCCTAGCCGCCAACTCACCGTTCAGCATGTCAGCCTGCAGAGCTTCCTGAACCTCACGAAGCTCGGCCTCCTTATCCTCCAGGGAAGACCGCGGCATCTTCTTCACCCAATCCCGAATAGCTCTCTTGACCTGTTTGAGTTTGTGAGCCATACGAAACTGAGTCGTGCCCTCCCGAATATAGCGCAACCCTCCCATAACAGCCTCCTCATATCCCGCAGAGAGGTACCAGCCATTATTGTATCGGAATGGCCGGGTCTTCCAAGTGGGCCTCGCAGAGAGACCCACCCGGATAGGGGAGTGATCGTTGGTCCCTGCTGCTAGCCCTTCCGCCATGGAATTCAGGAAGTAGCGAAACCATTCACTATTTCCCAAAGCCCGATCCAGCTGACAGGCAATCCTGTTGTGGACCGCCTTGTTGTGTCAGGTCCAAATGTGTCCGGCTCTCTCCAGACCCCTCAGCCCAGACAAGAGGAGACACCTCTGGAAGTCGTATAAGATCGAATCCGGCACTGGACGACCTCCCATCTTCTCCTGTCGATGTAGCATGGCATTGAAGTCTCCCATAAGCAGCAGGGGAAGATGTAGGTGCTCCGCCATACGACCTACTCGCACGATGTCCACCCACAAGGTCTCCCTAAGCCGCCTGTCATTGTGCCCATAGACTGCTCCAAGAATGAAGTGGAAGCCTCCCTTGTTGATAAAAGAAATGCCAATAAGCTGCTCTATCATCAGGACCTGTTCCCCCTCCCAACTGTCTCTGTTCCACCGAACCCAGATCCGAGCCATATCACAAAGATCCAGGTTGTGGATATGAGCCCAGTTCGCAGGCGTCCTGCGAGATAACATAGTCTCCCCTCTAATCTTCGTCTCGAGAAAAATAGTAATGTCACTCTTCTCCTTCTTCAGAACTCCACTAATCTCCCTCCATCTCCCAATGGAACACCCACCACGAATGTTCCAGGCAAGGACCGACATTAATTACTTAATGTGAGGACCCCCTGGACACCATCTGGACTGACACCCGAGGGAAATGTGTCACGTCCTGTATCCCAAATACAACGGTGATGTCATAGAACACATCCCCAGGTTACGCGCCAAATTCGCGATTGTCGCCCGTAAATCAGCAGAATGAAAAATACAAGGACAATCACATTCATAATTACAACTTTAATTATATTTACATCAAGAGTATTTCTAAAGGTACATTAACTTTAAGTCAGTTACAACAAAATGTTATACATATGACTAACTACAAAATATTGGTTGCCATCTCTTGAGATTCTCTCAGATCGTCTATTCTGTTGGCCCATTGGTCATATGGTCAACCTGATTTTAATAATTGATCAAACTCTGTCTGGATATACGAAGCTAGTCGGGACATCTCGGATTCTTGGACATGATCAAGATTGGCTATCCACTCTATTCAAGACCGAAGATCTGTTTGCTTACTCGAGTCTGTAATTCCTTATGCAATGTATTTTTCATTTTATTTGAGTCTAGGAATATGTTGTACACCGAGTCGTATTGGCAAATAGGCTATCCCTAAATGAGTTCAAAATATTTTTAAAATGACCTCTCAAAAAGGTTTACAAAAAGATTTTCAAAAATCACCAAAAGCTTTTTCAAAAACCCTAACTAAACCCTGACTTAACCCTGACAGAACTCGGACCGAGTTCGGCCAGAGTTCGGCCAGAGTTCGGTTGGTGGCCGTTGTGATTTTGAATCTTTGGAACTTGGTCCTCCTGCAGTTGCGGATTTGACGGAGATTTGCTCAAAGAGTTCTGCCCGAATTCTGACAGAAGTTTGTCTTTGGAACTCCTATAAATAGAGAAGGATTTCGATTATTTCAATTCACTCATTCACTTTCAATCTTCTCTCTATATAAAGCTTTCAGTCTTCCAAAGAGTTTTCTAGAGCTTTCAATTTCAGATCCCAAGCCAGTTACAATCCTCTAGTCAATTTGTCAGTGCGGTACGGTATAGAAGTTTCTGAGAGATTGTAATCAGAAGGCTTGATTGAAGAATACCTCTTCACATTTGAAGTTGGACGAGTTCTTCGTATCAAAGCTCGCGTTGTAGAAGTTGCAAGGACTTCGTAAGAAAACTTGCGGTTTTTCCAATAGTGGATTCAACTGGTAGCAAGAGTTCTACCGACTGGATTAGTCCTCAACAGAGGGATACCAGTATACATCGCTGTCTTTGCGTTTGCTCTCTTAACTTTGCCTTTACATTATTTTAGTTGTGATTAATATTCTGTGATTGTGCTGCTAACCTTTTTTAATTAGCATTATTCCGCTGCCAACTCTATTCACCCCCCCTCTAGAGTATTACGCTTTACTATTTCGTTCCTACAATTGGTATCAAAGCAGGTGTTACAGGTAAAGCAAAGGTAACAGTGCAATTATTTATTTATTTTAATTAACTGTTATATAGATCACAGCACAACACATGGTAACTGTGAAATTCACAAGTGAAGGCCAGGCCACAAACAGACCCCCACTGTTTGATGGTACGAATTATACATATTGGAAAACACGGATGAGTTTCTTCTTGAAATCTCTTGATTTTGATTTATGGTCCATTGTTCTTGATGGCTATCAAAAGCCACCTCGTATAAATGTTGATGGAGTTTTAGTTGAAAAACCCCATAGCAGATATACAGAGGAAGAAAAGAAAAGGGCACAGTCTTGACGCACGTGCCATTAATGCTCTCTTTTGTGCTTTAGACAGAACTGAATTTAACAGGGTGTCTATCTGCACAACGGCTAATGAAGTATGGAAGCTACTCGAAGTCACACATGAAGGCACGACTCAAGTCAAAGAATCTAAAGTCAGCAGACTTACTCAAGAGTACGAGGCGTTCAAAATGAAGCCCAACGAAACAGTTACACAAATGTTCGAGAGGTACTTGGATATTGTAAATCCTTTGTCCTCCCTAGGCAAAGATTACAGTAACCATGAAAAGATTCGCAAACTCCTGCGAGCTCTCACCAAGAACTGGATTCCAAAGGCTACTGCAATCATTGAAGGGAACGACCTCACAACTATGTCCCTCGAAGTACTCATGGGTAAGCTACTCACTCATGAACTGGAGCTACAAGATTTTGAAGAGCCTGCACCAAAGGAGAAGACTATCGCCCTCAAGGCTCAGCACAGAAAAGCTGCTGAAGATGACTCAGACAGCAGTGGATCTGACGCTGAAGATCAAGCACTCCTAGCAAGGAAGTTCAAAAGATTCATGAGACATGAGAAGAGAGTCAAAGAAAACAACAGCAACAACTGGTACCAAGAAGATGCTGTCTGCTATGGTTGCAAGAAGAAGGGACACATGAAGAAGGATTGTCCCACAAACTCATCATCAAGCAAGAAGAGCAACAGGTATGAAAAAGGGAACCTGAAGAGATCAACATCACGGAAATATGCCAACACCAGCATATGGCATGAAAGTGAAGCCAGCGACTCAGAAGACGAACAATCAGAAAACGCTGCAAACGTATGCTTTATGGCATCCGATCAGGTACCTACTGAACCTGTAGTTGATACTTATGATGACTTCACCTTTGAGCAATTAGGAGATGCCTTCAGTGACCTGATGACTGATTACAGGAAACTGCATAGTAAGTATCAGACCTCTAAGAAGGTACTCAAGTTCACTAAGGGTACAAAATATACTACACACAATCTAAATAAAGCCTTAGATCATATTTGGTCTATTGTCTATGTGATCCTTATTCCCTTACCATTCCAATCTATATAATATCTAGATAAATCTAAATCCCAAGTTCACTAAGGGTACAAAATTCATGGTCCTTTACAAAGTTCAAGATCATTAAGGAAATTTCTGCAATCCTTCATTGGATACTCTAGTAAGAATACTTCTCTAACTCTCTATAAATTACTTAGATCTAATTTTTTTTTGAGCCCTATATCCTTATACTACCATGATTTCATGAATATCATATATTCCTTTAATAATAATCTTAGGTTAGGATTCTTAACTATATAGAATCACACAATAGGATATCCATTAGATAAGGATCTATAGGATAAACGGAATAAAACACACTCGAGGGATGAAACTTGTAGGCCTCGTTTGGTTCACGGAATGGAAGGGAAAGGAAATCAATTCCTTGTCATTTCCTTTCCTTTGGAAAACTTTAATTTCCATTGATTTTCCTTTCCGATGTTTGGCAATGCTAAGGAATTTGGAAAGGAAAGTGAATACTTCAATGTGGGAAAGTGATTCCTTGCTTGGATGGATGGAATCACTTTCCCCCCTAATTTTCCTTCCATTGAAAATCACTTTACTTTCCTCCTCAATTCCTTGGACACCCAAACACAGGAAAGTAATCACTTTCCTTTCCCAACCTGGAGATTCCGCGAACCAAACGAGGTCGTAGAGTATTCCCTAACCTACGGTTCTTTGTATACTTTTCCTAAGAACGTATCTTAGGTTCCATAGCTTAACCTATATAGGTCTACGCAAAAGCTTGGCCTAAATCCTATCCTAGGTTTTCTATTTTTTCGAGACCTGCATGGGCCACCACTAAAAAGACGTGCCACGTCCCGCTCCCAAAATACGCCGAGCCGGGTACGTAACAACATCCCCAGGCTACGCGACATATGAATACTCTAGTACCCATATTCGCGATTGTCGTCCGTAGGGTTCTAGGATAGGTTGATCACAGGTCACATGATGCATAAAATAATAAATAACAGTTTGATTAAAGGATATTCTTAAAACTATAATTAGAAAATTTTGTTATTCTACCCGATTACAACCATTAACCCAATACATATAATACACAACCAGTTACAAAATACTACTAGCAGATGCCCAAGGTCGACCTCTTTGTTTTATTCATTAAGCTCCTCTTCAGTGTACTTCGCATTCCCTCCTGACCTTCGTCAAACCCTAGTGAACAAAACTAGGTCGTCAATACGACGAGCAAGTCCTCAGCCAAGGAGTAAGGAAGGTAAAGTAAGATGATAAAATTATCGAAATTGAACTGGAGGAAAGGATAATTTTAAAAGTAGATTTACTGATAAGAAATTTCTTATAATATTAGCATCTTTTCCCAAAAAAATTCTGGTGTCAGGTATAAATGTGTAAACCTCAGACAAATCATGTATGCAAATGCAATATTTAGAGAAACACTTCTGGATCACACAACACCTAATATCTTGGCAATAATTCCATTTACCCGGAATCAGGTTTATACTTAATGGGCGGTGCTTAGATTTATCCGTCCCATTAGTATCAGGAATCACATAATGATGTGATATAATCAGGATAAGACGAGTTATTTTTCGAGTTATTGGAATCAAGTGTTATAAAAATTGTCGTATGACTTAAAATTTTTCAAGAATATCGGAACCAGGCTACATTTGATATTATAGGGCCGAATTCGGGATTCGGAATCCAATGTAAAACAGAAAACAGGAAAGTGAGCTAAGCCTCACCTCGGACATCGTATGGCCGTACGAATGCCGATAACAGGAACTGATCAGTTTTTAAAATATAATATTGCAAGAGTTCGAAGGTGTGATCCAAAGGTTTCTCTCCCGTCCCGATGCAATTCTAACTTACAGTGAACTCTAAATTATGTTCTAAATTTAAGTTGTACTTCTTTCTTCGTGTGATAGGAATTCACACATTAAAAGAATAAGGTTAAGCAGGAAATTTTCGTCCGTAGCGGAAAATGATGTTTAAACTGGAAAGTGGGCTTATGGCAACACTTCAAGGATTTTTCGAAGTTACGTTCGAAAAATGAATGATTTCAGGAATTTGAAAATTAATCTTAAAATTTTCGGAAGTTGAAAATTTTCAAAAAATTGGCGAACTCTGGAAATTATTAAAAATTTCGGCAGAGTTTCCTTTGTATATATTGACTCCAAAAAATTTTACAATAGATAAAATATATCAATAATTGGGTACGCATACCCCTTCGGTGGAGCAACCCTCGACACCGGTACCACGCAATTTATATATATATCTCCGGGTACACCGACCCCTTCGGTGGAGCAACTCTCAACACCGGAACTCACGCAAGCATCATATATAAAATGTTGTGATTAGATATAGACTTTCTTACCTTAGGAAGCCAATAAGCATGTAAGCAAATTTTCTTGGGTTAACGCAACTTGCTAAATACTATCCAAGTTCAAAACAAAATTATTAGTAGCACAATTATATCAAAATCTTGCTTACAAAATAATTTTGTAAAACTTGTAATATTGGCTTCATATTAAATTTTTATACAAAAATTTAAATCTAGATATTCAACTTAAGCTTATACTTGCTACTCATCACATTTTAGTTTCTTGAGGATGCGAAAGGAAGTTTAAAATTGAAACTTAATAGGTGTAGGGTTACCTTAGCATGTAGGTACCTATAAATATCCATATTAACTAAATAATCGTGCTAAAACATGTCAATTTGATATATTTTAAAAAGTGGACAGAATTGATATTTATATCAAATTGACAACTTATCAATCCTACACATTCAATACTAACCCAAGTATATACATATCATACTAAGGAATGTAAAATCCATATATATATATATATATATATATATATATATATATATATATATATATCTCATGGGTTGTAACCACACATCTTTCTGTATATATACCACCACATGAAATTTAATTCGAAGTATCCATTTGTTTTGTGTCCTACACATTATGTCCAATTCATACAAACATACATTGAATGAGTCCATAAGTGGTTATTTCCAAATTTTATGTTTATATGCATATTTCAATTCTCATAAAGATAGATTTGCCATGAATTTTCATAATTTCAGAAACAAACTAAATAATATTAACTTATGACAATAGGATATCAAAATAAAATTTTCAAGAAGGGAAAAAGGGAGAGGACTTGCCTTGGAAAAATAGATTTGGGTTTGGAATTGGGGGTTAGGGCTTGAGCCTTCTTCTCCAATTTCTCCTTCTTCTTCCTCCTTCAAATTCTTCTTCTTCTTCTTCATTATTCTTTTTGAAGAAAAGGGGGATTTGGGTTTAGGTTTTGATGGTGGTGAGGATGGAGATGACAGTGGTGATGGCGGCAGTGGGCCGGCCAGACGGCAGTGGCGGCCGCCGCAGGCGGCGCCGGCGGGCGCGGGTGAGACGGCAGTGCCGCGGGCACGGGTCCGGCTACTATGGAGAGGGTTATGAGAGGGAGAAAGAGAGATGGAGAGATATGGAGAGTGAGAGTGATGGAGAGGGGGAGGTTAAGAAGGAGAGAAAGAGGGAACCGAAAGAGAGGAGCAAGAATGAGAGTGTCAGCCCTTTCTCTATATAAATTTTTTTTGAGACATAATAATTATGTATAGAGTATAAAATTACTCATATACCCCTATCTCTACATGCATGGAGATACTTGGAGGGTTATGTGTCATGGAAAATTTTATAATTACAAAATTTCTCAAGGTTACATTTGTAAAAAAAAAAATTGTTTAATTAAACAATTAATATATATAGTTAATATTTTAGAATAACCCTTATTTAACACATATATAAAATAAAATGTGTCTACCCGATATATATATAAAATAGATCAAATCATGTAAATACGGCGATGTCCGATATCGGATACTGTATTACAGATACAACAATTTAAATAAAATAATAATCTAATGTATTATGAATTGAGGGTATAACAGCTTACATGCCCCAGTTATACGTGCTAAAGGTCTGTAGTCTCGTTCTTCCGAGTCTTATCTACGTATGTTGATTCAGCTGACATGACGTATATACTCTATCGGTCTCCTTTTTTATTATTAGTGTATCTGACAATCGAAAATTTCGATACAACTTAACATCCTCCGAGCCGAATACCACAAAATTTTTCGAGGTTGTCAATAGTGATACTGACAAGAGATTCTTCTGCATTCCTGGCACATGGTATACGTTTCGCAGCTGAAGATGATGAGGATTCAAACAAAGAATAATTACACTTACCGATAAGAGTGATAGGCAGGTTAGAATTGTTCGAAGTGACTACGACTTTGCCTCCTCTGTACTCCAACATACTAAATAACTTCTCCTTATAGCCAGTCATGTGATTGGAGCATCCGGAGTCCACTATCCAATCATCCTGGTAATTGAGAGCCTTTGGATATGAGATAGTTGCAAGTGCAAATTCCTCCGCTTTAACTGTGACGGAACTGAGAGGCACTTCACTTATGTCAGAAATAGACTGCTTTTCAGTCCCTCTTCTATTGGTTTGACCATCGCATACGATGCCTGAAAGTCCCACTTTTCTTCGTTGTTCTCCTGAGAACTAGGCAAAAAAAATCGTAGTCTACAATGTCTTGCAAAGTGACCTTTTTTGCTACAGTTGTAGCACTCTTCATTCCCTCGCCTAAATCTCTTATCCTTGTTTTGTTGAGCTTCCCCAGTACAGTAACCCCTTTATTGATGCTTTTTATCTTCTTTCTTCTTATTGACAGAATTCCGCCCTCTACATCAGCCTTTTCTCTTATTGCTGAAGTAAAGTTTGGAGAGGACGGAGAAGAGAAGGAGAAAATATAATATGAGAAAGGAGAGCGCAGGCTTAATCCCTAGGTTGCATCTCATGTGTATTTATATTGTTAAGTGTTATATTAGAATTATTAATTAGTGGGCTTTAGTTCCACATTGCTTAGAATAATAAGAGAAGGGGCTATCCTCTCCTATATATATGTGTCTCTCACTATCAATAAAATCAATCCATTATTCCACTCTACATAGTATCAAAGCCATAATCCATCCACCTCCCCAAGAAAAAGAAAAAAACCTAACCCTAATCCCCCGCCCACCTGCCGACCCCCCCCCCACCCAGCCGCTGCTGCCCCCCCTCCAAACCCGTTGCTGCCCCCCTGCTGCTGCCGCCCACCCCCTGCTGTTGTCGCCCACCCTGCTGTTGTCGCCCCCCTGCTACTACCGCCGCCCACCCTGCTGCTGCCGCCCCTCCCCTTGCTGCAACCGCCCACCCCCTACCTCCTGTTAGTCGACCCCCTCTACCCCCCCTCCCCCTTACTGTCAGCCCCCCCCCCCCCCCCCCTCCTTCCCGGCGCGCCCCCCTTCTCTCCATAGATCGAGTACAAAATCCTAACCCTTTCCCCTTTCCACCTGCCGCCGTCCAACCACTCCAAACCCCAACCTAGTTTCTAAAAAAAATTGTTGGGATTCTCCAAGAGTAAACATTTTGGTTGTTTGCATGGAAACTCAGACTCTCAATTTACTTGGGATTCTCAGAGGGTAAACATTTGGTTTGTTTGCTGGAACCTCTAACTCTCAAGGATAAATTCAGGAATTTAACAAAGAGCAAACATATGGTTGTTTTGCATGAATCTTTGTTTCTTTCCTTGATCTTCACATCAGGATCTTACTGAGGTTAACTTGGATTATCTCTGTCCTGACTTGTGTGATCCACATTCTCTGCTTCCTATGTGTGTGCCGGTTCTGGCTACATTTCTAGCGCATTGGCAGAGTTAATGTGATTATCCAGTTGGAAAATTCCAATCGACAGTCGAATCAGGAATCATGAAGGATGACGGGCAATACGACGAATAGCAGTGCTACATACACTAGTGTCGGCAACGCAATAGCGGGACCAACAAGCACTAACACGACGATTTTCTCAATTCGAGTAGTCGATCGTCGATTGGAAGGACCAAAAGGCTACTCGACATGGAGAAAGAAGGTCGAGAAGACGCTTCGTGGAATGCGGTTGTCCAAACATCTGACTGACAACCCTCCAACTGAGAACGATCACATATTTGAGCAATGGAAGACAGATGATAGTCGACTGTTGACACAGTTGATGAATTCAATGGAACCATCGGTGGAAGACATGGTTCAAAACACAGACTCCGTGAAATAATTATGGGAGGTCCTGGCGGCGGCGTTTAAAGGAAAACGCGATTTGTCTCGTATCTACGACTCGGTCGTTGGTGTATACCGAGCCAATCAGGGGGACAAATCACATAAGGACCATTTCCGAACCTTTAAGGCTATGACTGATGAGATCGACCACGTCTTACCTCTTACGACGGATATTAATGAAGCAAGACCTCAACGGGAACAGCTACATGTCATGGCTTATCTTGCCTCTCTCCATCCTAATGCGGATTCTGCTTGCTCTCAGATAATTGCTGGATCTGACGTTCCGTCCATGTTGGAAGCACAGTATCGTGTCCTTCGGGCCGCAAAAGTTGTTGAGACCACTCCGAGTGATAATCCTGCCGATAGCTTTGCTTTTGGTGCTGCTCGTACGGGATTTCGTGGTGGCCGACGTGGTAGCCGAAATGCTGGCCACGATGGGGGACGTGGAAATGGCGGTCGTTGTAATGTCCCGCTCCGCACGGTGCATTATGCTGAGTCGTTGACTCGAAAAGTTGCGTTGACCCGATTGCGTATCGATGCAAATCGATACACGAGTTACGTTGTCCCGAGAAACGTATCGACCCGAGGAACGCATCGAGTAATAACGATGCAAGTGTTAAGTTGTCCCGAGCAACGCATCGAACTAAACCGATGCGAAGAGTTGCATTGTCCCAAAGAATGCATCGAGTGAATCGATGCGAAGCGCCGCGTTGTCTCGAAGGATAAGTGCGTTGAGACGGCTCGAAGATTCTAAGAAATCGAATCGACCAAGGCGCAAGTCCGAATCGATGCAAGTATTGATTTTAGTTGGTTTCATGTGCAGGCTATACGTTTACGCTGAACTGTTAGAGGTCGATCTTTTGCCTTATTCAGTAAGGGGTCCGCGAAAGCAAATCGTCGCCTTGCGACGGACTGAGACTTGGGTACGGTAAGCCAAAACGGACGTATAACTCAATAAAGCACGAAGTGCTCGAATGGCTAAGTCAGGAGAGTTGTCCGAGCAACGAAGTTATGAAATCGAGCCGCAACGGCTCGGCGAAACGACAAGGCATATCGATTCAAGGTGGGGGGACATTAACTCTCTTTCCTACTCCGTCATGCTTAAGTAAAATACATATCATTGAATGCTGAGTTAACCTATCAACGCCACGGGCGTGGCTCGATAGAGAGATAAACGTAGTGCGTGTCGATCACTCGATAGAACAATTGAAATGAATCGTACGACAGACGTACGAATCGCTATGGAACATCGGATATCGCAAAGGCGAGCGCCTCGGTGCGCAAGCCGCAAGAACATGGGATAACTGTACTCGGCGAGTGCCTTAGTGCACGAACCATACCGTGCCTTCGCGCACTAGTTAGAACGGCTAGAACATTGAAAGACAATAGGCGAGCGCCCTAGCGTGCAAGCCACGGACATTGAATACTAAAGCATAGAAATACGGCTTCGACGCGTGCAGCAAGTGCACGACGCGAAGGATAGATGATAAATGTCGAAACGTGCCTACGTGCACGAGATAATAAAAGGTGGCTTCGTTGCGAAAGAATACAGTTGTGGCATGAATGTGGCGAAACTGTCGGATATGACATAATGCCTCGAAAGGTGTTCGGGACCTTCGGGTCGTTCGGTTGACGAGCATTGAGTTGAGGCATGATGCCATTGAAACATTGAAACGAAGTATGAAACGTAAGAACATAGAAAGTAACGGAAGAAATACGAGATGATAATGCGACATGGTGCCTTCGAAATGTTTGCGGCCTTCGGGCGTTCGTTGAGGACATTCGGGCGTTGTGCCAATTGAAATAGAGATAAGCGAACTTGCTTGGTTGTATGAAAGATAAGACTCGTTGCATGGTCAAATAGACTTAAAGACGTATTGCCGTGCACGGGTGTTTTTTCCCTCGAACGTGATCACCAGGGCGCTGGGACCGTTCGGCCTAGGAGGGACTGCGATAAAATCGGTATTGCTGGTGCACTTCAACTAGACGGGTAGCGACTGTCTAGTGAATGTGATAAGCCACTTACACGAGTACTTCGGGGGTCCTCTGATTGTGGTTAGCAACCGCAACTGAGTGATTGTCGTCTTACATATTCGATTCGATAAATATAAGTCCATTCTAGCCCGAAAAGCTAGTGACCTTCATATTGTTAAGGGCGATAGGTTTGGAAGTGCAAGGTATACGTATCCTGCATGGATGGATCCTGAATAGAGGGCACTTATAACATGACAGGGAAAACTGATAGGCGTATTCACCTTGCGTCGGTGCAAGGGCGAGTGCGTCGACTTGGTAAGAAGTCGTACCACGGATCAAACACGAGATTGCTTGCCTGTTTACTTATGCGAATTGAATAACATGCTTGACATGCTTTACAGTCTTCGAATATGCCATGAACTCATCCTAAGGAGAACATAGAAAGAGAACTAAATTGTATGTTTGCATGAATCAATACAATACTAAATGTCGGTTTGTTAAGTGGATTTTTGATCAGTACAGCGAGGACGAAAGTACTAATCCCCCACTAGTTTGCTAGCAGGTTCAGGGATTGGTCTGCTCGCGGCGGAGCTTCGCTTGAACGCGTTGAGGCTTGGAATGCCGAAGCGCATTGAAGCGTGCGATCACATTGACGCTCGGATATGCAACAGGATTGATGCGGCCGAGATATAGAAGGCATGATGTATGGAACGGTGAAATCCTTTGTGGGCAAGAGAGAACTTGAGTGTTGTAGCCAATCTGGCAAATTCCGCTGGGCTATCGAAAGCCTTTGTAATCTGATTTCGAATATCAATAAAGAGAATCGTTTTGTATACTTTGTTTTCCATTCGTTATAAATGTTCAGCTCAAAGATAACCATTTGAGAACTTGTCATCTTGCCTTGCACGAGCGCAACTCCAGGCTCGTGCGGCATCACGCCCCATGCGAGGACGAAGATTCGGGTGATTCCGGGTCGGGGCGTGACAGTCATGACTCGTGATGGAGGAAGACCGCGCACATGCTTAAATTGTGGTCAACTTGGCTATTTCTACTAGCAATGCACTAAATCACCTGCTGCTAATATCACAACTGATGCTCCTGATGATGGTGTCCGATTTGTTCAGATGACTTCAGATTCATATACAGAGTTCCTTTATTTCCAAGCTTAACGTCGTGGTGAAGCTTCTACGTCTGGTTCTACAGCCGGATACTCAGCAGCGTGCATAGTAAAATCCAAGCAGTGGGTAATTGACTCTGGTGCGTCTTCTCACATGACTGGTGACGCAGAGGTATGATACATGATTATGTCCCTATTCGTTGTGTTTCTGGCATTTCTGTTGTCAATGGAGGTTCCCTGACAGTCCGAGGACGTGGACGTGCCAGTATTTCTTCCGGACTGTCACTCAATTATGTATTACTTACACCCGGAACCCGTTCAGTTTAATCTCAATTAGTCAAATTACTCGTGAACTGTATTGCTCGGTAACATTTTTCCTGATGGTTGTATTTTTCAGGACCTGAAAACTGGAAAGACTATCGGTATGGGGCATGTGGCTGGAGGCTTGTACTGTTTGACGCACCTGCTTCGGTGGTCTGTGTCGACGTAAAATTCGATCCTTTCGAGTTACATTGTCAGTTAGGTCATCCACCAATCCAAGTTCTCCAGAAAATGTAGCCTTCTTTAGATATCCATGCTTCGTTTCATTGTGAGTAGTATAATTTGGCTAAGCATCACCGGGTTCCGTATCTGATGAGTCAAAATAAAATTACATTTGCTCCTTTCGAGTTGGTGCATTCTGATATGGGGACCTTGTCCAGTTGAATCAATAAAGGGTTTTAAGTACTTTGTTACATTTGTTGATGATTACTCACGTGTCACTTTTGTTTATTTGATAAAAAATCGTTCCAAATTATTTAACATTTGGTGCAATTTTTATGCCGAAATGAAAATACAATTTGGTGTTGCAATTAAAAAATTTCGGAGTGACAATGGTCGTGAGTATTTATCTCGTGAGCTCGATAGTCATCTGGCCTACAATGGCATCATCTACCAAACTTCTTGTGCGTACACACCACAACAGATGGTGTGGCCGAGCGCAAGAATCGTCACCTCTTGGAAACAACACGAGCTCTTATGTTTCAAGTACGTACTCCCAAAGATTTTGGTCGGATGCGGTTCTTACCGCTTGTTACCTTATTAACCGCATGCCATCATCAGTTTTCAATGGTAGTACTCCCTTTTCTAGGCTCTTTCCTGGACGAGAGCCATTTCCTCTGCCTCTCAGAATCTTTGGTTGCTTATGCTATGTTCGGGATGCCCGACCGACTCTTTCAAAATTAGATCCTAAGGCAATACAATGCATTTTTCTTGGATATCCTAAAGATCAGAAAGGGTATCGGTGTTTTTCACCTGTCTTGAAGAGATTTTTTCACTCGGGATGTTACTTTTGTCGAAACCGAATTTCCTCTACTCCCACAATTAACGGGTCCAGTTTCCCAAGTTTATCACGAAGAGGATTTTTTGATATTTTTTGATCAATCACAACAGCCCCCCTTACATGTGTCCTCCCTTACCGAGCAAGTCAACCGGTCTGATGGTCCACATACGCCGATTCAGTCAGCGCCGACGTCACCAGCACAAATATCGCCACTGGTGCCTACAGAGTCATCCTCCTCTGACTCTACTGATTCGCCACTGCCTACTCCACCTATTCCACCCGCAGACCCCCCTTCTCCACCGGCAGTTTGTCCTCGTCGTGCATGTCGTGATCATCCCTTGTATGTTAACAGCTACAAAGGACTTACAAGTCACACTCAATCTTTGATGGCTACTATTGATGGAATTCGGATTCATGGAATTCGGATTCCCAAAAATGCTGAGAAGAGTCTCAAACATCTCGATCGACGTGCTGCTATGAATGAGGATGAAAGCTCTCCCGGAGAATCATACTTGGAACTTAGTCGACTTACCTACTGGTAAACAGGCAGTAGGTTGCAAATGGGTGTTCACGATCAAGGTGAAACCGGATGGCACTCTTGATCGACTAAAGGTGCGTCTAGTAGCCAAAGGATATTCTCAGACATATGGTGGGGATTACTTCGAGACCTTCTCTCTTGTTGCCAAAATGACATTTGTTCGTGTCCTAATGGCCTTAGCTATTCGCTATGACTGGCCGTTGCTTCAACTGGATATCAAGAATGCTTTCCTTCACGGGGATCTTGATGAAGATGTATATGTATTGCAACCTCCCGGGTTCGTTGCAAGGGAGGGTATGTGTCATTTACGAAAGGCCCTTTATGGCCTAAAGCAATCACCTCGTGCATGGTTTGGTCGATTTACACATGTTACTCAGTTTGGCTTGTGTAAATCAAGAAGGACCGTTCGATATTCTATCGACACACATCTGCTGGAAGGATACTACTTGGTGTCTATGTTGATGATATTGTAATTACGGAAGACGATAGCCAGGGTATTGCAGGCCTCAAGAAGTTTCTGGGAGAACAATTTCAAACCAAGGATATGGGATCCTTGAACTATTTCTTGGACATGGAGGTCACACGAAGTAAGCGGGACATTGTAATATCCCAGAGAAAGTATGTGATGGACATACTAAATGATGCAGGCATGATGCAAGCCAAGGGAGCAACCTCACCTATGGATTCAAGGGCAGAGTTACTTCCAGACGAAGCGATCCTGATGACTAATCCAGATCAGCATCGTCGAATAGTTGGAAAACTCAACTAATTGGCGGTCATGACTCGTCCGGACATTTCTTTCGTAGTGAGTGTTGCAAGTAGATTTATGGCTTCTTCAAGAGTTACACACTGTCAAGCAGTTCTCAGAATCCTGTGTTATCTAGTCAAGAATCCAGGAAAAGAATTCGAATAAAAAATCATGGACACACTCGTATTAGTGTTTTACTGATGCTGACTGGGGAACAAGCCTGACAGATAGATGATCTACATCTGGCTACTCGGTATTTATTCGCAAAAATCTAGTGTCATGGAAGAGCAAGAAACAAGGTGTGATAGCACGCTCAAACTCAGAAGCAGAATATCGAGCCATTGCTCATGGCATAGATATATATATGAAACATCTTTTACAAGAACTGGGAGAACGCAGGATTTCAAGCGGCAGGTCTGTGGTGTGACAACCAATCTGCTATCCATATTGCCACCAACCCCATATTTCATGAAAGAACAAAGCATATTGAAATTGATATCCACTTTGTTCGTGATGAGTATACAAAGGGAGTGATAAAATTTCAACATGTGAGAACCGACGACCAGATTGCTGCTATCATCATAAAGTCTCTTTTGAGTCCTCGAGTTCAATATCTATGTAATAAGCTGGACATAATTGACATCTATGCTCCAGCCCCATATTTCATGAAAGAACAAAGCATATTGAAATTGATATCAACTTTGTTTGTGATGAGTATACAAAGAGTGATAAAATTTCAACATGTGAGAACCGGCGACCAGATTGCTGATATCTTCATAAAGTCTCTTTTGAGTCCTCGGGTTCAATATCTATGTAATAAGCTGGACATGATTGACATCTATGCTCCACCTTGAGGGAGGGTGTTAAGTGTTATATTAGAATTATTAGTTAGTGGACTTTAGTCCCACATTGCTTAGAACAATAGGAGAAGGGCTAGCCTCTCCTATATATATGTGTCTCTCAATATCAATAAAATCAATCTATTATTCTACTCTACATATATTAATATGAATGATGATAAATACACCCACAATTATTGTATTGTACCCACATAAGATAAATAACAATATTAACTCTAGCACCCTCCCTCAAGCTGGAGCATAGAGATCCGACATGCCCAACTTGCTACATAGATCAGAAAATTGACTACGAGCAAGTGGTTTGGTGAGGATATCACCCAATGACCCTCAGACCGAACATATAGAGTGACAATTTGTTTCTTCAACAACAAATCACGAACAAAACAATCCACCTCGATATGCTTAGTACGCTCATGAAACACTGGATTACTTATGATGAAAATTGTCGATTGGTTGTCACAGTATATCTCCACAACGATAGGAACCATAATCCCCATTTCATTAAGAAGAGACTACACTCACATCATCTCAAAAGCTATATGAGCCATCACACGGTACTCGGTCTCTATACTAGAACGAGCCACAACATTATGCTTCTTACTATGCCACGTCATATGATTACCACTCACAAATGTATAATACCCAGAAGTAGACCTCATATCGCTGCTGTCTGCCCAATTAGCATCATTGAGCCCCGTCACTGTGAGCAACTGAGAAGGTTTGTACAACAAACCCTTTCCAGGTGGACCCTTCAAGTATCATAGAATGCAAGAGATAGTCTCCGAATATGGTTGCCGAAGGACATGCATAAACTAACTATTCCAACTGCATAAGTAATGTTTGGTCGTGTAATCGTAAAGTATATATTTTTCAATCGGGCATCTATAATGTCCAACATCCTCAAATAACTCTCTGTTAGTATCAAGCTTGTCATGATAATCCATAGGAGTCTCAACTAGCCGACACTCCAACATCCCAGTCTCTGAGAGCAAGTCAAGAACATATTTGTGTTGTGACAGATACACCCTTCTTAGATCGAACAACCTCGATTCCAAGAAAATATCGAAGAAGACCCAAAACCTTAGTATGAAATTGACGACTAAGGTAGGTCTTCAAGTCTACAATCCCAGCATGATCACTCACAGATATAATGATATCATCAACATAAACAATCAACACGATAACACATGTTGAGGAAGAATGACAAAATACTGAATAATCTGATGTGGTGGTCGAAACCCAAATTGAATGAGAAATGAAGAAAAATTGCCAAGCCAAGCTTGAGGTGATTGTTTCAGTCTATATAATGTTTTTTTTCAATCAACATACGAATTTTCCACTTCAGCCACAACATACCTCGATGGCTGATCCATATAAACCTCATTCTGTAAGTCACCATGCAAGAAAGTATTCTTTATGTCCAACTGATACATAAGCCATTGGCGATTAAACACCACAAAGATAAGAATACGAACTGAATTCAGCTGAACCACTTGAGATAGTCTTCATATAATCCACACCATATGTCTGAGTATACCCTTTTGCAACCAACCGCGCCTTGAGGCGCTCAACTTAACCATCTGAATGATACTTAAAAGCGTACATCCATCTACAACCAACCGTTTGCTTTCCAACAGAAACTGATGTAATCTCTCAAGTCTAATTTTGATGTAAAGCACACATGTCATTCATTGCATTTTTTCAACCAGAAGATATAGCATGTTTATGTTGGAAATGGAAGACAATAAAACAACAAATGCATAAAAAGATGAGAAAGCACGGTGTAACAAAACATAATGAGAGATGTGATACTTGTTCTTTGTGGTACAAAGGCGCTTTTTTAGAGCGATGGGAATATCACCTGGATATGTGGTGATAAGAGCGAAAATAACATGCACCAAAGTTGATTGGTTGAGGGCTGAATTCTGCTAAACCACTGACATGTCCTTGGATCTCTGATAAACCTGTAAAGGATGAATGGATTCAGAAACCGATTCAGGAAAAACCGCAAGTGATATGGAAGATACCAAATCTGATGGAAATAGAATAAAACGGTCTCCTAAGAGAAAGAAAAGGACGGACTCGAAGAAGGTAACATCTACATTGACATAATACTTACGTGACTGTGGACTGTAACAACGATAACCTTTTTGAGTACGAGGATAACCAAGAAAGACACACTTCAGAGATCAAGGAGCCAACTTGTCTCAATTAGGTTCCAAGTTGTGAACAAAAACGACACACCCAAACACTCAATAAAGTTTAAAAAAAGGAGTGGCATTTGGATGTAACATAGAGAACGGGACTTGATTATTTAATACAGATGATGGCATGTGAGTAAGTAAATAACATACAATAAGAATGGCTCTATCCAATATTGTTTAGGGACATGCATATTGAATATAAAGTTCGAGTCACATCTAAAATGTGTCGATGTTTGCATTCGACTATACTATTTTGCTGGGAGGTGTGGACACAACTAATTTGATGAATCATGCCACGATTAACACAGAAAGTGTTCACAAAAGATTGAGTACACTCCAAATATTATCAGAACGCAAACTTTTGATGTGTTTATCACACTGAACATAGACTTCATTACAAAAGGTAGATAACATATTTGGAAACTCATATCTTTCTTTGATTACATAACACTAAGTCATTCTGGATTCTGGAATAATAATTAACAAAAATATTACTTAAATCCTTTCGGACTATTGATTTTAGACGACCCCAAATATCAGAATGAACAAGTTCAAAAGACTGCAACTGACGACTATCAACATAACGAGAAAAAGAACTACGATGATGCTTACCTAACTGAGAAACCTCACATTCAAGAAAAAAATCTCAAACTAGGAACTTGACACAACTTAGCCAAAGTCGGATGGTCCAAACGATAATGCCAGTAGAAACTGAAGTGAAAGCCTTTCCAGATAAATCCAAGTAATACAACTCATCTCTTTCATGCTCCGAAACAATATCTTCTTCGTCCTTAGGTCTTTAAAAAACAAGAATTGGAAAAAAATGTTTCAGAGCATTGAGGATATTTGATTAACTGGCTCACATATAACAAATTGAAAGGAAAATTAGGTACCATGAATCAGATAATAACAGTGATTGAGTAGGGTAAATGACACCTTTTTCAAGTACAGGACGAGTAGACCCATCAGCCAAGATAATATTATTTTTCATAGGACTAGATTATGAAAGAGAGTTTATACCTGACATGTGAGGACTTAGTCTTGAGTCGATGACCCAAGAGGTGGATGGTGACTGTGTTGCCACAAAGGCATGATTACCTATATATGTCATAGTTGAAGTAGGTTGGGAGGCGGTACTAGCAAGTGCGTTTAACTTCTGGAGGATCTATTCAAATGGAGATGAGGTAGCGGAAGTTGAAGTCTGATTGAAACCACAAGCATCATTTCTAGGAGCATAAGTGGTGACCTGAGACTGCATATTTTCATCAAATACTTGATATGCATATTCTGATTTACCCTACTTGTTCCAAGTAGTCTTCGATGTGACCAAGTATTCTACAATAGTTACACTTCTGTGGTTGATCATGACCATACCACGACCATTGTCTCTACCACCACGACCACCTCCTCGACCAAAACTACGACCACCACGACCACCACCACGTGCACCACCAGGCATTAATAACTAAGGAAGAAGAGTCATTATTCGGTACCACAGAACTGTCCTAGAAAGAAACGATTGAGATGGAGAAAGTATTTGTAAATGCTCTCCAGCAAGGATTTGAGCCTTATAAGATTCGAGCGCAGGACCCAAGCCGGCTAAAATAAGTAAAAAATGAAACTCTTCCTTTTGTTGCTAAACTTCCTTCAAATCAGTAGGAACATGATGATACTGTAACAGTTCCTCCAATAAACCCTTCTTTGAAGCCAGATATTCATTCCCAGGCTTCCCATCCTGCTTTGTACTAAACAATAACTCATATAGCTCATAAATACAGGCCATATTCCGCTTCTGCGAATATGATTCTTCCAGAGATGTCTAAATCTGTTTGGAGGATTTACACCACTAAACATTAGAGACGATATGCAGTTCAATACTATGCCACAACCACGACATAACATATGCATATGCACTCATCCAATTTTCATACCCAGCGAACATTTCAGGTGGGAGTTCTTCCGTCAAAACTTCAACTTCTTATTTACCCTCAACACTACTTCGATAAACATGGTCCGGACAAGGTAGTTCGCACAAGTAAGTTTCATCGCTGTAATTGATTTTTCCAATTCATCATTATGAATAACAGTAAAAGGAGGACTGCCCCCACTACGGCCACCAGCACTATTAACCTCCAGAAGATTTGGTCCACACCGTGCTTGCAGATGCAACAGAAAGACAAGATCTCTGGAAACCTAGATCTCACAACGAACCACAAACGACAACGAACAACCAACGAAGATCTATAAAAATCCTAGATCTCACAACCAACAATGACTATCAACCACGAACACCGAGATCTATAGAAACCCTACATCTCTTAACAAACCACGAATCACGAACAACGAATCATGAAAAACAGTCGAAAAAAAACGCAACCATCAAATAACATCCAAAACAGACAAAAAAGGCAAAAAAGAGAGGCGGGGAAAGAAAAGAGATGAGAAAGAAAAGAGAGAAAAGGAGGAGAAGAGAGAATATAAGATTTACAATACCTTCAAGTTGCTATGATACCAAGTGAAGATTGGAGAGGAGAGATAGACGAGAGGAGAAGAGAGTGAAATGACTTAATCTCTAGATTGCATCTCACGTGTTTATATTAATATGCATGATGATAAATACAACCATAATTATTTTATTGTACCAACATAAGATAAATAACAATAATAACTCTAACAGCTGAAAAGAGCCTCATCTTCATTCTTTAATGAAATAGGTCATTTGTTTGGCCAAAGTTTCTGTTGGCCCAATGATTGTATCTTGTTTCTTAATACGGTTAATCAATTAAGTTTAGCATTATATTCACTAAATTCATACTATTACTATAGTATAATACTTAAACCTAGCATAGTCCTAGTGTGCATTAATTTTATCATACTTGCTACTATGTATATTGATTTGTTCGTCTGACATATATTTGCAGAAAAGCAATAAGCAAGATCAACATGGACATATGCAATGAAGAAATCATGGTGGGCCAAAGACGACAGTATCCCACAAGATTTCTCTGAACCATCCAACGACATCTCCGGAGCCACATACTTGGGGGTTCCGCTGCCCGGTCAGCGGACGGGGGTCGAGGGAGCACTCCTGTGAGGGTTCAGGGGCGAAGACTCTTTAGCCTGAGAGGGAGAAGGCTTCCCGCGTAGGCAGATTAGCAATCCCTAGTCTTCCATAAAGAGTATTGGACTTTTCTTTCTTCCCCTGCCCCTGCTCTCTAGCTTCCAAAATGTATTCAGATTTCATAATCTGAGTATCTTTGGACAACTTCCATCAAGGGAAGAAGTCATCATCTATCAAGTAAAGAAGCCAAGCCATGTCATCATCATTTCAAGACTCTGAAGAAGCCTACACCTATTAAAGTATACCTGGAGTCTGTAATGAGTCTTAGAAATAATTGTAAACACAAAAAATTGATGACAAAATCGAAAACTAGGATAGATAACAACACTAGATCACGTTTGGGCAGACAGTCGGATGATTCGACGATCTCCGCGAAAATTCGATGGATGATCCGAATGGACCCACAAAACAGCTTCTTGAACTTTCGGATTATCCGACGGACGTCCGAGGAAATCAGACGAATAGTCTGAATTATTACCGTTTGGAATCCAACGGTCAGTCGGATCATGTCCCATTGATGATCCCAACGGCTATATTTATAGCCGTTTCACACTGCAGGCAGATGATCCGACGGACTTCCGCAAAAATCCGACGAATCTTCCAACTGTTGACAGAAAGTTGCATTATTGGCACTTTCCAATGCTTTTTATAAATAGCCTTGAACCCCTTCATTCAAGGTTGATGCTTTGAGCCTAAAAATTCTAACATACCAAAGCTTATCCACAAATACTCTACCAAAGCTTTCACTTGCCTATCCATAAATTGTGTTATTCTTGAGTTGTAAAAGTGAGATCTTCATCTTGTTGTTAGGAGATCAAAACCTTCTTGTGAAAGGTTGAAGTTGGAGAGTCTTCGAATAAAAGCTCTCGTAAAGTTAGAGAGTCTTTGGATCAAAGCTCTTGTATTGAAGTCGAAGAGGCCTTCGGATAAAAGCTCTCGTGTAAGAAGTTGGTGAGCCTTCGGATAAAAACTCACGTTGTACTATTTGCGATAATAGTGGACTAAAGCCGGAGAGAGTTTCGGAACTGGAGTGCCCCTCGGGAGGATACCAAGATACATCGGGTGTCGGTATTGTTGTTGCTTCTTCTCTTACACTCTTAATCTTTAAATTACCTATTAGCAATCGTTTAGTGCTTGATTAGTTAGCTTGATCCTATTCACCCACCCTCTAAGGTGCTTTCAGTTTCTTGATTTGCAAACAAGTTATCTAACTCTACATGAGAAGGTTGTGTTGGCCATCCGTAGACTGTCGTGATAAATCCACTATATCCAGGTCTTAGACCACGAATACTATTCTCATTATCATTTGCTCATTAAATTTAGACTCTGGATCTAACTGAATTTTTTACGGTATAAAATCCTTATTTTCATAAAGTATTGAGCGTAGTCATACCTTGTTGTATGGTGGTCATTAACTCATTCCCTAAGAACTGAAGTCGACATAATCTTTCTTAGAGTACAGTTGCAAAAGTACTCCATGTCGCTTGAGGTGTGTTTGCATCTTCAATATGCTCAAGCAACTCGTCCTCGATTGTCGTCTTGAGCGCGTACATCGCCCTCCCAGCCTTGATCTTCCATTTCCTCAACACGTCAACATTCTCCTTTGCGGGTGGTGTGCTCTCAGTAGCACCGACAATTTCCTACAAATCTTGGCCTTCAAGGTAGGATTTGATGCGACTCTGCCAATTCTTATAATTGTGGTGGTTGAACTATGTAATTCTACTAGTGGTGCTCACTTGATCCGCAATTGTGGTCCCAGATCGGCAGCATCACAGTTGCTGACTCTATTGATCACGAACAAATCGAACACAGCTTCACAAACGTTCCTTGACCGCTTTACTCCGACACCAGATTATTGAGTAAATAAGATAATTTTATTGAACTCACAAAGATTGATGTATATACAAAAATTATTACAACACTCACACAACAAACTTTTGTACACTCTCACTAGAACACTCACACACTAACAAAACTACATCACACAACACTCTCTAACATTCTGACATACTTCACTTTGACACACTCTTGTGTGATAATCCCAAATGGGGTAGTCATGCCCCTTTTATAGATAGAGGAATGAAAAGTCTATATCATAGAAGGATCGAGAGATGGATGAGAAGAGATTTCTGGAAGATGAATGAAGGAGAAAAATCCAGAAATATATAGAGAAAGAGAAGAAAGTCCTAGAGAGAGAGAGGATTTTCTAGAAGAAGAAGAGTCATTGGTGACTCTTAACAGCCTAAATAGGAGAAATCCCCTCTTTCTACCACTTGTACATATATTTTTATTTTGTTTATCTGACAAGCATGCATTCAACTTCGGACTTCTCATGAGTCATGTACACATGGCTACCATTTATAGATGGTTTAACATTTTAAGAAATGCAATGTTTTGCAGACAAGTCATCAGTAGAAGTGCATCTACCAATATAAAATTCAGAAACTGAAATGACATCAAAAGAGAAATGCACAGAAAATCTACAATATAGCAAGTGAAATGTTACAAATGCTAATGACGTGTTTGACATGGACACATGGCAAGCGAGTTAAATTGTTACCTCCTTCACCCAATAATGATATGTATCCCTGATGCTCGTCCTCCTCCATGCAGCCAAATCGAACACATTCATCCCAAAGGCCCATGCACACTCATCAGGATCCAAATTTGCGAATATGAGGGGATGAGAGAAATTAAAATATGTCTTGAAGCGCTTAGACATAACCCATCCATCTTCCCCTTTACAAGTTTCCACAGCCCGTTTACTTTTCCCTCGAGATCAATGTCCCACAATGGTGACAAGTCACGCTGGATAACAACATCATCATCAAGAAAGACCACCTTGTTGAGATTCGGGAAGAGCTGTTATCGAATATAAAAGTGCAATTTCACCATATATTAGCAGACTCAATTACAAATAAAAGAGAAATATCAATATTTCTGGCCAATAGGGATACTATGTCCAGTTTATTGCCTCGAATGGTATCTCAGTAGTGAAAATTTAACTAGGATCATCAGTCATTAATACTGCAAGTCAAATAAAATGAAGAAAAAACAAACTACAACAAAAAATCATTTTAATTCAAATCTTTATAGTCATCTCATGAGTCCTCCATTTAGATCCACTACGGTCATGCCTCTTCTTATTAGCAATTACGATAGCAGAATAAAAGAAAAAAAATGCTATAAGTATTTGTTATTTCTTCCTATTGCAAAATTATGTTAATGGCAGGCAAGCCATAAACCAGGAGACCTGCTTCAGGGTTGTAGCATAGTGTTTCTTCTTATACTAGTCATTAAATTAAATGTGTTTTATATGTCCAAAAGTCGCAATATCTCCTTTTTAATGTAACAACTAAGCATCTTCTGAGAATACTTCATCTCAACCCCTGAACCCCCTTACTACTAAAAGCCTAAAAGCGTATTTATCAGGCTGTCTTCTGTTACACAAAGATGGCAATGGAGAGGGAAAAGGAAGGAGAAAGGTACACTTTGCAGATTATGTTCCCTTTATTTCCTTCATCAGATCCTTTGGTTCATCCAAAAGATCCCCATTCCATATCTATGCAGGTGTGTTACATCTTAATTTCCCACTTTATACACAATTTACCATTCTCATGCCATAATCAGTTTCAGGGGCAAATTTAAGATGATAAGGATAATTTACCTCAGGCAGATATATACGGAGATGATTCAGCAGAGATATGTACTTGGGACTCCGGGCCTGTAGTTTTGCTGCAAACACCCTTGGGTTGTCAGTGACATTGGTACCGATAATATGATTCCCATGATAGTGGTTTCTGACACCAAGGTGATTCTCTATAGCTTCAAGAACAGGTACATTTTCTCTTGTTAACCAGTCAAACTGGTGTACACTTTTCACTTCAACAATGCTAGGGTGAACAGGATACAAGGCAAACCAAGAGTGCATCCCTGGATATGTCTTCTTATCAGTGATGACATGGAAGACCATCCTTTCAGGGATTAGAGAAGATCTCACAGCCGAAGTGACCACAACTGAAGCTGCGAGGATGTTATCGCTGGCTACAACAAAATGACGGTAGGAGCTTTCATAGAGCGACGGTAATAACTCCGGGGGTGGAAGCTGTTTCCTTGCGTGAGCATTGGATGAGTACTCGTCAGTCAACCGTAAGGAAAGACAATGAATGCCTTTAGGGATAGCACTTGCTGCAAAATGCTTGTTTAACTGTTCTGCCAGCCTCGATTTTTTTACTTCCCTGTCCATATTTTCCATCTGTAATGACAATTGTTTAGTTGCAAAGGAGTTGAACGAGTTCTTAGGAAACATTTTAATAATTAAATGACATAGTAAGACATGTTGCAGAGACTTCAAAGCAATTAACGACATCGAAACAGCTCACAACAACTGCAGAATAAAATCGGTGTCACTAGATACCTCTAGTATTATTATACAATCCAGTTTTGTTCAGAAATACGGAGTTTGTCAGAATCACAATGATCCATGTGTTCAAACATTAAAGTCCATCCCTTGCTTAACTCAACCATCTTGAGAGAAAAACCCTTGAGTCTAAACCCGTGACAAAAGGGGGAAAGTGTACAGGACCCAAAACCCACAGTTAAGTTGGCATATAGTAGGTACAACAAGTTAAATCAATTGAATAAAGAAAATACTCACACACAAAATAGCAGGACTGACACAAGCCGTGCTGGCCCAAGCCTGAAGCCTGACATGCCATATTATTAGTACTCCACATGCGGGCTGGGTATTGGAATATTCAGACTTGCTTCTTTGGGTAGAGATCAATCCAAATCTAGACATAAAAGAAGTTTCAGGTGGCCATTGGAAAGCTGTACCAAACTTGACCATGAATTGAAGGGATGCCCATGAGCATTTAGTGGATAGGTTTTAGAATAACCTAGTGCCATCTGATTTAACTTTGGATACAGCAACATCACATCGGATCACATGTTTAACAAATAATGGAGATAAGTGAAAATCAAGACAGGACTGCTTTATGATTAATGGCTTGCCATTGTCTTGTTTCTAAGAATAGTATCAACATGGTTTTTTTTAGACTAGATATCAACATAGTTGAAGGCTTAATAAAAAATAAGTAACATGATGCAGGAAAACTAAATAACAAGGAAATATCCAGCAATTAATCGTAGAAATAAGGAGCATATTACCCCCCTTTTACTGTCAGAAAAAGGCTCATTAGGGGTAGGAAAGATAAGTTTAGACAGAAAATATCAATAGCTTACCATCGCCTTTAACTTCACAGCAAATGTCTAAAGATCCAGCAATTAATCATAGAAATAAGGAGCATATAACCCCTTATACTGTCAGAAAAAGGCTCATTAGGGGTAGAGAAGATAAGTTAGATAGAAAATATTCAATAGCTTACCGTCGCCTTTAACTTCACAGCAAATGTCTTGGCATCATATTGGTTATTCTTCATGTCGGCAAGAAACTCACTAAATGATTCTGGCAACTTCATTCCAACTGGAACTTCTTCAGCATTTACTTCTTTGAATATCTTATATAAATCAGTTACAAGTCTCTGCATAAATTTAATCAGTTAACCAGCATAAGTACAAACACATTTAATTTTTTAAACACCAAATTCATATACATGATTTATGCATATATAAGCCAGTGTGAGTGAAGTAAAGGTACGGGAATCGAATGAGAGAGAGAGAGAGAGAGAGAGTTCATCCTGTTCAAGAAGAGAGATTTCAAATGTCCGGCACATGTCCGATGTGTGGAGAGTGTCGGTATCCAACCGTGGACGCAAATATGTGTGTGCATGATAATTATGTATGCATACGTATGTACGTATGTCGGTTTGTTTAAATATGAAGATAAGTACATATGCATCATGATCTTACATTTCTAAAGCACAATGATATAGATACTCACTGTTGAATGATCACCCCTCCCCAAAAATCTTGGTCCCAGTCGCCTTCCTAAGCAATCTGCAATTAAGAATGCTGCAAATAAGATATGCGTTTGACCCAGCCCAGGATATATACAACACAGTATTTGGTATAATCTACCAAGATCAAATGTATACAAGAGAAGCCTTTTAATTGATTAAAAATATATATATATATATATATATATATATATAAAGCTGAATGAAAGAAGAAAAAAATCAAAACAGCCGACCCCAAAAGTTTGGGATAAAGTCTTGTTGCTGTTATTCTTATTGTTGTTGTAAACAACAAACAAAATTATAAAGCTAACATAATAATAAAGATCGTTAAGTAAGAACACAACACATGACCATTGCTTAGTACAACCATCCCGTACGAGCAAAATATTAAATAAGACTGCACAACCCAAAACCAAGTTCCAACATAAACAAGAAAATTCTATAAAGTTTAAATCTGTAGAATTTCAAAGATTAAGAGCGTGGAAGCCAAAAACACAGCATATCTCGAAGAACTATTGCTAACTCGAGCCTTCCTCAGAACTTATTGCAATATAGAATACATGTATGATAGTACCTGACAACGGGCCCAATAAACTGAGATTGAAATCGAAGAAGTCATCACTCAGAAAAAGGTTCCGATCTAGAGAAAATATAAGCTAGATAACTCTAACATTCCATTTTCTGCCTTGTTATATTAAGGACATGGAGCTAATAGCCTAATAGATGCAAAGAGTGTAATAGATGCGATCAGCGTCATGAAAAGCTGCCGTCTAGGAGCTATTGGCTGATTAAGCAGTCACATATTTTCATCGTTTTTATACTTTCTAAGCGCGCCCCACCAACACAATGAAAGAATTTAGATCAAATTTGTAGAATTACGGCTTCGTGCAACCAAGCAAGTCATAAGCAGAGGGTCTTAGCAGCCGCTTCACTTAATATATAGAGACAGATATATAGATAGACAGATCCAGAGTGGTCATCTAGGCACCCAGGATCCTGGGCCACTTCACTTTATTTGACTACTTTAAGAACATTGTTTGGAACTCCAACATCCAAGGCAAAAGACCTTAAGGAAAATGCAACCACATACAGCAATCAACAAACCTTATTAAACCCATCAAGGGTCAGGTTAACAATTAATTGCCAACAGCAAACAAGAAGTAATCTGACTGATATTTATAATCTCTACGTTAATGTAGAGATATAAATATCAGTTAAAAAAGGTGTAATCAAGTCTTTGTCAAATGTAAGAGTTCATAATCAATTAAAGCTAATAAAATCTCTGAATCGCAATGGAAAAAATACATACATAGTAGACACCAATTAGCATGGATAAATCCAAATCAATTTAAAACAATTTATCCAGGATAAACTAAATGGCTATATAGAACCCATTGTTATACAAAAGACTTGAGAATGATCAAACTATAACGATATGAATCTAAAAAGAAAGATTGTAAAAGACAAAAAGACAGAACAAGTGATATCTACAATTATACACACTAGCATATGTGCACGTGCCTTGCACGTATTTTAACATTTCTTAATTAGTTTAGGAAGACTCTTTAGGAAGACCAAAGGGTAGTCTTCCTAATTACTAGGTTGTCCTTATTAAAATTAATGAACTATTTTTAATTAGTATAAGTATGTAAGGGTATTTTTGGAATTCAAAAGTTTCACCATCTAAGTTTTCCTATTATATAGTAGAATAGATAAATGTCGGAATGTGCACTCCTATATTCTATATATTATTTGTGTCATCATTCCTATAATCAGTCAAGAATTCAGCAACCTCCAGATAGTGGTGGTAAATACCATTCAAAGTCTTATTCGGACATCATTAGTGCCAGTCTACCATTCTCAAAATCTCATTTCCTCTCTTTGCTCAAATTTCACACTGAAACCATGTGAAAGATGGTGCTACAAACTCCTCTCGCTCTACGTCCAAGTGAAGGTAATGCAAACTACAAACTTATTGCATGTCTACGCTGGAAATAGGAAATTGGCCTTCTCAAGTGGACTCCACGTCTCCTGCTTGCCTTCTCATTTCTTTCCTCTGGAAAAGCACTCTTTGTTAACCCTTGTAAATAGGAAGCTCTGTCAAACAGATGCTAGACATCCTTAGTTCAAAATTTCAACCATTCTAGTATAACTTGTAAAAATACATCATATATGGTTACAGATGTAAGGGCAAGTACCAATTTGACATCTAAAATAACAACATAAGTTACATATCACTGTTGGTTCATCCTCTCCTTAGTATCCTATCATCCTACGCCAAGAACAATACGTGGTGAACATGAAAAGCAGCACACAGGCCAAAAGCTATGAAATCAAGAAATGTGAAGTTGATAAACTTTGGATATGTGCAAATGGTGCAAACGGCAAGAAACTACACAACCGAGTCAATATATAAACCAAGGTTCATACTTCATAGTATGAGTATCGGAATCGGTAACGGACCTATGAGTATCGAAATCGGCGGTATCGTCTGTTTATGCAGTTTCGGATCGGAGTATCAGATTTTTTTGGTATTGGAAAACAAATAATTATTAATAAAACTTTAAATTTTATAAAAAGGACTAAATTTCAACTTGATACCCTCAACTATCTATGTTTGGCAACTTAGTACCCTAAAATTTCAAAATAACCAACTTGAACCCTGAAAAATAATTTCCCAAAATACCCCCCTCTTTCTCCCTCAGCCCCTACCCCCCCTCTTGCCACCGTTCACCCCCCCCCCCCCTCCCGCCTTGTCCTCTCGTGCGTGTTGCCTGCACGCGTCCGCGCCTCACCCGCGCTCGTGCGCTACCTGCCCGTCTGCCTCGTCCGTGCGCGTGAGCCTCGCCTGCGCGCCGACCCTCCTGCGCGCGCCCGCTGCTGCTGCTGCCGCCTCTCCCCACCGGAGAGAGAGGGGAGGATCGTCGGAGAGAGAATGGAAAGGGCATGGGTACTTTTGGGGTTTTTTAGGGTATGAAGTTGAAAATATCCAATAATTGATGTTATCAAGTTGGCTATTTTGAAAGTTTTGGGTATCAAGTTGCCAAACATGAATAGTTGAGGGAAGTTGAAATTTAGCTAGAAAAATAATTTGTACATTTAGGCATAATTTTAAATATTTTTGTATTGTTTTTACCTTGTTGATTGGTTTACCTGCGAGAAAAAAAAATTTATTTATATGTTTTTACAATTTTAGTATGCTTTTACACCCTTGTTGATTGACTTTTTTGTTTAATTTTCTTTGTGAAATTGACTGAAAAAATAGATCCCTAACATCGATATCGGTAGCGGTATGTATTGGATCGGAACATGCCAAACTGTATCGGTATCAGCTGTATCGTATCAATACCGGCCGATATTGTAAACTATGATATAAATCATGTCCATAAATTCATGCCATGCCAAAAAATGCAAACAATTACAGGCAGCGAGAGAGACTTTACTATTTGAAACTTAGATCGGAACAATCCAGTCATAACAATCCAATCATATAGCAACAGAGACTGATGCAGTTGTTGGCCCTCAGTTCTATCCAAGAACGAACAACAACAACAACAAAGCCTTTATCCCAAATTTTGGGGTCACTATTTGAGTCATAGTCACCTGGAATGTGGTTCATCCTGGGTCAGGATATGGATTCGGGGACGGGATTTGCTACCTTCTTTATTTTCACTACAGAGCAGGTAGGATGAATTGGTTCAGTTCACGGTACATCTAAAAGGCTCATTGGGTCGCTGCTAGTTAGTTACTTTAAATTGATTCAATAATTGTGTCAGATAGGAAAGAAAAATGAAACATGAGACAATTCAAAAACTCATAACTCAGTTAATTCAATAAGATGTAGAACTCGACTTTTCTTAGTCGTTCATCATCATCTAAAATGCAACTTTCCCAAGTAAAATAGTATAATGGTCCGAACCAATAAACCACAAAGCCAACTCAAATGACAAACGACCCAATAACAAAAGTATCATAAAACCTCGTAAGCTTGTTATCCTCTTTGCATGAGCAACTTGCAAAATAGAGTGATGGCTACTGAGTCGTGACTCATTCATGAACAATGGAGAAACAACAACGGCATGAACTACAAAATCAAAATTTATACGAAAAGTGCAACCATGGAGTACCAAATTGAGAAGAAATCCCAAGTTTTTTTACAACTTTCTTGGATGCAAATCTCTTTTGAAAAATCAAGTCTAGAGTACATCAAGTCTAGAGTAAGATTTCAATGATTTGATAAATTTAGCAATATCGATCAAGTACCATAAGAATGCGAATAAAAAATTTACCATGAACTAGAATGTTCATACTAGACATGGATCAATAGGGGTTTAGGTGTACCTGATAACTATGGTTTGAATACTCGTCTCCTGTTCAGCTCTTGGTTTGAAACTTTGAATACTTATCTTTTATTCAGCTCTTTTTGGGCCATATCCAATGTAACGCAAATAAAAATCATATCCTTCTTGACAACTTCAATCCACATTCGTTTAGGTCCTTGTGCATTTAGGACTACCTCTAGCCCTAGCAACTCCTCTAACTACTATCTTATCGCTTCTCCTTTCCAATTCATATATTGGTTTATGTTGTCCATGTCCAAACCACCTAAGACAATTTTCCTCCATCTTGTCCTCAATTAGTGACATCTCCAACTTCTCACGAAAACACTCATTTTTATCCTATCTTTTATAGTGTTGTAACCCATCCATTCAATATTCTCATTTCAAGTATGCTAATTTCCTAGGCATATTTCTTAATCGTCAAACACTTTGATCCATTAATCTTGATTAGTCTTACAGATATCCTGTAGAATTTTCTTTCAACTTCAACGGTATCATACAATCACAAAGTACTCTGAAAACATTCCTCCATTTCAAACATCATCATTTAATTGTATGTATAACATCCTTCTCAATCTCCCTCACAATAAATGATTGATCCTAAATACCAAATATTATTGTCTATTACTCATAGGAGTCTCATAATGCTCTTTCAATTGTCTTTTGACTTCTAGTTGAACTTACATTTTATATACTGTGTTTCTCTTACTAACTTTAAAACCCTTAGATTTCAAAGTCCCTCTCAGCACTTATTTTAGCATCTAGTCATTCTCTACTCTAATCGACCAACATAGTATCATTAGCAAACACCATATATCACGAAACCTTCTCCTGAATATGCCTAGTAATTTCGTTAATAACAAGCGCAAACAAGTAAAGACTTAATGTTGCATTGATGTAAGCTAATGGTGGTAGGAAATGGTTTGATGCCTTCTCCAATGTTTCACACAATCTTTGTAACTTCATCATACATATTTTTAATAGTCTCAATATAGCTACTAGAGACGTTTCTTATTGTTTGTGTCCTTGGTGTAGGTATGGAACGAAGAAGCTGGTGGAATCAACATAAGCAGAATACCAGAGCTAAAATACAAAGACCATTTAGATCATTAATATATATTTCCATGAACCGAACATGCATCCTCAATGGAAACTAAAGAGAGAAAGAGGGGATATTCCAACTCGAATAAGAATTTGCCAGTTGCTATCTGTACCAAAATCCCAGCTTTAGCAAGAATTTGCCAATTCCAACCAAAACCCAGTTGAGATCAACCAATGCCTAATCCCCAAATTGGGCATCTAGCTCCAAGCATTCACATTCAACAGTCCCCCAAATTTACGAATTTTCCAATTTCGGTTGCTACCCAATTCCCAAAATCCCGGTTTAACAGAAATTCACCAATTCGGATCAAAACCCAGCTGAGATCAGCCCAAATTGAACAGAAATCAAGAGGAAAAATTGGCAAAAAAAAAAACATCCAACCTCCAAAATCCAAACTATAGTACGAATTTACCAATTCCAGTCAGTACCCAATTCCCAAGGTCCCAACTTTAGCAAGAAATCCACCGATTCCAAACCAAATTCAAAGAGAAAAGGTTGTAATTTTTGGTACCTAGGGAAGAGCAGTTGTCGACTCCTTCGAGCGTGACGAGAGCGGTGAGGATGAAGATGAAGGGAAGGAGGAAAGCGAGGAAGAGGACGGTGTGGAAGAGGGTCCGGTAGGAGAGCCCGCGGGCGGCGGCGATCCTGACCTTCATCGAGTCCAGCAGCCCACCACTCCCATTGCTGCTGCTTCTGGTGATGGTGATGCTCCTCATGCTCGGGGAGATCCGGATCTGCATCGCCGCCGGACCCGACCCAATGGGCTGCTGGATCCCGACCGGTCGCTCATGGGGTGCCGGATCTGGTCGGACGGGCGGCGGTGCCCGGGCCAGAGTTGGGGGTGCTGGAGCTCATGAGCGGAGGGAGCACAATTGTCTTCTTCTTTCTTCCACGACCATGAGAGAGAAATTATGATTTTTTTTTTTTTTTTTTTTTTTTTTGCTTTCTTTCTAATTCTTATTATTTGTATTTTGTTGCTTTTTTTTAGGTTTTTTCTTTATTTATTATTTTTTTTTTAAATTACAAAAAAAAAAAATGGTATTTACGAACTTGCGAGGTAGACAAAGATATCCGTCATTTTTCACACTTTTGAACTTTTCTTTTATATATATATATATATATATATATATATATATATATATATATATATATATATATATATATATATACTTCTGCAATCTGGACTGCCATGACACAGCTCCCCCAGCAAAAGTGAATAAATATCCTGAAGTCGACTTCCTCGAGTCGATGTCGCCCGCCATATCAGCATCAGTATATCCTTCAAGTACTGGCTTACCCCCTCCAAAGCAAACTCCCTTTTCTAGCTTTCACTTGTGCTTTGGTTTCTTATCTATTCGATCTTTCTCTAACCTAGTAAGCAAGTGGATTCTTCCCACTAAACTAATAATCTATATATATATATATATATATATATATATATATATATATATATATATATATATATATATATATATATATATATATATATATATATATATATATATATATATATGAAGGATCAAGATCCCCACATTTTTTGCATCCCCATGCATCCCCCATATTTGCACCGTTAGATGGTGCTTTAAGTCATCTAATCTTAACCGTTGATTTACCAATGGTTAAGATTAGATGACTTAAAGCACATCCAACGGATGTGAACATGGGGATGCATGGGGATGCAAAAATTGTGGGGATGCCTATACTTCCTCATATATATATATATATATATATATATATATATATATATATATATATATATATATATATATATATATATATATATATATATATATATATATATATGAGGAGGGATCCGCATCCCTCCATTTTTTGCATCCCCATGTTAACAACTGTTGGATGTGCTTTAAGTCATCTAATCTTAACCATTGGTAAATCAACGGTTAAGATTAGATGACTTAAAGAATCATCAAACGGTACAAATAGGGGAGATGCATAGGGATGCAAAAAGTGTGAGAATCTTGATCATTCCTTATATATATATATATATATATATATATATATATATATATATATATATATATATATATATATATATATATATGATGAGGGAGGTGAGGTGCCATCCTATGGAGGGTGGCTACATGTCACCTCCATATGCTATCATCATGCATCAAAATGCATGATGATAGCATGGGGGGGTGACATGGTGCCATCTCACGGTGAGGTGGCACCTCACCTCCCTTACTCTCTATTATATATATATATATATATATATATATATATATATATATATATATATATATATATATATATATATATAATGGCTGCTGCGAACGCGGGAGACACCCAAGCAGCGCTAGGGTTCGGGTCCCCGGCTTTTGCCTGGGACCCAGGCTCGACGGAGGGGCCTGCCGGGTCGGCGGCCACCGGCGGTGGATCGGGAGAGGGTCGGGCGGCGACCTTGGCGGTTTTCGGCGGGCCGACCGCGCTAGGGCACGGCGGCAGCGGGTCAGAGAGGGTCGGCATGCCCCGGGGAGGGCCGGCGAGGGGCTACGAGTCAAGTGAAGGGTCGGCCAGGGGTGGCCCGACTTCGTCTGACCCGACCAAAGGCGGCACGGGGTCAAAAAAAGCGCACGCGAGCGCGAACACATACGATGGATCGACGGGGCCGGCACTGGTCGGTTGCAGCGGGCGCCTACGGTGGTCCGACTGTATGGGCAGCGGCTGTGGCGCTGGCGATGGCAGGGGCATCGTTGGTGTTTTCCAACCTGGATCCTTGTCTGGATCTCAGGCTGGACAGATGGAGAACGGTAGCTGGACGACGGTTACGAGACGTCGCGGAGGCAGGAGTGTCACGACCCACACCCACTGTGAGGGTACAAGAACGTAACAGCGCCCAGCCTATGCCGCAGTGTCGGCGGTAGAACGCTGTTTTAGGTCATGAATTATAACTAACATAATATGAATACTCTCCATAAAGAGGCCAACACAGAGGTACAACTCAATCACAATCTAGAGATAGAATATGGCACGATAAAATAGATAAGAAAATCCTCAACTGAGGTACAACAGAAATGAAATACAAGTCTTATCATCTCTAAAAATATACAACTCTGAAAACAAGGACAACAGCTAAACATAAAAAAAACAGTCTAAGCTATCTATACTATGCAAGGGTATCATCCTCAGCAGCTGCCTGAACCTCCCCAGGGGTCCAGGTCGCGAGTGTCATCTAGGCAAGCTCCAAAGTAAGGGTTGCAGGGTTCCTCATCATCCTCTGTAAAATTTTCAACAGGTCCAGTCAGGACGGGAGCGAGCACAATACATCTCAACAGATCATAGCAGGTTAGAAAATATAATCATGCAGTAAAGTAAGATACATGAACTGAAAGAAAGTATAGAATGTAAACAGAGAGAGAACTATACTAGAAATATCTACTATAAGTAGAGAGCTACTAGTGACTAGTGATCTAGAGTACAAAGTCGACATGTGAACGGCTTGATTTACACATGGCTATACTAAAGAGGCGTACATGGCTATTCTACTTTGGAATTGTTCACATGACTATTTATACTCCCCCGTACCCCCAATCAATACACAAGGATCCAGCCAGGTTATGTTATGATTCCATGCAAAGGCCCACAAGGGGTGATACATGGAGGGCCCATAAATGGGCGATCTGGAAATGCCCATAAATGGGTGATTCAAAGAAGACTCTGTGATCATGAGAGTACATATCACAAGTGATCAATGAACCGTGAAGCATAGTGATACACCATGTAAGTGAAACGCACAGAACATGTGGTATCCGATGCTCCTGGGGGGATAACATCTCAAGAAAGGATCCATATAGTACTAATCCGTGTGACCAACGTGACAGTATCAAGTAAAGTAATTTAAAGCAGGAAAATAATTCTAAACAGGATATAAAATGATCAGAGAATGTACTCGCCTCGTATCTGAATGTCTGAAGTAAATGTGCTGTCCGAGATGAGGTACCTAACTCCTATTTAGAGCAACACAAGTCAAGATGTATACAAAGGGTGATATATGGAATGTACAATGCATCTACATGCTGTCTAGGTCAAACTAGACTAAAGTCAACTCTCGGTCAACTCTAGTCAACTAGACTGGTCAACTAGGTCAAGCCTAAGCCAAACAAGTCTAATAAGTCTCATTAGGCCTAACCAAGCCTAGGCTAGCACTCTACATCAATCCCAAGGTTATACAAGCCAATTGCACACCTATACTAGCATTCAAACCACACACTCATAGGTAATGAGCCCTAGGCTATAGGCCCATAGGCTATATTACCTATATCAACACATATCTACATATATATATATATATATATATATATATATATATATATATATATATATATATATATATATATATATATATATATATATATATATATATAAATATATATCTAAAATTTATATAATACACACATTATAACTATATAGGCCACATGATAATATATGTATCACCTATATATATATATATATATATAATATATATATATATATATATATATATATATATATATATATATATATATATATATATATATATACATTGAATATAGGAAACTGGAAATCATGCATTTGTGTTCATGTGTGTGTGTACATGTGAGCAAAGTGTCATAAGAGTGTGTATGTGTGAGTGTTAATTGTGAGAGGGGGTGAAGCGGCATGGTGTCAAGTGAGGGTGTGAAAGTGTACATGGTGTAGTGATATAGGGTGTGAATGTAACCGAGAGTGTGTGTGAGAGTTACATTAATGTGTGTGTGTGTAAACTCAAATTTTTGGGTGTGTGAGCAAGGACTGGTTTGGGCATGTTAAGGACTGGGTTTGGGGGCTAGTATAGGACTGTTATATGGGGCAAAGGGGACAGCCATGTAGATGTTTAGGGACTTGTTTGTGGACTGATTTCAGATAATATGTAGAGGGATACAGTGGTTTAGATAGGAGGCCATTCTTCTCAGGGTTCCATTTCTCAGGTTTTCATATTAGCCAAGTCTCAGTTCATACAAGTGACAGTGTCTAACCTTATGTACAGGAGAATAACAGGGTGTGTGATTGTGTGACAGTTTAAAGGGGGTGGATGTGAACCAATGTGTGTTAGCAAAATTTCAATAGGAATTCTAATTCTCAGGAATTGTTTCCAGGTTGCACAAAGTAATTCTCAGATTTTCCTCTTGTGTGTAAACATGTGTTATTAAAACAGTGTACCAGTCATATATTAGACATGAATTGATAGCCAAAACCCAAATCAATTCTCAGTTATCAGGATAATTAGCAAAACAGTATGGCAGTACATTAGAATAGTGTGTGTACATGTCATATATGTGTGTGTGTGTTTTTAGTTCTCAATTTGCATAGTGTGCAACAATGTGTGAACATGTCAACTGATTTCTCAGGAACAAACAAGTGTTCTCAGAAATTCAATGACAGTGGGTTAACTGGGTCTGCTACACAGGCAAGGGGGATGGGGTCTATGTGTGTATATTGCAGAGGGGTGTGTGTGTGTTCAGTTTTGTATATAACCAATCTCAGGTGTAATTGCAATGTGACAGGGTAGATAGGGTGTTCAGAATTTGAAATGTGGGTGAGTGATACTCAGATTTATAGAAAAACATATAAACATTATGCATATCTACACACATATATAGAGAGGGTTAAGGGGCCTTCAATTCAGTTCATGCATTCAATCATTCTCAGGTTAGCCAAGCAGTGTTCAAGAGTGAGGGCTGTGTAATCTGAAACAACAGTGAACCAACACATTGTATAGGAATTAAACATAGTGATTAGTCACCAAGTTTCAGTGAGTAATTCATAGGAATTGACAGTTTAAATATATTCATTCCAACCCAAATCAAATTCTATTTTGACAGTTAAAAACAATTTAAACCAAAATCAACTCATTGCCTCACACAATTCAAATTTTAACATGGACTACAACTCCAAAACATGTAGGCTAATCAAACAACTATTTATCATGATTAAAATCAGTAGGAAAAATAACACAACTTAGAAAAAAATACACCCAGCCAATGTGCAACAGTCGGGTATCAGTCCCATATAGAGATTCAATGGTTCGACCCCAAAATCCAACATAAAACTCACTAATAATGGCTGGTAATTAATAAAGCACGTGTACACGTGTCTTGTGTGTCCTCACGTGTCCAAAAAATACGACACAGGCGTGTCTAAACACGATGCAAACACATGGGGTGTATCCAGTGTTGCACAGTGTCGTGCACACGTGCACGTGTCCATAGAACACGATACACGACACGTAGGGTCTCGTGGTCATGCCCACGTGTAGCCCACGTGTCAGGCTACACATAGGACCCAATACGACACGAACACGTCGTATCCAGAGTGGATACGACTCGCGTATCAGAACGTGATTCGTCTGAACGCGGTGCGCGCGTGTGACCAGTGCAGCCTCGATTCCGTATTCGACACAAAATGAGGTGCACTAAAACTTTGGGGGAATGTGCGCAGACACTGCCCCCGTGTCCATGCTAATTTTGGCGTGTCCAAGTGTTGTGTGCAGGGCATACAGAATACGTGGTAGCAGGGGAGCCAACCACGTGCACACAGGGAGTGTCCACGGGTCCAGTACGACCCGACACGAGACACGTTCAGAACATTGGAAACGTGTAAGCGACACAAAAACCTAATTTTCTATTCAAACAAAATCAAAAATTATGAACGAAATGCCTACTGTGGCATTTCGTCAAACACCTACGAATGCACACTGATACGTGTCCGATACGGACACGTGAAGGACACGAAACCTAGCAAAACCTATACCAACAGTTAGAGGACACCTAGGGCTTCCTATCCATGCCTAGAAACTGAAATTTTATGGAGGGAATGAAAGTTACCTAGATGTGTACTTCCTCAAGGAAAGCTTCAAAATGGGGGATGCTTCTTGCAAGCCCCCAAGCTCCAAATTGTCCCAAATTCGAAAATAACCTCCATGAACAGTAGAGAAATGAAATTTAGATTACTATGGAAGAAGTTTGAATGAAAAAGAAATTATATTGATCAAAATAGGGAAGGGTTTCTAAAGAGACAAACCTTGTTCTTGAAAAGAGAGAGAATGAACAAGGAGGAAATGATTTGGGAGGGATTAAATAGGCTCACCTAGGGTTTTGGGCTGGCCATTCTTGGATTTTGGGACCCCATCCAATGGTCACCCTCACATCATGTCAAATCGATGGCTAGGATGGAACCTAGGTTTCAATGCTAGTCTCAACTAACTAAAACTAGCTAGTCTAACTTGATCATTCTAACCAATGACTAGTCATGACTAGTCCAAGCTAACTAACCCTAGTCTAGGCCATGTCTAATCTGGATTAGGGCTAAACTTCTAGGTTAAGGACTAACATAACACACAGCAATATTTAATTAATATTAAATTCACAGAAATTCCCATAAATCATAATAAATTCAAATAAATCCTAAAATGACCAAAATACCCTCTAAACTAAAATGTACTAATTAAACATTCTAATCACATGTCTAGGCTCTAGGACAGACAGTCTCTACGATTTCACTAGCTGCACACCAAAATCATAAGTCATGATTTAAATAGTTTTAAAATGATTAAAAATCAATAAAAATTATATAAAATTTTAAATACCATAATTAAATAAATTAAAATACAAAATTTCAAAATTACCCTCATTTTAGAAACTGAGTGTTACAAGTCTACCCACCTTAGAAAAATTTCGTCCTCGAAATTTAAGATGGTAGTAGTCCTTCTAGGTCAACACCCCACAATCAAAGTCTCAAACATACCGTTAGATAATCATATGCGTCTGTCCAAAATCATGATACTCAGAATCTTCGTCGTGCTAGTGAGCAAGGCTACGATAATCACAGAGTCCTCGACTAAGGCACATACCTCTAGAATCATGGTATTTAAAATTTTCGCATTGCCGCATGCTTGGCAGCGAAAACCTTAATTTTCTACACCCGAGAAATACGTCCTAAATCTGACTATATGTCCTCACTATGCCAGCTAACACGACTATCGAAGATTCTAGATTCCATAACTGGGTGACCTAGCCCATATGATTTATCTCGGAAGAAAATCAAACATAACACAAGAACAACAGGACAAAATTGATAAATCAACAAGGAACATAGGGAATCGAAATTTTAAGGCAGTTATAAGAGGCAATTGCAGAATTTGAGTCAAAAGAACGGAACCTGCAACTAGATCTCCAACGGCCTGAGCATCCTCGATTGTCCTGGCGAAAGCTCGCCCCTGCTGGCCTCCCCTGGCCTGCTGCTGATGCTGCATGTACCTCTGTTGCTGAGTCGGTAAAGGTAATCCCCTCTGCTGGCCTACCAGAGCCCTAGCTCCTGCTCCCTGAATCGTCTGTCCCGATGACTCGGGATACTCTCTCAGACGATGATCGGATCCTCCGTAAAGCAAATATCTGCCCAGTCTCTTCCGGCATTCGCCCCAATCGTGCCCTGGTCTCTTACAAAAAGGGCAAATGATAACAAGCTGCTGTCCCGGGGCCTGCTGCTGCCTCTGTGGCTGCTGCGCCTGCTGAAAGGGTACACGGTCCTGAAACAGTCGCTGCTGAAGGTAGACCCTCGGCTGCTGGTACTGCTGCTGAAACTGTAGAGGTAGCATCTGCTGCGGATACTGCTGCTGAAACTGTAGAGGTAGCATCTGCTGTGGATACTGCTGTAGAAACTGTAGGGGTAGCATCTGCTGCAGATACTGCTGCTGAAACTGTAGGGGTGGCATCTGCTGTGGATACTGCGGCTGAATCTACAAGCGGGGCATCTGATGCGGATACTGCTGCTAAATCTGCAGGTAGGGCCTCTTGGTCGGGCCCGCACTGCCACTAGCTCTCTGAGTGTCCCGCATCCTCTTCTCCTTCAGCCCAAGATCGTCCTCCGCTGTCATGGCTCCTACCAGAATCTGCTCGAAAGTGGCATCGCGGCCGCTCTTGGTATATGACTTGATCTCCTTGATCAAACCCCTGCGGAACCTCCTCGCCTTCCCGACCTCTGTAAGATCCTCGATGAATCTGTTCAAACGGCTGAACTCTTCAGCGTACTCCTCAACGGTCTGGTTTCCCTGAACCAAACTCTCGAACTGCACCTCCAAAACACGGAGTGCGGTATCGGGAAAGAATTTTTCCTTGAATAGTTTCTTGAACGTTGTCCAAGTCTGACCGGCTGTACCAACCCTCGGGTCCGTCTGGTACCAGGTACGAGCCAAGTCCTGCATCTGACTGGCGACTGCCTCGATCTGTAATCTTGCTGGTATCTGTGCCAATCGGAATATCTCCTCGATGTGCTCTATCCAATTGTCAGCGTATATGATGCCCTCGGTACCCTTGAAGTCTCGGGGGTCCCATCTTCTTAAAGGATTGGATGTCTGGAGTCCTTGGCTGATACGGCTGCATCTGGCCTTCCCGTGGCTGAGCAGCCACTAGCTCCACTGTCGTCCTGACCAACTGGTGAGTATCTTGTATGCTCTGTCGGATATCAGCAAACTGGCTCAGCTGTATCTGCTGCTGAGACTCCAAGAATCGCTGGAAAAGGGCAAACATCTGAGCCGCATCTACTGTCCCTGAAGGTAATTGCTGCTGAGTCATATCTGGAATGACGGGGGAAGACCTCCGGACAGGTGGAGGTGTACTCCAAAAAGCTGCAGAAGCTCCTATATGAGCAGAAATAGGAGGTGCTGTGGTCCCAACGTCCACAATTGGGCGAGGGGTGGTAGGCCTCTCACCAGCGTCTGCTGGGCCAGAGCGATGCGGTCGTGTCTCGATCACCATCCTGGAGACAGATCAAACAAGAAATCAATACTGAGATAGAAACGATAATTCAAGGGAGGACAGTTATTCAAGGAAGCAATCTTCAACAGGAATTTAGATGATAGGAATCCAGTTAAGAGTTTTTCCTAATGTGATTGAGTACCTCAAAAATAATCCTAATCCTACTGCAGGCTGTAGTGGTACTCTAGTTCGAATACCACTACACAAACTTGACCTGCATGGGCCACCACTAAAAACGTGTCACGACCCGCACCCACTGTGAGGGTACGAGAACGTAACAGTGCCCAGCCTATGCCACAGTGTCGGCGGTAGAACGCTGTTCTAGGTCATGAACTATAACTAACATAATATGAATACTCTCCATAAGGAGGCCAACACAGAGGTACAACTCAATCACAATCTAGAGATAGAATATGACACGATAAAATAGATAAGAAAATCCTCAACTGAGGTACAACAGAAATGAAATACAAGTCTTATCATCTCTAAAAAATATACAACTCTGAAAACAAGGACAACAGCTAAACATAAAAAAAACAGTCTAAGCTATCTATACTATGCAAGGGTATCATCCTCAGCAGCTGCCTGAACCTTCCCAGGGTTCCAGGTCGCGAGTGTCATCTAGAAAAGCTCCAAAGTAAGGGTTGCACGGTTCCTCATCATCCTCTGTAAATTTTCAACAGGTCCAGTCAGGACGGGAGCGAGCACAATACATCTCAACAGATCATAGCAGGTTAGAAAATATAATCATACAGTAAAGTAAGATACATAAACTGAAAGAAAGTACAAAATGTAAATAGAGAGAGAACTGTAATAGAAATATCTACTATAAGTAGAGAGCTACTAGTGACTAGTGATTTAGAGTACAAAGTCGACATATGAACGGCTTGATTTGCACATGGCTATACTAAAGAGGCATACATGGCTATTCTACTTTGGAATTGTTCACATGACTATTTATACTCCCCCGTACCCCCAATCAATACACAAGGATCCAGCCAGGTTATGTTATGATTCCATGCAAAGGCCCACAAGGGGTGATACATGGAGGGCCCATAAATGGGTGATCTGGAAATGCCCATAAATGGGTGATTCAAAGAAGACTCTGTGATCATGAGAGTACATGTCACAAGTGATCAATGAACCGTGAAGCATAGTGATACACCATGTAAGTGAAACGCACAGAACATGTGGTATCCGATGCTCCTGGGGGGATAACATCTCAAGAAAGGATCCATATAGTACTAATCCGTGTGACCAACGTGACAGTATCAAGTAAAGTAATTTAAAGCAGGAAAATACTTCTAAACGGGATATAAAATGATCAAAGAATGTACTCGCCTCGTATCTGAATGTCTGAAGTAAATGTACTGTCCGAGATGAGGTACCTAACTCCTATTTAGAGCAACACAAGTCAAGATGTATACAGAGGGTGATATATGGAATGTACAATGCATCTACATGCTGTCTAGGTCAAACTAGACTAAAGTCAACTCTCGGTCAACTCTAGTCAACTAGACTGGTCAACTAGGTCAAGCCTAAGCCAAACAAGTCTAATAAGTCTCATTAGGCCTAACCAAGCCTAGGCTAGCACTCTACATCAATCCCAAGGCTATACAAGCCAATTGCACAGCTATACTAGCATTCAAACTACACACTCATAGGTAATGAGCCCTAGGCTATAGGCCCATAGGCTATATTACCTATATCAACACATATCTACATATATACATATATAAAAATATATATCTAAAATTTATATAATACACACATTATAACTATATAGGCCACATGATAATATATGTATCACCTATATATATATATATATATATATATATATATATACATTGAATATAGGAAACTGGAAATCATGCATTTGTGTTCATGTGTGTGTGTACATGTGAGCAAAGTGTCATAAGAGTGTGTATGTGTGAGTGTTAATTGTGAGAGGGGGTGAAGTGGCATGGTGTCAAGTGAGGGTGTGAAAGTGTACATGGTGTAGTGATATAGGGTGTGAATGTAACCTAGAGTGTGTGTGAGAGTTACTTGAATATGTGTGTGTAAACTCAGATTTTTGGGTGAGTGAGCAAGGACTGGTTTGGGCATGTTAAGGACTGGGTTTGGGGGCTAGTATAGGACTGTTATATGGGGCAAAGGGGACAGCCATGTAGATTTTTAGGGACTTGTTTGTGGACTGATTTCAGATAATGTGTAGAGGGATACAGTGGTTTAGATAGGAGGCCATTCTTCTCAGGGTTCCATTTCTCAAGTTTTCATATTAGCCAAGTCTCAGTTCATACAAGTGACAGTGTCTAACCCTGTGTACAGGAGAATAACAGGGTGTGTGATTGTGTGACAGTTTAAAGGGGGTGGATGTGAACCAATGTGTGTTTGCAAAATTTCAATAGGAATTCTAATTCTCAGGAATTGTTTCCAGGTTGCACAAAGTAATTCTCAGATTTTCCTCTTGTGTGTAAACATGTGTTCTTAAAACAGTGTACCAGTCATATATTAGACATGAATTGATAGCCAAAACCCAAATCAATTCTCAGTTATCAGGATAATTAGCAAAACAGTGTGGCAGTGCATTAGAATAGTGTGTGTACATGTCATATATATGTGTGTGTGTTTTTAGTTCTCAAATTGCATAGTGTGCAACAATGTGTGAACATGTCAACTGATTTCTCAGGAACAAACATGTGTTCTCAGAAATTCAGTGACAGTGGGTTAAATGGGTCTGCTACACAGGCAAGGGGGGATGGGGTCTATGTGTGTATATTGCAGAGGGGTGTGTGTGTTCAGTTTTGTATATAACCAATCTCAGGTTTAATTGTAATGTGACAGGGTAGATAGGGTGTTCAGAATTTGAAATGTCGGTGAGTGATACTCAGATTTATAGAAAAATATATAAACATTGTGTATATCTACACACATATATAGAGAGGGTTAAGGGGCCTTCAATTCAGTTCATGCATTCAATCATTCTCAGGTTAGCCAAGCAGTGTTCAAGAGTGAGGGCTGTGTGTAATCTGAAACAACAATGAACCAACACATTGTATAGGAATTAAACATAGTGATTAGTCACCAAGTTTCAGTGAGTAATTCATAGGAATTGACAGTTTAAATATATTCATTCCAACCAAAATCAAATCCCATTTTGACAGTTAAAAACAATTTAAACCAAAATCAACTCATTGCCTCACACAATTCGAATTTAACATGGACTACAACTCTAACACATGTAGGCTAATCAAACAACTATTTATCATGATTAAAATCAGTAGGAAAAATAACACAACTTAGAAAAAAATACACCCAGCCAATGTGCAACAGTCGGGTATCAGTCCCATATAGAGATTCAATGGTTCGACCCTAAAATCCAACATAAAACTTACTAATAATGGTTGGTAATTAATAAAGCATGTGTACACGTGTCTTGTATGTCCTCACGTGTCCAGAAAACACGACACATGTGTGTCTAACACGATGCAAACACATGGGGTGCACCCAGTGTTGCACAGTGTCGTGCACACGTACACGTGTCCATAGAACACGACACACGACATGTAGGGTCTCGTGGTCATGCTCACGTGTAGCCCACGTGTCAGGCTACACATAGGACCCAACACGACACGACCAAGTCGTGTCCAGAGTGGACACGACTCGCGTATCAGAACGCGATTCGTCTGAACGCGGTGCGCGCGTGTGACCAGTGCAGCCTCGATTCCGTGTCCGACACAAAATGAGGTGTACTGAAACTTTGGGGGAGTGTGCGCGGACACTGCTCCCGTGTCCATGCCAATTTTGGCATGTCCAAGTGTTGTGTGCAGGGCATACGGAATACGTGGTAGCAGGGGAGCCAACCACGTGCACGCGGGGAGTGTCCACGGGTCCAGTACGACCCCGACACGACACTAGACACGTTCAGAACATTGGAAACGTGTAAGCGACACAAAAACCTATATTCAAACAAAATCAAAAATTATGAACGAAATGCCCACTGTGGCATTTCGTCGAACACCTACGAATGCACACTGATACGTGTCCGATACGGACACGTGAAGGACACGAAACCTAGCAAAACCTATACCAACAGTTAGAGGACACCTAAGGCTTCCTATCCATGCCTAGAAACTAAAATTTTATGGAAGGAATGAAAAGTTACCTAGGTGTGTACTTCCTCAAGGAAAGCTTCAAAATGGGGGATCCTTCTTGCAAGCCCCTAAGCTCCAAATTATCCCAAATTCGAAAATAACCTCCATGAACAGTAGGGAAATGAAATTTAGATTAATATGGAAGAAGTTTGAATGAAAAAGGAATTATATTGATCAAAATAGGGAAGGGTTTCTAAAGAGACAAACCTTGTTCTTGAAAAGAGAGAGAATGAACAAGGCGGAAATGATTTGGGAGGGATTAAATAGGCTCACCTAGGGTTTTGGGCTGGCCATTCTTGGGTTTTGGGACCCCATCCAATGGTCACCCTCACATCATGTCAAATCGATGGCTAGGATGGAACCTAGGTTTCAATGCTAGTCTCAACTAACTAAAACTAGCTAGTCTAACTTGATCATTCTAACCAATGACTAGTCATGACTAGTCTAAGCTAACTTACCCTAGTCTATGCCATGTCAAATCTGGGTTAGGGCTAAACTTCTAGGTTAAGGACTAACATAACACACAGCAGTATTTAATTAATATTAAATTCACAAAAATTCCCATAAATCATAATAAATTCAAATAAATCCTAAAATGACCAAAATACCCTCTAGGCTAAAATGTACTAATTAAACATCCTAATCACATGGCTAGGCTCTAGGATATAAAGTCTCTACGGTTTCACTAGCTGCACACCAAAATCATAAGTCATGATTTAAATAGTTTTAAAATGATTAAAAATCACTAAAAATTATATAAAATTTTAAATACCATAATTAAATAAATTAAAATACAAAATTTCAAAATTACCCTCATTTTAGAAACTGGGTGTTACAAGGAGTGTGGGCAAGGAGGGGGTGTGTTGTCACACCAAAAGGCGCGTAACATCTCTAACAGGAGAACGAAAGATAGTTCGAGGACGCGGAAGACGCCCTATGGCCCCGGAGGATCCTTGTCATGCCCCGCTCCCGTAGGAGCGATCGTCCTCGCTAAGGCGTGATGCCGCACGGGCCTAGGTTGCGTCCGTGCAAGGCTAAGTCTAGAAACGACCGATTTGAGCTAGGCCACAGAGTCGCACAGAGTGTCCCCATTTGCAGCGAAAAGTAAATGAACACAAGTTGAAACGAATTCAAAACTCTTTATTGGTTTTCAAGAAGTCTACAAGCGGCGCTAGGCCGATATTACAAATCGCTCAAGCTCTCTCTCTCTGAAACATAAAAGGCGTGCCAAGTGGCTTACAACATGGAATAATTCATAGCGATATTCCGATACATTATATCCTGTATATGGTGCTCCAGCTCCTTGCAACGCTCCAAGGCTCCAGAGATAGCTCCGCGCCTTAGCACGTTCGAGGGAAGCTCCGCACCTGACGATGTCTCCTGCATCCTGCAAGCAGATTGTGGGGTTATCAGTACATTGTTATGCACTGGTGGGGAGGCTAGCTCGCCCACAATGCTATCATTACCAAATACGTTCCATTTACTTTTGTGCACCGTCTACCATTCATTGTCTTTCTAATCTTGCCTTAGGATCAGTTTCATGGCATATTTTATAACTTTTCTCATGTTACCAATTTCAAGTGTCGCATGGAAATACATGCACGACTTACCCATACTTACCGTCCGGCCTTCCCTGTCAAAAGTAAACCAAGTTAGTCAACAATTCATATAAACTTTCAATGTCAGTGCGTGTCCCTGCCTCAGGTCCTAGCGCGTCGTAGGCGTGTTTTCTAACTCACTTGCACGAAGTACTTTTGGTCATTTGTATGTTACATTAAATGTCTATTCAGAGGGCGCTTCATTCAGTTAACTTAGACTACTTTGATTTCACTGCAAGGACTTGCACGTGGATTGCCACCAGCAAAGCCCACTTAAATCTATATGCACCGGTCGCTGGCATGTTAGCCATTTTGGACATTTTCTCCTTTGGCATTCTCATCTATCAAGCGTGATGGCTGGTATACCTTGATAGACTATTGAAGTACCGGCCCTATGTTTGGTTATGTGCCCAAGCCCGTACACCTGTCCGCCCGTAGGCCATGATTCCGCCTAGGCAGGCCATGAAATCGTCGTTCGTTGCCCTTGGAATCCCTTTCACTCGTACACGCGTCTGTCCACGACCATTTCGTATTTTATTGTCATTTTAACTTAACGGCTGTCTTTGAGCCATAGGCTAACTGTCACGCCCCAGAACCAGAATACTGGCAAGTAGGGACGGACAAGGCCAGCTACGTATAGCAAAGTACTCCAGTACTCCGAAACAACGTATAAGCTGTATAGATGGGGGTCACTGCTACAAACCAACAGTCAATCCTAGGTCACATGATCCTAGATATCTCAGTCTCAGACAAGAAGTAAAGTACAAGAATATGATCATCATGCATATAAGACAGTAAAGCGTCCCAAACCATAATATATAGATGATCATGAAGCTAGTAATACAAAATAAAGAACTAGCAAGACTAAGTAATACATGATCAGCTCTAGCTGCAGTCTAGAAATATAACATCATGTCTAAGCCCGTAGGCATGTCAAGTCCAAAACACGAGCTAAACACGTGCTCGGTGGCTAAACGCCTCAAAAGAATATGTACAGAAGAGAGTGGGTAAGAGAAAGAACACCCACTCAAGTCCCTGGTGCTCCGGGTGGTCACCATCGAGAGGAAGGTCCGGAAGATCCTCGGGCTCCTCAACTAGATCTGGTCAATACAAAACCAGTGGGGTCAGAACCCCAATAGCAAGTACCATAAAGGAAGCCAAACTTATGAACTAAAACCAGCATGCAATTCATAGCAACGGATAGAGACATAAATAAGTAAAAGCAAATCGAGACTCGTGCGCTACCAATGTACTTATCCCGAGAATAGGAAAGACAATGAGTAAAGCAACATGTAGCATAAGGTAAAGGACATGTGACAGAATATAAACTGTGTACATGTAAGGAAAAGGAAACATGTGAACATGAAAGATAAACTAGACATGTGAGCATGTTAGGTAGTCGGGACATGTGAGCATGTTATGTAACTGGAGCATGTGAGCATGTGATGAAGCCGAGCATGTAGTGGAAAGAATAGCATGTGAGAAATGACAGGAAGCTAAGTACTACAATAAGATAAACTGGAGCAAGACTAGACTAGACAAGAATGGACTCCATCCATCAATCACGGCCAAGCAATGATTACGGCTTGATACTTTAGCTAACTAGGGTTGTCACAATCCTAATTACTAACAAATGCAAGTATGAGAATTCCAAGTCCAGCACCTGCCTGCTACTACCTGAGTGGTCCAAGCCAAAAAGAAAATAAGTATAGCAGACACACTGCAGTAAGATACATGTATCCTAAAGAGGTGCCCCACTCGACGGTGTGCTGGAAGAGTGCTCATCATGACAGATAGCTCCAAATCCCATGTATATATATATATATATATATAATGCCAAGACCAAAGGGGCAATAGATAACTGGGAAATTCTCAATGATCTAAGTATTCAAGCTAGTTGTTTAGTCCTTAACATTTTCTTGTTAGATTCCGGGTGTGGCATTCCGCAGAATCCATCCTAGATATGAGACATACAAGACTGGACAAGACAAACAAGATTGTGCACTACAACAAGCCACAACAAGACATGACAATATCAAGGCAAGAGTGCGCTACGACGAGCCACTATCAAGAAGCTAGACATGTACTAGAATCAAGAGTGCGCCATGACAGGCCACTATCATGTAAGCAAGAAAAAGACATGTTCAAGAGTGCACCACGACGGGTCACTATCAAGTAGGCAAGAAGGACATGGCAACAATTATCATAGCTTGTAAGAAAGAATCTATCAAAAGACATATAATGGCATGTGGGAAACAATAATTAAAGTTAAGTACATCTCATAGAAAATGATTGAAGGTGTGCTAGTATCAAGTCTATATAGGGTGTACAATCATTCTCTAACTAAGCAAGATCATCTTATCATGTTAAAAAATTATTATAGTCGAAGAAATTATCAAAAACGGACAAAAACGGAAGAAAACGGGCAAAAACGGACTAAAACAGCATAAAACGGCATACCGGCGGTATACTGCGGCATACCGACGGTATACCGGACTAAAGATAGTAAGTTTCTGGTGCCAAAAACGGCATACCGGCGGTATACTGCGGCATACCGGCGGTATACCGTTTTTCCAAACAGCAACAAAATCCAGATTTTTGCTAAAACTTGTTTCGGCCATAAAAACTTCGTTTTAAATCGAAATTCGGACTTTCAAAAGTCAAAATTGAATAGAATTGAATTTCCTACAACATGGAACTATTAGATTTCACAAATTCAAAGATTTGATAGATCAATATCTCAAAATACTCCAAAACAGGGGTTCTCGAAACACCGAAACGAGTCCCGATTGCCACCAAACTCAAAATCCATGTATACTAGCTAGGTAAGGACCTCATATATGTATATGTGACCAAGATCCATGATGGTAACACTAGTATCACTCTTGATATCAAATTTTATACTAAGTCAATATCAGGTTTTCATAGAAAATCAAATCTTGTTTAAACAAATTTTGGAAACATGCATATATACGAGAATTATTAGGAAAACATATTTAACAAAATTAGTTTAGGAAGATTTTAAGCATTTAATACCAAGGAAAACAAAATGATGATGAAACACTATTGTTCAAGAATTTGGCAAGATGTACTTGCCTAGGTTAAGCTCCAAGCCTAATCTTCTACTCCACCACCAAGAGGGGTACGAAACCACACTCTAGGCCTCAAGGCCAAGCTCTTGGCAAGCTCCAAGGAGGAGAGAAGGGAAGAAGAAATAAAAAGAGAGTGAAGAGAATGAAAAGAGAGAGGAGAGAGAAAGTGAAATGATATATATAGAAGGAGGAATTAATCTTAGCCGTTGGATCATGATCCATGTGAAAGTCTAGGTCAATCATGGCCATTCAAACAAAACCAATTGTCCATTGGATAATAGAGTGCATCTACACTATTCACAAAAATATCTAAGCACTATTCACGAAAATATCTAAATACTATTCACAAAAATATCTGAAACACTATTCATGAAAATATCTAAAATCGAAAATATCTAAAATATGGAAAATCTGTCTGGATGATATGACGTCGGTATACTCCGGTATACTGGCGGTATGCCGGCCAAGAAGAAAATCTATAAGTTTAGGAAAATTTTAAGGCATTACGAAAATCAAGAAAATACGAAATACACTACAAAGTACGTATCCGTATATAAATACCGATACTGTGAGACGAGTCTCACAACTCTCCACAACTTAAAAATAAATTCCATCCTCAAAATTTCCTAAATCTAGTCAAGCATGAAAACCAAACCAAAGAGCTGAAAAGTCATGTCAATCAAAACAAAGCATGGCATGTTGGTAAGATAAAAACAACAGTAATATAAGTAAATGCGTAAGCAGTAACACAACCACAATCAGGAAGGGCTGGAGGCATATGAATAAATATGTCTCCTGAGTCAGTTGAGTAAGAGCAAGCCTACGCTGACTCCACAACTTAGATAAAAGTTAAGTCTCAAAATAAGTCGGTACCAATGACATAATCCAAGACATGACTCTACCTAGGACGTATCTTCATAGTCGAGACATGCGATAAATATCATGTATCTCAAGATACGAAGACAGAAGAATGAGACGAGATACTCGCCAAATATGTATAACCCAAAGAAATAAATAAGTCTGGAAGAAGAATAGGATAGTACCTACCACATGACCATCCTCGGCCAAAACCTGCTCTAACATACTAAACTCTGCCTGCCCATGCCTCGAAACTGCTGCTCTAACCGGCTGCTGGCCTTGCTGCCTCTGGGCCTGGACCTGCACATACTGCTGAGGCCTCTGCTGTTGGAATGTTCGGGACTGCGCTGGTAAATGCCTCTGAGTCTGCTGATGCTGAACCGGTACCTGAGCCTTATACTGCTGGACTACCGGGGTAGCCGATGGAATTGGATGTACTGAGGAAGAACTAGCCCTCCGTGGACAAGATCCCATCATATGGTCTGAAGCTCCACAGACCAAACATAACCCATGTGCCCTACGGTACTCAGAAAGAACGTGCCCAGGCTTCCCGCAATGAGAACATCCAATAGATGAAGACGACCTCTGCTGCTGAGGTTGCATCTGAGATGACTGCTGAAAGGAAGCTGCTGGAACTGCTCCTCTAGGTGATCCAATCTCCAATGTCCTAACTGCTGGTGCTGGTGCTAACGACTGGGTAGAAGATCCCCTCTGAATGTGAGGCCTCTTCTGACCTCCGACTCTATCAACGATCCTCTGCGAGGTGTACTCATGCCTCCTCGCCGCCCTCATCACTGCATCAAAAGTCTGGAACTCATGCTGCTCAACTGCCAGTATGATCTCCAGATGAAGCCCCTGCTGGAACCTCCTCGCCCGGTCCAACTCGGTCGCCACTAAGGAAGGGGCAAACCGACTGAGCCTGCTAAACTCTGCCGCATAGCCGTCAACGGTCCTGCTCATCTGCCGCAAGCCAATGAACCTCTACTGTAGATCATAACGCGATACCGCATCAAAATAGCGAGTCTGAAACCTCTCGCTAAAATCAGCCCAGGCTACTGGTGCCCTAAGAGACACCTCATGAGCCGCCCACCAGTCGCGGGCCAAATCCAAGAGCTGCAACCTGACAACTGCCACACGCTCCCTAGCCGGAATCCCTGCCGCCTCCAGAATGGCCTCAGTATCCTGAAGCCACGCATCAGACGCAATAGCATCCTCTGTACCATAGAAGTACGGGGGATGGAGACGCCTGAAGCTGCTCGCAGAATTGTAGACCTGAGCACCACCTCTGTCCAAAGCCGTTTGGACAGAATGGGTGAGAACATCACTCTGACGCTGCTGCGACGCCATGAGATCTCTCAGAACATCCACCAGTGCTTGAACAACACCCTCTGGCTGCTCTGGCTGAACTGGTACTGCTGGCTGAACAGGAGGAACTGGCGATCCTGCCATTCGGTCCACTCTAGACTCTGCTCCCGAATGCTGATGATGCTCCTCCTGAACTGAAAGAACTGGCGGAAGCTGACCCGCCATAGCTGGGATACGGATAATCTGATCGGAAGGACCAGGAACAGTGCCCCTAAAAGTTTAAGGACACAAGGATTAAGTCGAGGGAACAGGAAAGATCAACGATCAAGGCAGATACCAGGTCAAATATCAAGGGTAGAGAGTAATACAAAGGATATCAATGGAGAAGAAATTGTGACTGAGATAACTACCAGCAACCCCCACATATTTGATAAATCAGACCTGCATGGGCCACCACTAAAACCTATGTCACGCCCCAGAACCAGAAAACTGGCAAGTAGGGACGGACAAGGCCAGCTACGTATAGCAAAGTACTCCAGTACTCCGAAACAACGTATAAGCTGTATAGATGGGGGTCACTGCTACAAACCAACAGTCAATCCTAGGTCACATGATCCTAGATATCTCAGTCTCAGACAAGAAGTAAAGTACAAGAATATGATCATCATGCATATAAGACAGTAAAGCGTCCCAAACCATAATATATAGATGATCATGAAGCTAGTAATACAAAATAAAGAACTAGCAAGACTAAGTAATACATGATCAGCTCTAGCTGCAGTCTAGAAATATAACATCATGTCTAAGCCCGTAGGCCAAATGTCAAGTCCAAAACACGAGCTAAACACGTGCTCGGTGGCTAAACGCCTCAAAAGAATATGTACAGAAGAGAGTGGGTAAGAGAAAGAACACCCACTCAAGTCCCCTGGTGCTCCGGGTGGTCACCATCGAGAGGAAGGTCCGAAAGATCCTCGGGCTCCTCAACTAGATCTGGTCAATACAAAACCAGTAGGATCAGAACCCCAATAGCAAGTACCATAAAGGAAGCCAAACTTATGAACTAAAACCAGCATGCAATTCATAGCAATGGATAGAGATATAAATAAGTAAAAGCAAATCGAGACTCGTGCGCTACCAATGCACTTATCCCGAGAATAGGAAAGACAATGAGTAAAGCAACATGTAGCATAAGGTAAATGACATGTGACAGAATGTAAACTGTGTACATGTAAGGAAAAGGAAACATGTGAACATGAAAGATAAACTAGACATGTGAGCATGTTAAGTAGTCGGGACATGTGAGCATGTTATGTAACTGGAGCATGTGAGCATGTGATGAAGCCGAGCATGTAGTGGAAAGAATAGCATGTGAGGAATGACAGGAAGCTAAGTACTACAATAAGATAAACTAGAGCAAGACTAGACTAGACAAGAATGGACTCCATCCATCAATCACGGCCAAGCAATGATTACGGCTTGATACTTTAGCTAACTAGGGTTGTCACAATCCTAATTACTAACAAATGCAAGTCTGAGAATTCCAAGTCCAGCACCTGCCTGCTACTACCTGAGTGGTCCAAGCCAACAAGAAAATAAGTATAGCAGACACACTGCAGTAAGATACATGTGTCCTAAAGAGGTGCCCCACTCGACGGTGTGCTGGAAGAGTGCTCATCATGACAGATAGCTCCAAATCCCATGTATATATATATATAATGCCAAGACCAAAGGGGCAACAGGTAACTGGGAAATTCTCAATGATCTAAGTATTCAAGCTTGTTGTTTAGTCCTTAACATTTTCTTGTTGGATTCCGGGTGTGGCATTTCGCAGAATCCATCCTAGACATGAGACATGCAAGACTGGACAAGACAAACAAGATTGTGCACTACAACAAGCCACAACAAGATATGATAATATCAAGGCAAGAGTGCGCTACGACGAGCCACTATCAAGAAGCTAGACATGTACTAGAATCAAGAGTGCGCCATGACAGGCCACTATCATGTAAGCAAGAAAAAGACATGTTCAAGAGTGCACCACGACGGGTCACTATCAAGTAGGCAAGAAGGACATGGCAACAATTATCATAGCTTGTAAGAAAGAATCTATCAAAAGACATATAATGGCATGTGAGAAACAATAATTAAAGTTAAGTACATCTCATAGAAAATGATTGAAGGTGTGCTAGTATCAAGTCTATATAGGGTGTACAATCATTCTCTAACTAAGCAAGATCATCTTATCATGTTAAAAAATCATTATTGTCGAAGAAATTATCAAAAACGGACAAAAACGGGCAAAAAACGGGCAAAAACGGACTAAAACAGCATAAAACGGCATACCGGCGGTATACTGCGGCATACCGGCGGTATACCGGACTAAAGACAGTAAGTTTCTGGTGCCAAAAATGGCATACCGGCGGTATACTGTGGCATACCGGCGGTATACCATTTTTCCAAACAGCAACAAAATCCAGATTTTTGCTAAAACTTGTTTCGGCCATAAAAACTTCGTTTTAAATCGAAATTCGGACTTTTAAAAATCAAAATTGAATAGAATTGAATTTCCTACAACATGGAACTATTAGATCTCACAAATTCAAAGATTTGATAGATCAATATCTCAAAATACTCCAAAATAGGGGTTTTCGGAACACTGAAACGAGTCCCGATTGCCACCAAACTCAAAATCCATGTATACTAGCTAGGTAAGGACCTCATATATGTATATGTGACCAAGATCCATGATGGTAACACTAGTATCACTCTTGATACCAAATTTTCTACTAAGTCAATATCGGGTTTTCATAGAAAATTAAATCTTGTTTAAACAAATTTTGGAAACATGCATATATACGAGAATCATTAGGAAAACATATTTAACAAAATTAGTTTAGAAAGATTCTAAGCATTTAATACCAAGGAAAACAAAATGATGATGAAACACTATTGTTCAAGAATTTGGCAAGATATACTTGCCTAGGTTAAGCTCCAAGCCTAATCTTCTACTCCACCACCAAGAGGGGTACGAAACCACACTCTAGGACTCAAGGCCAAGCTCTTGGCAAGCTCCAAGGAGGAGAGAAGGGAAGAAGAAATAAAAAGAGAGTGAAGAGAATGAAAAGAGAGAGGAGAGAGAAAGTAAAATGATATATATAGAAGGGGGAATTAATCTTAGCCGTTGGATCATGATCCATGTGAAAGTCTAGGTCAATCATGGCCATTCAAACAAAACCAATTGTCCATTGGATAATAGAGTGTATCTATACTATTCACTAAAATATCTAAGCACTATTCACGAAAATATCTAAATACTATTCACAAAAATATCTGAAACACTATTCATAAAAATATCTGAAATTGAAAATATCTAAAATGTAGAAAATCTGTCTGGATGATATGCCGTCGGTATACTCCGGTATATTGGCGGTATGCCGGCCAAGAAGAAAATCTATAAGTTTAGGAAAATTTTAAGGCATTACGAAAATCAAGAAAATACGAAATATACTACAAAATACGTATCCGTATATAAATACCGATACTGTGAGACGAGTCTCACACTAATCCTTAGCCATAATGCGTTATTGACCAGGTTGGCATCCGTGCAGCGCGGATAGCGAGCCCCGTTGCACGTGCCCGTCATACCTGTCGCTAACCATTCTTTTCTTTCTTTCTTATCTTTCATTCATTCTTTCTTTTCTTTCTTTCTTTCTTTTACTTGTTCGTTCGTTCATTGATTCATTCACATATTCATTTATTTACTTATTTATTCATTCATTTATATATTTTACAACTCCCTGTGCGGGAGTCGCCTTGGCGACCCATCGGTCCCGTAGCCTTTCAATATTGCTATACTCTACTCGGAACGACTATGTCGATAGTCTTTCCATTTCATTGTTGCAAACCATTCATTGTTTCATTATTGAACGCATAGGAAACTTGAATGTCAGCTTGTGCCTTAGCACGAGCGTGGAGCACGGTGCGAGGGTTTTTACATTTTTTATATTCTTTTCCATATTCTATACAAGCATACAAGATGGGATTATTCCCTTAGCTAGGTGTGTTGAGTCATTTATTAGCATGCGCGTGTTATCGCCTAGCAATTTTAGCAATAGTATCTGTAATGTTATGTGTCTAGGCTAAGCAAAGACGGGTTCATCGGAGCCACCCACCTTAGCGATGTTCGCATCGGTCGAACGATACTCCGAGCGCACATTTGCAAGTCTAAGTCTGGATTCCTCTTGACGGGCCAATGTAAGCCTTGTATTGATTCTTCATCAGGTCGATGCCAACTCTTCCGGTCGACGGCTCGTTCGAGTCGTTGCACTTGCCATTTGAATCGGCGTTCTGCTAGGGCGGAGCGGGTCATTTCAATCCTTCCGGATGGAAAATAGTACTGGTGGGAGAACGGTTGGGTGGCATCCCAAGGCATTGGCGGCGGAAAAAGGGAAAGAAAAAGTTATCGACTTAGGGGACTAGGATATATGTTCCTTCCCACCTAGTGTCGCCCCATGGTTTCAGGGGATGTCTCCTCGCCCTGTGGGGAAGTCCTGGGCTGACATATGTAAACTAGTTGGACCCAAATGCCCAGCCGTATGGAGTACGTGCCACCTAAGAAGGTCAGAAGTGGCTTTCGAGCCTCGTTCCCTGCGGATGAGATAACGAAGGTGACAGCTTTGTGGGATAACACATTGGTCCTGTACGTGCTGGGGAACAAGCCCTTCTATAGACAGATCCGGGTGTATACGACACGTGTTTGGCAACCTAAAGGAAGCATGAAGATATTTGCCAGAGAGAATAGTTTCTACTATGTGAAGTTTAGGCTGGCGAAAGATGTCACCAAGATTATCCAGGGAGGGCCTTGGACGTTTGATGGCAGGCTGATAATTCTGAAAGAGTGGACTCCAGAACTGCGGTGTGAGAAAGAAGTCCTTAATGCTATCCATATTTGGATCCGCTTTCCAGAGTTCCCAGTCAGGTATTGGAGTATCCCTTTGCTCATGAGGCTCGCCAGCTTGGTGGATAAACTGATCAAGGCTGATGATGCTACAACATTTCGGTCAAGGCTGATGTATGCTCGAATGTTCATGGAGATCAGGGTCGGTGGAGAGCTATCGAGCTTGTTAGAGTATGAAGTCCCATTTGGAGAGGTTCTAACCCAAAAAGTTGAGTTTGAATGGGTTCCACCTTCCTGTTCGCATTGTGCCTGTTTTGGGCACCTCGCTAATACTTACTATTTCGGAGGACATAAGACGGTGACCCCACCAGAGCCAGCTGAGGAACCTGGAACATACAGGGTGATGGAGACTGCTAGTGGGGATGAGAGAGCCGAGGAGGTCCTGTAGGAGGGGGGCCGACTAATGGAGGATACCAGTGGGCTGAGTCTGATTATCTGATCACCGCAGATAGAGCCCACAAGTAGGGCTATGGTGACTATCCTGCCTCAGTCGGTACACCCCAGTAGGGCTATGATCACTTTCACCGCTCAGAGGAGTATGGTTACCAGAGGCATGTCGGCATCGGGGCGAGAGCATAGAGGAGATTGAGGTACTTTCGAGGAGAGAGTGTATAGCAGGAAGAGACATGCTAGCCCCCTATGCGACGGGCACCCCAGGGGGAAGGGCCGGTCACTTGGCCACTGTAACTCCCTAAGCCCATTTTCGTGTATTTAAAATTATTGAGTTTCTCTAAAAAGAATTTTCTTTTTTTGTTTAATCTTAAGTAAATGTATTATATTGAATTTTGTTAGTGAAACGTTTTTCAATTTTAGATTTATCTTAGAAATCTTGATTTACTTAATTTAGTAATTAATTATTATTAATGAATTATTGCATTATTATTCCTAATATTTTGTTGCTTAATTAAACTAATTACAGTAATTAGTGATGAGGATTTATTCACTAATTTTGTAGTTAGTTTCAATAATTTGTTGGAATTTATAGTAGAATCTTTTTGAAAATTGTTGGAGAAAATATTTAAATTTTCGAAATCCATTTTGAAACTATTTGATTTGAAAATCTGTTTCTATTTGAAAATCTGTTAAACTATCTTTTGAAAACTGTTGGAGGGAAATGTTTGGATTTTGTGATCTGTTTGAATATTTGAAAATCTATTTGAATGTCAAAAATCTGTTGAATATTTAGTTAACCTCTAACTAATTCCGTACAGTAGTACACTATTGCCCCCAGATCTACCCTTATTTACCTACACTGTCATTGTACAAAGACCCTAGATCTATAGTTATTTACCATAATTGCTACTCCCTGCACACACACGCACACATATTATTATTTTATTATTTAAAGGCACACATTTCAATACTTTCTGACATCAGTTCTGACATACTCTCTCTCTGCAGTCTTTCTCTCTCTACTCTCTCTACTCTCTCTTTCATCACTCTTTTCTCTCCTCTGTCCCGGCCATCCCCGACCGAGCACCACCACCCTCGTCGGAGTCCGACTTTTCCACCACCACCATCATCGCAGAGCACTCCGGCCACCGAGCTTCTCCGCCGACCGCCGAGCTTCCTCGCCGACACTGCAGGAGGCTTGAGCCCCGAGAGTTCTTCGACTGCAGAGCTCCCTCGACTCACGTGTCGTCTCGATCGGAGAGTTGCACCTCGAGATCCCCGCGCCTTCTAGAGAACCACGCCGACGCTTCGACTCCTGTGTCTCAACCACCACGCCACCGCAGTTGAGATTTCTGCCACAGCTGACCGAATCGACGTCGCCTAACCGCCGTGGTCTGCCGTCGGAGAACTTCGTCGACCTAGATCTGCGCCGACCTAGTTCGACGCAGAGCCGCCGCTGCCTGAGCTGCTCGTGGCCATGGTTCTCCGCTCACCGGGATCGACATCCCCGCTGTACTTCGAGGTGAGCGTTCGCCTCTCCCTCTCGAACCCCTTTTTCTTTCTTGCTTGTCTCTGGAGTTTCTAGATTGGGTTAGGATTTCATAGTCAGGAGAAGAAGTAGAACCTAGATCTAGGGTTTTGGATCATAGAGAAGAAGGAAGTGAGCCATGGTTGTTGTGGGCTGAAGTTTGGTTAGGAGGAGTGAAGAATGAGGAGAGAGGAGGTTGATCGGTTGGAACAAATAAAGTATGGGTGAAAAATGGGAGAGGCCGGCTGTGTGTGAGAGGAAGGAGAAGAATTTTGGGCGATTGAGTATAAGTGAGCTGAGAAGAAGAAGAGTACGATTTTTGTTAGCTGGGATTGAAGTCTCTGTGTATGGGTTTTGTTTAGTGAAGAGTGGGTCGGGTCACATATTTGAGTGTTGGGCTGAGTGCATGCCATTAATGGTGGAGAGAGAGAGTCTTATCTCTCTTTCCTTGATATTTCTTATTTCCTTGGTTAGAGAGCTACAGCAGTGACTCTTCGGAATTCGAAGAGTCGTAGTGTACGTTGGGAGATTAGTTTATTGGGTTCGGCTAAGCCGATTAATTGGAAAATGGGTACATATTATAGCAGGGGGAATTAGACTAGTATGGGGTAAAGTGTTGAGTTGTTTTATGTAATTGTTTTCTGTAGTTAATAAAGCTGGGCTGGGTCGGTTTGACTGTCAATATTTGGGCTAAACTTTAACAATAGGCAGTAACAGTCGAGCTGGGTTGTGGCCAAGAGGATATGGGTTGGAGTTTAATTTGTTGAGCAGCAGTATTATTATAATTCTGGGCTGAGTTATGGGCTTACTGTTTTATAATTTTCATGTTATAATTCCTGTTATAAATAGTAATCAATATTTAATATTTTTTTTAAAAGAATATTGTTACCATTTTATCATTAGTTGTAGTTACTATTATAAATGTTCATTAAATAATTTAATTATTATTATTAATATTGTAACAGTTTAGTCATAGTTATAGCTTATAATGAATATTTTAGCATGCTTCATTTTAAATGCTTATTAAGATATAGTTTATAAAATTAAATGTTATTTTGTATAACTAAAATTATATACAATACTTGTCTTGCTAATAAAAGTTGGTAGCATATATCATATTGATATCATTTTCTTAAGTAGGTTTTTGATTAAATATTCTAAATAATAAATGTTAATTTCTTGTTAAATCATATTATTATTATTTTATCTTGTTGAAATTATCTATGTAGTTAATAATATTTGATTAGCTAGTAAATATTTAGTTTAATTTTGTTTACTAAATATTTTTCTAGAAAATGTTCTATTGTTTTCTAAATAAATTCTTTACTAGATATAGCTTAAAACATTACTTTGATTAGACTATAATATTTTTCTAAATATTATTAGCTAGAATATTATTAGCTAGTTAGTAATCATGTAAATAGTTTAATGAATATTTTGTCATTATAGCTAAAGTATTTTACTAGTATCAAGGTTGTATATATTTTCTAAAAAGTGGTTTGGTTAGCTAATGTTTTTATTATAAACCCTAACAAAATTGTACAAAATATAACAGGTGATTTACAACCATGCAATACTACTCTCGTGCAACCAAACCGAGGCAAGTACACTGACTCGACTTATACTTTGTACTTCTGTCTCACATTCATGTGCCATGTTCTCATATCGGACACGAGATACACACGATTGCCTTGTACACTGTTCATTGCTTGCGAGTCATTGTTTATTGCGGGGATTGGGGGAAATATTAGCTTTTGTGTGACCACACCCAACATAGGTATTGTGGATAGCCTAATCGTACACTTCACGTACGATGAAGCCGGACCTTGTAGAATTGATTGACTCATTGACTCATTGATTGATTGTGCTCCCTAGCCGGTCACACATTAGTTTAATATTTCAAATTGTCACACTTGTATATTGATTGTCATGTTCATTACCTTGTACATTGATAGCCGTGTTCATTGTCTAGCATATTGATTGTCGTCCATTGCCTGTAGTTTCACATTTCATTTCTGGTACCGTAGTTTTATTTTTATTTCTGGTATTCTGGTTCACCTTGTATTCTGTACCACAGATTATATTGTATATTGTCTTGTCGGGGTTGTACTTTGCTCTTTTTCTGACAGGATACATTGTAGGTGAGCGTGAGGCAACATGGAGCATGTGATTGCACTGGATATTACAACATTTCTTTTATTCATTTTTTGGAGATTGTATTTTGATATTCATTATTGTATATTTATTTTATTTGACCGGATTTGTCTCCGGCTGATTTTTTTACTAAAAATGACTTGATAGATATTGGTGATTTTTTGGGAACGTTATAAAAGTTGTGTTGTTTACATTACATTGTGACTTGGAGTTTTTCTTAGTATTGTACAGCTTACTTCGTCGTATCGACGAAGGCTGGGCGTGTCTGATTCGTATCCGATTATTCGGGAGCGGGTCGTAACAGCCACGGTGAGCCGCTTTGTGTGGACAACCCGGCTTGGGCCCTGATGATCTTCCAAACGGTAAAACAACATCCCAATATGCCTGTGTTGGAGGAGGACATGGCATTGACAGACATGGTACTATCCTCGGGTACTGGTCCAGAAGGTGTTCAGGGGAACCACCATCTTAATAATTAATGGCGATAATCTCCTGGAACGTCAAGGGTGCGTGCTCCTTAGGGAGATAGAGAGAGATGTGAGGTCCTACGCAGAGGGAAGTGTGACATCTCTGTATTGCTGGAGACTAAGATTAAAGGAGAGAAGACACTATTCTGACAGATTACCCCTCATTGGGCCCAACTTCACAATCTAGCGCTGTGTGACATGGCTAGGATCTGGGTCAGATGGAATAGCAACAGCTGGAACGGGAATATGGTCTTGATGATTGAGCAGTTGATAGCAGTCTCCCTTTCCAATAAAGGTGGTTTCAGGTTCTTGCTAGGGGCAGTCTATGGCCACAATGACATGCGGCACCGGGAGGGCCTTTGGCGGGATATCGCTAAAGTGGCTGCTACTGCTGACTCACTGCATCTTTCGTTGCTCCTGATGGGTGATTTCAATTCTCTCCTTCACCGAAGGGAGAAGCTGGGAGGCAGACCTGTTCCAGATCCGATCCTGTACGATTTTCAGATGTGTCTTCTTTAGTCGGTCTTCAGGGCTTGAAACGATTGGGGCACATCTGGACTTGGCATAATAATGTTGTTACCAACAGAGTTGCTTGTCAGCTGGACAGAGCTTTGGAAAATAGGAAGTAGTTCCGGTACTTCCCAAATTATGTGGCAGAGGGTCTGGCTACTGGGACGTGCGATCATTCCCCTATCAGGGTCGGCTTCACAGAGCGACCTACCTGGAAATCGCGGTCTTTCCGGTACAACAACAGCTGGTTTCTCTCTGGAGGTTACGCCGAGGCGGTAGGAGAGGGTCTACTTAGCCAGCAAGGGGGAACAGCTTAGTTCCGTATTGTTCACATCCTCAAGCGTACAAAAAAGGCTATTCGGAGTTGGGTGAAGAGAATGTCCAAGCCCTCCTTGGATGACAAGGAGGTGGAACTCAGGACCATCCAGAACTCCATGCAAACTGATATACTGGATGAGTCTTTAGCGGCACGGAAGAAGGATCTGATTGGGGAAGTCAACATCTTCCGACTGCAGAAGGAGATTAGTGCGGTCCAGCGCGCTAAATGCTCATGGCTCAAAGAAGGGGACCAATGCTCCAAGTTCTTCTATGATGTGATCCGGACCAGACAATATAGAAATAGTCTCTTCCATCTACTTGATGGTGGGGGTAAACTGGTTGGAGAGCCGTCAAATATCCAAGGAGAGACTGTCAGGTATTACTCAGAGCTATACTTTCAGACTGACTATCTTTCTGTGTTTTCGGATATTATTATAAAGAAACCGGTGACTCCCTATGGGAATAGCCAGTTACTTGTGCCGGTCACTATGGAGGAGGTGGAGGCTATCATCAAGAAGGCGGATCCCAACAAGGCTCCGGGGCCGGATGGCTTCAGCAGTAGGTTCTATAAATTCTACTGGGATGCCCTGAAGGTACCGATGCTAGAGGTGGTCCATGAGTTCTTCTCTGAGGGAAAGTTGCTGAAGGAGCTTAATCATACCTTTCTGACCCTCGTGCCGAAGAAAGAAGGAGCGACCTCGCTGGCGGACTTTCGGGCTATAGCGTGCTGTAATTATCTTTACAAAATAATTACGCACCTTATGTGCCGACTCATGGAGGAGATTATGCAGGACTTGGTCTCTCCGAACCAGGCGGCCTTCATAAAGGGGAGATCGATTGCTGAGCACAGTCTTCTGACATATGAGATGGTGAGAGGGTTCAATAAACCAGGAGGGAAGAAGGCGTATGTGAAGCTGGACTTGAGGAAAGCCTATGACATGGTCAATAGGGAATTCATGTTCCACCTGATGCTAGCCATGGGATTCGATGAGCAATGGGTTGCGAGGATTAGGGAGTGCATCTCGACCCTAACCTTCTATGTACTCATCTAGGGTACTCCGTATGGGTTCTTCTGCAGCAATCGAGGACTCCGACAAGGCGATCCCTGTCTCCTTACTTATTCACACTTGTCATAGAGTACTTCACCTGCCTGATGGATAAGGTGGTTCATAGTGGGAGGTTGGTCCCATTGTTTAGGAGGATTGAGCCTCATGTTACTCATCTCATCTATGCTGACGACCTCCTGGTCTTTCTTCACCCCTTTATGGGAGGAATAACCACGATCTCTGAGATTATGGGAGAAATGGAGGCTCTTACTGGGCTCCAAATGAACCGAGAGAAGAGTCGTATCTACTTCAGCTCCTTATGCTCTCTGAAGGAGGAACGAGCGAAAGCTTTGGGAGTTAAGAGAAGCAATCTCCTGGTGAAATATCTAAGAGTACCTCTGATAGTAAATTATGCTACGAGAGCGGGACGTGACATCCAATTTCTAGGAGTTTTTGTGTCAGAATTGTGTCCTTTGGAGTTTTCATTGGGAATCCACTCCAAATAGGTATAACCATTTCTCTATTGCATTTTCCCTTCCATTTTTTTTAGATTTGCATTTAGGATCACCCCCAATGCATGTATCTCCATTAGGAACAATTTAGAGGCTCATTTGAGTCCTCTTTAGGAAGTTGGTTTAGTTTTGTTGTCCCCATGGAGAGATTTCCATTAGAGGCACACCATGTGTTTGGTTTTGTGCCCAATCGGCTAAGTTGGTTTCTAATTTCAGATTTTTAGATGTTAGTGGGTAGATTAACCATGGTTAGGATGGTTAGACTTGTTCTCATTTGGATACCAATGTTTGAATCTATGTATATTAGCTTACAACTCCTATTTTTATGTAGCAATATCAAATTTATAGGTATATTTGTGTTGTGGAGTGTTTTTAGTGTATTTGTACATATAGTTATATATATTGTTATATTGGTAATTTGAGAGAGTGTGTGGGTTGGCTTGTGTGTTGAATGGACGAGAAGAGAGTGTGTGATATTGTGTGTTGATGTGTGTATAGTGTGAGAGGGAAGGGATTCATTAGAAGAGGATGTAGTGTGTGAGTGTTGATTATATATGTAATGATGTGAGTTAGTGTAGTGAGTGTTATGCGTGTTTGATATTATGAATGAATGAATTAAGGATAAATGGATGGATGAGTGAATTAAGGAATGAATGCAAGTAGAAGAAGAAGAGAGTGCAGCAGCAGCTGCAAGAAGAAGAGGGGGAAGCAGCAGCTGCTGTGAGGGAGAAGAGATCAGTAGCAGCAAGTGAGGGGGGCTGCTGCCCCCCACAGCATAGCAGCATCAGCAGTTCAGCAGAGAATTTCTGTCCCCACAGCACAGAACAGTAGCAGCAGCAAGGGGCTGTACTAGGCAGCCCCCTTGGCACCCCCTTGACACCCCTATTCCCCCATGTGTGTGCCTATGTGTGTGTGAGTGAGATATGGGTTAGAGTGTTAAATAGATGTTAGTATTGTTATATGTTAGAAAGTTAGGATGGTATGTTAGTTTGTTAGAGTATAGTTAGTAATTGTTAGATAGTGTATTGGTATAAGTTAGTATGTTTTAGAGTTAGAGTTAGATTTCATATATTTGAGTTAGGATACTTGGTATCTTGAGATACCAAGTAGTATATTAGGATAAGATAGTGGGTATCCAAGATAGTATATTAGGATAACTTAGAGGGTAAATAAGGAGTCTAAGATTTTGGTAAGGTATTGGGTTACCTTGACAAGGTAATGTGAGATATCTTAGGATTAGATTACCTTTACCAAGGTAAATGTGCATTACCTTTACCAAGGTAATGAGTTTACCTTATCATGAGGTAAGGTAAATGGGTTTACCTTTACCAAGGTAATTTGGTTTACCTTGTCATAGGGTAAGGTAAGGGTAGATAACTAGTATGGGTTTACCTATTAGATATCTATAGTATTAGGTAGCTAGTGGCTAAGATATGGTTAGCTAGTAGTTTAGAGTAGACACTAGATATATAGGAAGGGTATTGAATTTAAGGTTGTGGTTTATCTAAGTTAAGGTAATGACTTCCAACCAAGGTATTGGTATTGGGATACCAATATGGATAGGGTATTAGGATATCTTGGTATGTAATGGTTATGAATAGGGTGTTTGACTTAGAGTTGACCCCATTTGACCATGGTTGACTGTTTTGACTCAAAGTCAACCAAAAGTCAACACTTGGCCTAGAATTGATTAGAACTTGACCATAGTACCAGTTGACCAAAAGTCAACTGTGAGTCAACCTTTAGACTAAGCTGGCCTAGAGTGGACTAGTAGTTGATCAGAGTTGACCAGTTGACCAAAAGTCAACTGTGAGTCAACCATTGATCCAGTTTGACCTAGAGTGGACTAGGAGTTGACCAGAGTTGACCAAAGTTGACCAGTTGACCAAAAGTCAACTGTAAGTCAATCCTTGACCTAGATTGACCTGGTTTGACTTGGTTGACTTGCCTTAACCTTGTTTGACTTAGATTGACCTAGTTTGACTTTGTTAGGCCTAGTATGACTTAGATTGGCTTAGTTTGATCTAGTTTGACCTTGTTTGGCTTGGTGTGACTTAGTTTGGCTTAGTGTAACTTAGTATGACTGAGTTTGACCTAGATTTGCGTAGCCTACACTAGAAATTATGCCATACACTGTTAAACCTTATTTTAACTTGTATATCTCATCTTTAGGTCTGTGACATATTCTTGGGTTTTACAAAAATTCTAAGAGTGTGAAGCAAATTACCAGAGAATTCTTGCGGATGGTTGCAGATCCATGAATAAAGCAATTGAAGATTTAATGCCCAACATAGTTCATCGAACGTGCTCATGGCATATCCTAAACAATTCAACCAAACATGTACACCAAGATGGTTTTACAAAAGAATTGAGTAGATCCAATGTACGTATCGAGAATGAATTAGTCTAGACTCAAAGCAAGAGTTACATCCCGATGAGGACGATTATCATGCGGGAGCGTTGACATGGTGATTTCATGTCCAAAATAGATAATCGATTTACAGGAGATTGGGGGCGTGACATATAGTTGTGCTAGACGACCTTGTGATTGAATACATAAATTATGTTAAACGACTTAAGAAATATGGTATGAGAATTACGGTCTAGTGACAAATCGTGTTGTGGTGTACTTGACTTGGATATGATGGATAGGTGGATTCAAACATGTTTAAAGAAATAGACTACGTGAATTGCTAGTTTGGACGTATGATATTGATATATCGAGAAATTGGTTGAGCAGAACTTACCATAGGATGGCTTTGCTGAACGACTCGGACCCCTTGGACTAAACGTTACAAATGCGAATATGAAAAATCTATGCTCGAAGTTTAGAAATTGGATGATGCGAGCTTGGATAGAAAATTTCGTACTATCAACTTTAATTTATCCTTAGGATTGGGGTTAGTGTTGATATTATTGTTTGAGAACGGTGTTTCCAATACTGACGTTGACTTTAGTCTGGAGAGATGACGTAGCGGTTAGTGAAGACATCCATGTCTCGAGAAGTAGCATCGGTACGATTGATCTTGAGGATTGATAGAATTGGATAATAGTATTGGTGGATAAAATGATTCAATTATGTGGAGACACCACTCACGAGGATTGATTGAAATGCAAGTAATTTGGGGATGCCTTAAATATGTGCATGATCCAACTAACTGATACGTTGAATTCAAGTGAGACTAAAGGAACGAGAAGGTATCGAGGATTTTAAAATCGTGTGTTTCAAAGAAAATATTGATGGTAGTGCGATCGTTGGATTCGAAATAAACTTGAATATTGATTGATCGGATGGTTTGCCTTAGAACTAAGTTGTCCGTGTGCGCGACGAGTATAAGTTACCCTATGTTTGAGATATAGTTGTTCGAGGTAAAAAATAAATAAGGTGCGAGCATGGCTCGGATTGAAGAAACACATAGGAGTGTGTGCGAGAACCATTGAATGCTGAATCAAGTAGTAAGTCGATGAGTGTGTACTCAGTAAGTTTCGAGGATGAAACTTTTTCTGAGTGGTGTGTTATGTAATGTCTCGTCCCGCTCAGTCCAATCGGAGGAATAGAAACACAACGACATTTGGACTTAACCATGCAACGGCTTGGTCGAAGTTCCGCTCGGTCGAGGCAACTCCTCGCTCAGATGGGTGGCTTCTGTGAACTTGCCTCAGCTTGGCCTTCACAATAATAATTGGATATTTTCAATTGCACTGAGTAGGTATACTAATAAAAGAGACGAACCGACGTAACTAAAGAGTATTATCCCGTATTGAGTCAAATGAGTCTAGAACATAGAATGATCACTACAAGAAAATGTAGTATTTATGGCGCACAATTTACGGCGCGCAGTAGCTGCACGTTGTAAATGATACCCTTTTACAGCGTACAAATATGTGTGCCATAAAAGAGTTGTTTTTTTGCCTCTTTTACGGCGTATTTGACATGCACGCCGTAATTGAAGACTCATTTACGGCATGCATTTTTGTGCGTTGTAAATTGAAGACTCATTTACGGCATGCATTTTTGTGCGTTGTAATTGAAGACTCATTTACGGCAGGCATTTTTGTGCGTTGTAATTGAAGACTCATTTACAACATGCATTTGTGCACGTTGTAATTGAAGACTCATTTACGACAAGCATTTTTGAGTGTTGTAAATAATTGTAATTGTTTATTAAAAATTTAGTTTCCCTCTCAAATATTTCAGGTAAAAAATAAAAATAAAATAAAAATAAAAAGAACAAAATATTATAAAGCAACAACAAAAATCTTAAAAAAAAAAGAAAAAACAAGAAAACAATAAAAAACAATAAAAACTAAAAAAAAGCAAAATAACAAAATACAAAAAAAAACAAAAACAAAAACAAAAACAAAACAAAAACAAAAACAAAAACAAAAACAAAAACAAAAAAAACAAAAAAACAAATAAAGCAAAAAAAAAAGAACAAAAAGAACAAAAAAACAAAAACAAAAAAAAAACAAAAAAAGACAAAAAAAGCAACAATAAAACAAAAAACAAAAAAAAACAAAAATCATTCTTAAAAAAATAAAAAAAAGGAAAACTATTTTATTTTTTCTAAACAAATGAAAACAAGAATAAAAAACTAAAAAAACCAAAAAATAAACAATAAATAAATAAGAATTTTAAAATATATATAGTATAAAAAAATTATATTCTTAAGGGATATAATGATAATATTTTGAGGATAAATTATTTATTGGAATATGTCATTGGAATATGTCCAATTTTTGAAAACAAATCTTTATGTTTTCATTCAAGCTTTCATTTCCCTCTATACACTTTTCATTCAAAATTTTCTTTCCCTCTTATAAATTCAAATTTTCCTTTCCCTCTTTTTCATTCAAGTTTTCATTTCCTTCTTTTCATTTAAATTTTCATTTCCCTCTTTTTCATTCAAAATTTTATTTTCCTCATAAAACTGAACCTGGTACAAGAGAGAGAGGACTCTCATAATTTCTAACTCTCATCCCTCTCTAAATCAAACTCCTCAATGCAATTGCAATTTCTCTCCCTCGAAGGGCCCTTCGATCTCGTCGAGGGTGAAGGAACGATCCACCACGTGGTGGGATAGCTGCAACCACCCGGACTTCCAGGAAGCTGAGTTCCGGTCGGGGCCTTCACCGACGTCTGCATCGGTTGGCCCAGGTCGATGCCGGACGAGCAGGTCCTCGAGAAGTTGGCATTGTCCAGCGCACGACCGTCGGGACGATGAAGGATACGTGGGTCGTCGGCAGCACAGGGTACCCGCTGATGGACTGGACGCTGGTGTCGTACGCGCGGTGTGATAGACGGCATCAGCTCCCGTCTCTGAAGGTTCCTGCTCAGGGAATTCATGCCCGAAGCCACCCACGGCAAAGAAGCCGGCAACCAACAACTCGTCGTCTCTGCTCTAAAACTCCTGGGACGGCCACACCATCAACGCCTACCAACAAATGAAAACAATAAGTTATAATTAATTAGCAATTTTAATTTAGTAAATCATTTATATATATATATACTAACCATTCGACCAACCCTATTTTTTTGATGGGTTTAATATGCGTTTAATGTGCCACTCCTATCTATATTTGCAAAGACGAGATGTCTCCTACATAATAGAGGAACTGAAGCAATGCTACTACACCCTTGAGAAGGGCTATAACTCCATGCCAATCAACCTGTCGGGGATGCTCTTCCACAAGTCAACGAAGGCGAGGTGATAGCTGGTTCAGATTATAGCCTACTTAATATCCTCTAGAAGACAGAGGAATATTGTTTTTTTTGCCGCTTCTACTGTATTTTTGGTTGCAATGATTTGTAAGATTTGTTTGTTTCCTGTAACCGATGTTCTAGAGACACAAAAATATCATGATATATGGAAGGATTCAGTGTGTCGTAGTAATTTTTTTACAAAGCAAAAATATTGTACATTCAAGAAATAATGAGAAAACTTTGTTGCTACTTATGGTTGCATACGTTTTTAGCAGCACTTGAATAGAAAAAGCTTGTGCACACATAAGTCATGGCCATATAATTGTAGTAAAAAAAGATAATCCAAAATTCTGAGGGTTAATGCCCAACATATCATTAATGTCTAAGAAAATAAATTTGATTTTTAGGCTCAATATGGTCATAAATTTTTTTAATATTTTTTTCCATTTCTAACCGTCATTTACAACATTCGAATGTGCGTTGTAAAAAAGATGGAGATGGTCATTTACAGCGTTCGAATGCGCGCTGTAAAAAAAGGAGAGGGTCATTTACAGCGTTCAAATACATGTCGTAAATAATATGGTCATTTACAGCGTTCAAACGCATGTTGTAAATAATATGGTCATTTACGGCATGGCCTTTTACGGTACCAAAATGTACGCCGTGAAAGATCTTTTACAGCGTGCTTTGCGTGCCGTAAATGATTATTTTTCTTGTAGTGGATCGAGTTGCTACCTAGATATCATCCCACGATGGCTTTTAAATTGACACTTGGTCCTTCGTTCCATAGCTTGGGAGAAGGAAAAGTTGGTTTTGTTGCCACAAGACTATGAACTTAGCATATTCATAGGCGTCGCATGATATAAATATTTGATAAAGCATGCACTGTCCTACCGTCCAATGCTTCGCATAGGATAATTGTCCCACAAGTCTTAATGCATGTTTCCACGGTGCAAGGCTTGGCATAGCCTTTGCCCGTCCCACGGATTAGGTTGTGTCGTACGATTTATGGCATAAGTCAGGCACCCAAAGAACTTGGTTGTTCAAGTTGAACACGTGCACGATCCCTTTGTCTGAAGAATCATCATATAGAATATGACTTGGACGGTTACACGAAACATAGTTGGGTTAAGGCACGGTACATAGCTGATTCAAGTAATATGTCTCGCGATTCCACAGTTTGTCATATAGAGTATGCCACAGTTGTAAGGACCCTGATTTTTGGATTTTTTTTAATTTTATACGATATAGGATTTTATGCTTATCAAATTATATTTTCTTAATAATTATGACTATAGATGTACTTTTCTGTAGCTTTAATTTTTGGAGCATAAGAAATGCTAATCTTTCGAAACGTCCTTCATGAGTTTTGAAGTAGGCAAGTCTACCTACAACTTGATATATCATGTCCCACCAAAACTTGTTCTCTAACATTCTTTTGACTTTGCACAACTTCGGATCAAATTAGGCCATTTGACCATTTACCATAATTCTAGACCTAATTTCCAATATGAGTTCAGAACTCGACATCGACCAAAACTATTTGACCCAATATATGGTTTTGACCCATTTTGAACCTAAGACGTACATGCCAAGGGTGTGCCACTCAATCGAGTTCCTATATGTTATTTATTTGCGAATGGCACATGAGACCCATTGGTTGACTTTTCGAATTCGATTTGACTAGAAAAGATATTTGAACCCTAACCTAGCCAACCCTACTTGGTAGAGCCATGTTAGGTTCCCATGACTCCGTAGAATTATTTTGAATTTGCTTTGGGCATAATATATTTTTTTAATAGATTTAAATACAATTTTGTATATATGATTACATTTATAATAGCCTAATATTATATATATATATATATATATATATATATATATATATATATATATATATATATATATATATATATATAAATATATATATATATATAATAGCCTAATATTATATATATATATATATATATATATATATATATATATATATATATATATATATAATAGCCTAATATTATATATATATATATATATATATATATATATATATATATATATATATATATATATATATATATATATATATATATATAAATATATATATATATATATATATATATATATATATATGGCTTTAATCATGGGTAAGTTTTGAGATGCATATCGACTAGGAATTTTGGCATGATTAGTGTAGTGGTGTGCTTTGACTAGTGTTTTGGCCACGGTAGGGAAGGCCGAGCCATAAGTGTGTCCCAACTAGGAAAACAACTCAACGTTGTGAGTTGACCCCTATTAAATGATTTAATTAGTTATTTATTAAGATTATGACTTTTGGGAGACCCGATTGTACCAATTTAGCCCAGAATTCACCCGAACCAACTATGAACCCTCGTAGACATGCAGTGCATCCAAAAAGGTCCATGTGGATATATAGATGCGTATATATATATATATATATATATATATATATATATATATATATATATATATATATATATATATATATATATATATTGGTAGCTCATTTTTATAGTCTAGTGAGTAATTTCTATAAATTGAAGATTAAATATAATATACGAATATTATATTTATATTTATATTTACCTTGGAAATATGATAACATTTTCTTAGAATGACTATTTAGTTTTCGAGGATTTTTTTTTGATATATATACTTGTATGTATACCTAGATATGTAATATATATAAATTATTTTATTAATAAGATATTTATTATTACCTAAACCAATATGTGTACATGAATATTCTATGTAGAAATGAATATTGTTAAATTATTTTGGTTCTATTTATAAATATTATAGATTTTTTACTTCTATAATTATTTTATAGTTTAGATATTTGTATTAGAATTCAAATTAGTAAATATGATTTAAATAAATTAATTATGTGCTACATATATTTATTAGATATATACATATAATATTTTTTGAAGATTCTAGTTTTTGTTTTTATAAAATATATAGATAAATACACATAATTGTGGATTTAGCAATATATATATATATATATATATATATATATATATATATATATATATATATATATATATACTTTAAAAAAAAGGATAAACGAATTAGAAAAAGAAAAAAATTTAAAACCTACGGGTTACTGTTCCCTTGCGTGAACAATACTCATGAACCCGTGCGTAACCTCCCATCCGTTTCCTTCTACCCACACATATATATCTGTATTACAAAAAAGGAGTAAACCCTAGCCCCAGTCGTATGCGTGCGCACGCTGCCATGGGCCACCGCCGTCCGGCAGACATGCGGCCGCATGACGGAAACAACAAAACAGCAGTAGTAGCATACGGCCTCAGCAGTAGTTACAGTCAACAATGCAACATCGGGACGAAGATTCTCCCTCTACCTTCGTCCATTTCATGAACCGTTTGATCAGATACAAAGACAACATAACCCCCTTCAATCCCCTACAAATAGAAATTAATAATTTGCATTGTGCACGTCGTAAATCGAGTCCCAAAATCGAGAAAAAACTCAATTTTCTGGGTATAGAAACTATCCCAAACTCTCTACTTTGAGTCCCGATTTCTGTCAAACCAGAGACAAACTTGAAAATCCATTTGAATAACTTTGAAGGCAACCTATAGGCCTACAAAACCCTATTTTTACTTTTATTCGTAATCTATTCCAAAAACCCCAAAAACTGTTTTCAAAATATAAAAATTTCCCGATACGGAGTCCGTCCCGACAATTCGAGCGACTTGGTCGCAACCCAAAGGCATCGAAAGGTGCTTATGGATGTTGCGGACGTGTGGGCTTTGACAGAACTCTCTAGTCCCAAAATACGTAGGACTAGGTACGTAGATATGCCAGCCGTATAATAGATATACGTAAGCTGTAAAATATAGTAAAACCATGACCATTAATCTCATCCACAAAATAAAAGTATAATGATAACATAAATCAACTTTGAATTATCTTTTATACAAGTCGTTGGGCGGAGACAAATCCACTACCAACCATTTAAATAAGAGAAAAATATGCAAGGAAATGATTGATAAAAATAGCAACGGACGATCCAAGAGCAATTCTCCTCGATAGAAAAGGGAAGACCACGATCTTGGCTAGATTACCTGCGAAAAGTCATAGAAGTACACACCTAGAGAAATCACCAGGTCCTTAGAGGGACGTAACAAGATATAGGAAGAATATGCCATATAAACTATAAGATAAAGTAAAAATACATGCAATAGGGTGCCTAACCGTTCTATAGTGATTATGCAATTAAGAACAACCTCCAACATATGGGCACTCTAGATTATTTGCATCGTCCCTTTTCTTTGGGAACCAGGTGCCTACGTCCATAACGCTTCTTGAACGTCAGAGGGAATCAATAATAAAATACGTCTGTAACGTTCCATGAACGTCAGAGGGAATCAGTAATAGAATACATCCGTAACGTTCCATGAACATCAGACGGAATGATCAGTAATAGAATACGTCTATAACGTTCCATGAACATCAGAGGGAATTAGTAATAGTAGGGTGAACCTGCGTCTCCGATGGAGCTTCAAGTTATAATGGTAAGTGCATAGGTGGCCCATACGTCAAGGAACTGTTCTTCCGACCTAATGCCTATCTATGTCTTCTCCATAACATACATGAACCTCTAATAACTGCCAATTCCACTAGTCATGCAATTCTATTGGCAGTTATTCCTAACTGCCGCACATCTCATACGTATCGGTGGCTAGCCGACTATGCAAGTCCGTGTTCTACATGCGACTCACAACATATGGTAAAGCAAGTGTCAAGGCCATATGAGATATGACAATACCTCATTTTCAGTGGGTGGTCAACTAGTGCTAAGTCAATGTAGAAGTAGGAAATAAACAGTAAAACGACTAATGCAGTCACTTGCACCCAAGTATGACTTGGACGCACAGTGTGATAGAAACATGAAGTATATAAATAAAATAAATAAATAAAAGAAATAAAATAGTAATAAATGACAGAGTATAATGGAAAGGTATCTTGCTTGAGGTTGTGTGCAAAAGGGCAGGATCTAGTAGCTCAAACCGACAAATCAGTGAAGCAATGAAAGAAAACTCCCGCAAATGTTCTCGGATGCTGAAAAAGACATCACTACCATTTTTGGTATAAAATATATGTCTAAAAATTTCTACCAAAAGTCCAATTCTAGACACAGGGACAAAATTGTAATCTCGGGTCAAAACGATGTTTGCCGTTGAACCCACTTTGTACCGAAAAGCATGCCAGTACCTATGGTCTCTAAAGTTGTCAAATAATATATCTACGAATCCGGTTTGATATGAAGGACCTAATCGTATGTCCAAAGTTGGATTTTGGTGGGCCGTGCACAAATTCATCCGTTGGATCGGGTCGCGGGCCCGCCAAAATAGTATTTCGGTCGACCTTCTCAGAATCGGACCAAACTTGGCATACAGGACCAGAAAAATGATACGGTCCCATTGGCGTAAGTTTCATTTCGAGATGAAAAACATGCACAAAGTTAGAGGCTAGTTTACAAAGGGGCAGATACGGGGTATCTCGACCGATACGCTTCAATTTCGTCGCACACACACAACAAAATCGAGTTCGTCGAATTTCATAAATCGACAACATCCATACGCTCTTTCGATACTCATGGGTTGCGACCACGTCGCCCAGTTTGTAGGGGTGCACACAGTATCGGTAGAAATTTCTAAAATTTTAGTTAAAAGAAAAATCTATTTTTCCCCAAACTTTGAAATCGAACAACTTTACATATAGTGAAAGAAAATTAATCTACAATAAGGGTTTTGATCTCCTATAGTTTGTCTATAAATCTGTAATAGATTTTGAAAGTTTGCAATATTCTGGTCAAAATTTGACCCCAAATATGGATGGTCAAGATAGTTTCTATAATCCAAAAAATTGAGTTTTTCTCGATTTTGGAATTCATTTCGTGTCGCGCACAAGGCAAAATAAAATAAACTATTTGAAAGGGATTGTAGGGGGTTAAGTAAGGGTTGTACCAGAGAAAATAGCTCGCAAATTGGTAGACCAGGAAGGCGGGGACATCACCGCGAAGTTTGGACGACGAAACTGCTACTGTTGTTGCTGTCCTCCCTTGCCTGGCTGCGCATGGTTTTGTGTGCCGCTGCTGTCGACCGTCTGGACGGTCGGCCGCCGCCCCGACGACGCATGATGTAGGGCAGGCGGTGTGTGTCTCCATGGGTGTTCGGGGTGTCGGGGTTAGGGTTTGTGATTCCCTTGTCTCTCTTCTCTCGACCATATATATATATGGGTTCTACAGGTTTGATTAGAGGGGGATCGAGTGAACAGTACCCCCCCACGGGTACTGTTCATCTGAGGTTTGTTTTTCTTTCTAATATATATATATATATATATATATATATATATATATATATATATATATATCGATATTAGTCAATATAGTCAAACACAATAAAGAGTTCAAGGGAGAGGAAATCAAATACGAATACGGGTTTTCAAGGATGATTGAATAAGTCCAAGAGAGTTGTCAAGCAGTTGTGGATGAGATCCTAGAGGGAAAGTACATTTGTTAACTGTGTCTCAACCTACGTGTAATAATCATATGAAGAGCGAACCAAGTGCACTAAGGTTGATCAGACCATAATACACCGATTCTAATTAAACAATATGTTAGTGGGCGTCCCCAATAAACATATGTCCTGAACAAGCTTGATAAAGAACAAGCTTGCAAAAACTAGGCTATAATAGCGACGTTAGTCAATATAGTCAAAAAAATATAAGTACGCAAGATTTATGATTGAAAGAAGGCACAAGTAGTTCAAGTACCTTAAGAATCTAAATCTTGTCCGATGTTCGTGCTTATACAGTCGTCCTACTGTCTTCTTGTCTAAGGCCTTAGTTGATCTAATGGGGTATGGATCTTTAAGCTCTATAGTCGAGGTAATCTTCTTAGTATCCTCTTTAATGGTTCGCAAGGACAAAAAGAATGATAGGTCATGAAGCATTATACCCAACTTATAAAATTTAAATAGTGGTGTGATAAAAAATAGAAAATATATACCTAGCATGAGTCATCTTCCTAACCTTTATCAAGCACAAAAGGGAATTATAAGATTGCGGTTGAAAGGAGATCAAGCAAGATACAATCAAGGTAGTCAAGCGAGAGTTCAAAAATAAAATTCAAGGAAGGAGGTCAAGCTTGTGGATGAGATCCTAGGCTCTAATCCTATATGCAGGCCCGCTCAGTACGGTAACGTAACCGAAATGACAAACTCGACCTGCATGGGCCACCACAAAGACATATAATGTCCTAGTCCTAAAATATGTTGGACTAGGTACGTAGACATGCCAGCCTTATAATAGATATACGTAAGCTGTAAAATACAGCAAAACCATGACCACTAATCTCTTCCACAAAATAAAGTATAATGATAACATAAATCAAATTTGAATTATCTTTTATATAAGTCGTTGGGCGGAGACAAATCCACTACCAACCATTTAAATGAAAGAAAAATATACAAGGAAAGGATTGATAAAAATAGCAATGGACGATCCAAGAGCAATTCTCCTCGATAGAAAAGGAAAAACCATGATCTTGGCTAGAGCACCTGGGAAAAGTCATAGAAGCACACACCTGGAGAAATTACCAGGTCCTCAGAGGGACGTAACAAGATACATGAAGAACATGCCATATAAACTGTAAGATAAAGTAATGATGCATGCAATAGGGTGCCTAACCATTGTATAGTGGTTATGCAATTATAAAAAAGCTCCAACATATGGGAACTCTGTCTATATTGGCATCGTCCATTTTCTTTGGGAACCAGGTGCCTACGTCCATAACGCTTCGTGAACGTCAGAAGGAATCAATAATAGAATACGTCCGTAACGTTCCATAAACATCAGAGGGAATCTGTAATAAAATACTTCCGTAACGTTACATGTACGTTAGAGGGAATCAGTAATAGAATACGTCTGTAATGTTCCATGAACATCAGTGGAAATCAGTCATAGTACGGTGAACCTGCATCTCCGACGGAGCTTCAGGTTACAATGGTAAGTGCATTGGTGGCCCATACGTCAAGGAACTGTTCTTCCCACCCAATGCCTATCTATGTCTTCTCCATAACATACATGAACCTCTAATAACTGCCAAGTCCACTAGTCATGCAATTCTATTTGCAGTTATTCCTAACCGTCGTACGTCTTATACATATCGGTGGCCAGCTGACTACGTGAGTCCGTATCCTACATACGACTCACAACACGTGGTAAAGCAAGTGTCAAGGCCATATAAGATACGCCAATACCTTATTTTTAGTGGGTGGTCAACTAGTGCTAAGTGAATGTAGAAGAAGGCAAAAAATAGTAAAACGACTAATGCAGTCGCTTGTACCCAAGTACGACTTGGACGCACAATATGATAGAAACAGGAAGTATATGAATAAACTAAATAAATAACATAAATAAAATAGTAATAAATGACAGTATAATGGCAAGGTATCTTGTCTGAGGTTTTGTGCAAAAGGGCAGGATTCAGTAGCTCAAACCGGCAAATCAGTAAGGTAATGAAAGTCAACTCCCGCAAACATCCTCGGATGCTGAAACATACATCACCAACATTTTTGGTATAAAAAATATGTCTAAAAATGCCTACCCAAAAGCTCAATTCTGGACAGGGGAAAAATCGTAATTTCGGATCAAAACGATGTCCGCCGTTGCACCCGCTTTGTACTGAAAACCGTACCAGTACTTACGATCTCTAAAGTCATCAAACTATATGTCTATGGATTCAGTTTGACGAGATGAACCCAATCATATGTCCAAAGTTAAATTTTGGTGGATCGTGCACAAATTTGCCCGTTAGATCAGGTCGTGGGCCCGCCAAAATAGCGTTTCGGTCGACCTTCTCAGAATCGATCCAAACTTGGCATACAGGACCAGAAAAATCATACGGTCCTGTTGGCATAAGTTTCGTCACGAGATGAAGAATGTGCACGAAGTTAGGGGCTAGTTTGCAAAGAGGCCGATACGGGGTATCTTGACCGATACGCTTCAATTTCGTCACGCACACACAACGAAATCGAATTCCATCGAATCCCACACGTCAATAACATCCATACGCGTCTTTCGATACTTATGGAGTACGACCACATCGCCCGGTTTGTCGGGGCGCACACCGTATCGGTGGAAATTTCTAAAACTTTAGTTTTAAAAATATTTTTCCCCAAACTTTGAAATCGAACAACTTTACATATAGTGAACGAAAAATTAATCTACAAAAAGGGTTTTGATCTCCTATAGGTTGTCTATAAATTTGTTCAAACATATTTTAAATGTTCGTAATATTCTGGTCGAAATTTGACCCCAAACATGGGTGGTTGGGATAGTTTATATAATCCAGAAAATGATGTTTTTCTCGAGTTTGGAACTCGTTTCGCGTCGCACACAAGACAAAATAAAATAAACTATTTGAAAGGAATTGCAGGGATTTAAGTCAGTTTTGTACCAGAGAAAATGGCTCGCAAATTGGTGGACCGGGGAGGCGGAGACGTCACTGCGAAGTTGGGACGACGAAATTGCTGCTGTTGTCTTTCCATGCCCGGCTGCGCATGGCTTTGTTGGCCGCTGCTGTCGACCGTGTGGCAGGACGGCCGCCGCCCAGCGGCACACGACGTAGGAGGTGCGCGCCGCCATGGGTGTCCAGGGTGTTGGGGTTAGGGTTTGTGATTCTCTTGTCTTTCTTCTCTCGACCATATATACGTGGGTTCTGCGGGTTTGATTAGAAGGGGCTCGGGTGAACAGTGCTCCCCGAGGGTACTATTCACCTGAGGATTTCTCTCTCTAATTGATATATATATATATATATATATATATATATATATATATATATATATATATATATATATATATGTGTGTGTGTGTGTGTGTGTGTGTGTGTGTGTGTGTGTAACTCTATGAATCTACTTAGGTATCGAAAACATTTATATAATTCAATTATCTCTTAATTAACTCAAATAACAAAACAAATTTATATGCTTAAATATAATTTAAGCAAAATAAATGTTTTAACTCATATATATATATATATATATATATATATATATAGATATATATATATATATATATATATATATATATATATATATATAAACAATATATATATATATATATATATATATATATATATATATTGTTTATATATATATATATATATATATATATATATATATATATATATATATATATATATATATATATATAAGCAAAATGTTTTAACTAAAAATGTTTTAACTCATATATATATATATATATATATATATATATATATATATATATATATATATATATATATAAATATATATATATATATATATATATATATATATATATATATATATATATATATATATATATATATTATATATATATATATTTTATATATATATATATATATATATATATATATATATTTATATATATATATATATATATATATATATATATATATATATATACATCCATACTCCTTTAAATAAAATTCTCAAAAAAAAATCCTAACAGAGAAAAGAAAACATTTCTAAATAATTTTATAATTATTCTCTTATACAAAATGACCTATTATATATAATGTGGCTTATTTATTGCTACCTTTCGAAAAATCTTTAATAAAGGACAAGGCTATTTAAAATTAAGGGAATTATAATGTAGCCTTTAACTTGCTACCAAAATTCTAAAATCTAAAAGTCTAATAAAAATAATTTACTACAAAATAAATTAAGTAAAAAAATTCTAAAGTTTAGGGGGTTTACAGAACTCGAATTTGTTGCGTGTGCGCGACGAATTCGAGGTATATCCGTCAAATTTTCCTGTATCGGACACTTTATAAAACTCATAATTACTTTGTGCACGCTCGTCACATCGCGAAAAAACTTAAGATATTAGACTTGTATCATTTTTCTGGTCTTGTGAGCCAAGTTTGGTCCGATTCTGAGATAGTTGACTGGATTACCGTTTTACGGGCTCCACGATCCAATTCAACGGGCAATTTTATACATGACTCATCGAAATCCAAAATTGGACATATATTGGGTTCGTATCGAAAAACTGGACTCATAGGTCTATAATTTGTCGACTTTAGAGACCATAGGATCTGGGACATTTTTTGGTGCAAAGTGGGTCCAACGACGGACACTGTTTTGGTCCGAAATTACTGTTTTGCCCATGTGTCCAGAATTGGACTTATTGGTAGTCAAAGTTAAGACATTTTTATGACAAGTATGCTGGTGATGTCTGTTTCAGCATCCGAAGGCGTTTTCGAAAGTTTAGCTTTCGTGGCTCATTGATTGACTACTTGCTTATTTGGACGTGGACGATTCTACACTAGGCAAGTATACCTTAACAACTTTGTGCAGTTTACTTACATGCATGTTCTTATTATTATTTCTTGTTCATGTCTCATTTTCTATTCCATATTTTCTATCTTGCCATGATTTATTTATACGTCTCTTACCAGTCATTACTTATCGTTATCATTAGTTATTTCTATATGTTTCCAGACATGACTTTGTTAGCGTTGTTTACTTGAGTGACTTGACTTGATCACCTGTGCCATGATACTTTGACTCGATCACAGGTTCTATGTTACTTTGACTTGACCCTCTACTGATACTAGGATTGGCTACTTGACCACTCTCGACTGGGGAGACCTACGGCAGGGCTACGATAGAGACTCACTATAGTTAGGGAGTACCACGGCAGGGCTACTAGCTATAGGACTGGGAGTACTATAGCAGGGCTATGGTCATTCAATTTATTTGTAGTCATTTTTAGTATTACTTTTCATATGACGTGTCATGATCTATAGAGTCTTCCATATGATCTTCATTCTTATTCTAGAAGTTATTTTTTCTGTTTTTCTTGCATGTTATAAACTGTTATAGTAGGCATGTTTTATGTATCTTGCTAGTCCACTAAAGACCTGGTGATCTCTCCAAGTATTAGATAAAGTTATCAAGGTTTAGTACTGTAGGAACGAATTGTAAAGCGTAATACTCTATGGGTGAATAAAGTAGTTAGCGAAAAATTAGCTATTTAAGAAGTTAGCAATAAGATCACATAATGTATATATCACAGATAAGTAAATGAAAAGTAGAGATCAGAAAGCAAACGCAAACACGACGATGTATACTGGTTTTCCCCTTGTGAGGACTATTCCAGTTGGATGAACTCTAGCTTCCAGTTGAATCCACTATGAAAAAATATCGCAAATTTTTATACGAAGTCCTTGCAACTTCTACAACTCGAGCTTTGATCCGAAGTACTCAACGAACTTCAATTGTGAAGTATCTTTCTTCTATCAAGCCTCTGATTACAATCTCTCTGAAACTTCTAGACCGTACCGTACTAATAAATCGACTAGAGGATTGTAATTGGCTTAGAATTTAAAAATGAAAGCTTTAAGATAGTTTGTAAGAAACGTATTAAGCTTAGAGAGAAGAGAGAAGAGCGGTGTATTGAAATAAAGAAAATTCTTCTCTATTTATAGTTTTTCTAAAGGGAGAATTCGGGTAGAATTCGGACAAAATTCTATGAGAGAATCTCGACAGATAGTCGTTGCATCCGTAACTGCAGGATGACCAAGTTCAAAAATCAAACGGAACCGAACAAATTCGTGCAGAATTCGGACCGAACTCGGGCCAAATTCCCCTGGGGTCCAAAGTATTGATTTTTGGGAATTTTTGCAAATTGGTTTTTGGTCTTTTTGAAAAGTTTAAAAGCAGTCAAGAGCTTTTTATAAAATGGGCTATTTTTAAAACAAAGGATATTTTGAAAATATTCTGGGATAGCCTATTTGCCAGTACGATTCAGTGTATATCGTATTCCTAGACTCAATAAATATAAAAATTATATTGAATATGAAATACAGACTTAAGTGGCAAAATGGCTTCAGTCTTGAACGGAACGGTAGCAGTTCTCAGCAATCGTCCAAGTAGACCTTATATCGAGATAGGGTTAGATCAATTATTAAAATTAGTTTTGACCATGACCAATGGGCCAACAATCTCTCCTATTTTGATAATTGACAAACCTTGACCGATATAACATCTCGATCTTTGATTTGACAAAAAAAAATCAAAATTTATAATATACTTGTTCAGTTTTGTATGGTACTGTAAAAAATCATTCATATATCCTGCAAAAGATGTTAGATCCATTTTCTCCCTCATTGTTACTTAGCAAAATAATTGCAAAGAGAGAAGCTCCCCCGTAATTCATGCATAAGAAACAAACGTTGAAGAAATATAAAAAAATATAGAAAAAAACATGTATTTCACAGGTAATTTATATGTAGAAGCATAAGCTGAAAGAGATAATGCTACACATAAATAAAATAGAGAACAGTACAAACTGAAATAGAAAATCATGCTAATAAGAGCATAATAGATGTTCCAAATACATCAATCTCAGTGCTAAAAAATGTTATCTTGGAATGTCGAAGCATTTCTAAGCATACATAGATAATAAAAACTCTAACTAGATAACATCTAGACAAAATACATCACGTCTAGATAAAAAAATCCTCAGAATCATCATCAGCGCCAGCAGCGCCACCATGTCCAGATGGACCAGCTCTAGAAGTGCTAGCTCCAGAAGGGTGTGGAGTAGCACCAGAACCACGGTATAAGTCAAAGGTATTACCGGGCTGAAAGAACTGACGAACCACCTCATCTTCATAACAGTAGCCCGATACAGCTGGATCTCGGGGAAGAGAACTGGCAGAATGACTAGTCTGAGAAAATCGTAGATCCGCAAAAGAATTTGCGAGAGCCTGAAACCGACTGGCTTTACAGAACTCGCGTTACTTCAATGTGTCAGTAATAAACGCTCGTAAATCAGAGGGATGCAGGTAGATACTCTCATAAGACATAAGGTAGGCCTGAGGAGGTAGAGGTACAGCAGTAGGAGGAATAAGAGGGACGCCTGTGTTGCGATGAGACAACTAAAGATACTTGGGCTCAAACTCAAGAGCGCAAGTAGATAAGTTGATGTCAAAATATTGAAAGATGATTGGAAGAATCATCGCGTAATCAAGGTTTCTGTGCCTTTTGCGACATCGTCCCATCATCTGGATAATAGTCTTAGGGACAGAAAAAGGAATCCCTTACGAATGTGATAAATGACAGATAACTCAAAGGTAGTCACATCGTCTTTTGAAGTATATTTGGACAAGATAGTGGAATAGACGATGCAATGCAATTCATAGTTAAATAAGTTCATGTTTGCAGCTTTGAACTTACCAGAACGAACACGGTCAGGAGAACAGAGTTCGTTCTGAAACTGCTCAAAGTTATGCATGCAAGAAATTCAAATTACGTGATATCATTTAGCTGAGCACCTTCATTTGGAATATCAAGGATTTTCGCTAGAGGGCATCATTGAATTCAACATTAATTCTACCGACACGACTCTTAACAGTAAAAGTGTTCAAAGTGAAGTTGCAGTAAAACAGACAAATAACATTAGTTGCGACTGGATATGAGTGGGTGACAAGATTGTGCAACCCTAATGCTTCAAAGAAAGTCCGATGCTCAGAAAATATAGTCCATTTAATCAGTACGTTGGTACATATTTTGCGAACAGAGAAATTCGTATACCATAAAAGGGATTGGTCATGAGTTTCGAAGAAAAACTCATTGTAAGCTCTGTCGGCCGATTAGACCGGAGAAAAGAGTGATCCTTGGATAGAATCCAAAGATGAGGTCTCTTCACTAGCCGCGGTCTTCTTTCTCTTGAAGGGGTTCAAAATCCTAGGCATGGTTTCTAGAAAAGAATTGAAATCTACGAATTTGAAAGAAAGGAAAGGAGGAGGTTATACCTTCTAAGATTCGAGTATGTTGAAGAGAACAAGAAACTCCGCACGAATCCAAAATTTGGATTGAAATCTCCAAAGGGATTGGAAGCAATGGGTTGAGAAAATCTAGGGTTTTAGGAGCTCGGCTGCGACTGCTGCTGTGATTTGAGGGTTTGGAGGAGATGAATAGGAAGGGGCCACTCGTTTCAGACTTAAAAGTACCCGACACTAACAGAACTCGGGCCAAATTTGGTCAGAGTTCGCTTGGGGTTCTGTTGAGGTATTTTTGTGCAAAATTTAAATACAATGCAACTTTATATTCATCAATCCTTTTCAATTATTTAATTCCAAGTTTAGTTATTTTAAATTTTAATTAATATAATTAATATAATTTTATGAATTAAATTTTGTTACACAATGACTGTCTCAGATTAGCTGTAGGGGTACTGTTCCAGCTAACGGAGGTTCACCAGGGAACGCTTAAATACCGTTTCGTTTTAGCCGTAGCCGTGGTGACAGACATACCTTTTGTAGGCTTGTATCGAAAATAGTTTTTGTATATTGAAAGATAATTAATAAAACAAAATTAATTAATATTATTGACATATAAAATTTCTAATTCCCGACGTAAATAATTGAAACGATCTTTCGCTAATGGTTTTGTAAAGATATCAGCCAGTTGGTTCTCTGTGTCTACATATAGAAGGTCTATATCTCTATTTGTTTGATGATCTCTAAGAAAATGATATTGAATCTCAATATGCTTAGTGCGAGAGTGACATACAGGATTCTTAGTAAGATTAATCGTGCTAGTATTATCACAGAAAATGGGTATGTGTAAATAATGTAAGCCAAAGTCTTCTAAGGTTTGCTTCATCCATGAAATTTATGCACAACAACGTCCTACGACGATATACTCAGCCTCAATAGTTGATAATGCGACAGAATTTTGTTTCTTGCTAAACCAAGAGACTAGGTCCTTACCTAGGAAATGACATGTGCCGCTAATACTTTTTCTATCCACTTTGCATCCAGCAAAATCAGCATCCGAGTAACCGGTTAGGTCAAAGGACATAGTTTTGGGATACCACAAGCTGACATAATAAGTGACTTTAAGGTATCGAAAGATACGCTTAACTGCACACAGGTATGATTCCTTAGGGTTAGCTTGAAAATGTGCACACAAACAAACGCTAAACATTATATCTGGACGACTAGCAGTTAAATAAAGTAAACTACCAATCGTATCTCGATACTTACCTATGTCAATCGGTTTGCCTTGTTCATCAATATCAAGCTTGGTTGAAGTCGCCATCGGAGGAGTGCCAAGGGGTTTAACGGTTTCCAGACCGAACTTCTTTAATAAGTCTTTTGTGTACTTGGCTTGATTAATAAACGTCTCATTGTTGGTTTGTTTGATTTGCAGTCCGAAAAAGAATTTCAGTTCTCCCATCATGCTCATCTCAAACTCATTCTGCATACACTTTGAAATTTTTTGACAAAGAGATTTATCGGTAGATCCAAAGATAATATTATCTACATAAATTTCAATTAAAAGAAGATTTCTATTAAAGATTTTAAAAATAGTGTAGTGTCAACCTTGTCTTTTGTAAAATTGTTATCAAGTAGAAAATAGCTTAAACAATCATACCAAGCACGAGGGGCTTGTTTCAAACCGTATAAGGCTTTTTTCAACTTGAAAACATAATTAGGGTCTTTAAAATCAGTAAAACTTGGAGGTTGAGCTACATAAACTTCTTTTTTATAAAGTCGTTCAAAAATACACTTTTAATATTTATTTGAAATAGTTTGAAATTATGGAAAAAATACAAATGCACATAACATACGAATGGATTCTAATATCGCAACTGGGGCATAGGTCTCATCGTAGTCGATATTTTCCTCTTGGTTGTATCCTTGAGCTACGAGTCGGGCCTTGTTATGAGTAACAAAACTATTCTCATTAAGTTTATTTCGGAATACCTAGCGGGTGCCAATGACCGGATGATCAATGGGCTTGGAAACAAGTTCTTAAACTTGATTCCATTCAAATTAGTTTAATTCCTCTTGCATAGCATCTAACCAAAAATTATCGCTACATGCTTCTTCATTAGTTTTGGGTTCAAGCTGTGAAATAAATAAAACATAGGAAACTATATCGTTGCTAAAGGAACGAGTACTTACACCCCTGGTAATCTCACATATTACCAAGTCCTTGGGATGGTCGGCCATAAAATTCATTCTCTTTGGTAAACTCTCAAGGTAGCTAGTTCCGGCTTCTAGTTCTGTACGTGATTTGCCTGGAGGATCAGCTGGTGCTGTGCTTGAAGGTTTTGTAGGTGCTGTTCTTGGTGTACTGACGTCTTCATCATCATCAACATTGATTTTATGTTGATTTAGTTCGTCAAAAGTGATATTTATTGACTCTTCGATGATCATGGTCCTTTTGTTGAAGACTCGGTACCCTTTGCTTTTGGCCGCATAACCTAAAAAATACCTTCATCGGCCTTTTCGTCAAATTTTACTAAGTTGTCTTTAGTATTGAGAATAAAATATTTGCAACCAAATATTTTGAAATATGAAACTAATGGTGTTCTATCAAACCATAGCTCATAGGGAGTCTTCTTCGATTTAGGTCGAATTAGAACCCGATTGAGAACATAGCAAGCTGTATTGACAGCTTCAGTCCAAAAGTATTTAGGTAGACTAAACTGGTTTAACATTACTCTAGCCATTTCAGATAGAGTCATGTTCTTACGTTATACAACTCTATTTTGTTGTGGAGTCCTAGGACAAGAGAACTCATGCAGATAACCATGTGTGTCACAAAATTGCTCAAACTCTGCATTCTCAAATTCGCCGCCATGATTGCTCCGAATACGAGTAATCATGAATCCTTTTTCATTCTGAACGTTCTTGCAAAAGGAGACAAATTTTGATAATGCATCGTTCTTGCGTGCAAGAAAATATACCTATGTGTATCTAGAAAAATTATCTACTATTACAAAAGCATATAATTTACCACCTAGGCTAGCAATTCTACTAAGTCTAAATAAATCCATATGCAGTAATTGTAGAGGTCTAGTGGTACTTACAGCGTTCTTGGACTTAAATATGGATCGGGTAGCTTTATTCTTTTCATATTCACTACATACCATATCCTTTTTGAAAGTAATATCCGGTAAGTCTCGTACCAACTCTTTGTGGATAGTCTTAAAATTGTGTCCATATTTGGATGACCGAGTCTCATATGCCATAGTTGACTCTCATCACTCTTGGCCATTAAGCATCTACCTGCTTTGTTAGCATCTTCCAACAAATAGAAAACATATATATTGTCTTCCCTAATACCTTCAAAGATAGTACTACCAATTGAGCTATCAACTATATTATATTTGTCTTTGACAAAGTTAATACCATAACCATGGTCAGCTAAATGGCTTATGCTGAGTAGGTTATGTTTTAACTCGGTTACTAGACAAACATCTTTAATCACATGATAGGGAGCCTTACCAATATTATCGATACCTACTATATATTCTTTAAGATTATTACCGAAGGAGATGTATCCTTATTTCTTATTCGACAGTGTTGCGAATAATGAAGCATCACCGATCATGTGCCGTGAGCAACCGCTGTCGAGGATCCATTACTTCTAGCATGTAAAGGGTGTTCCATCTGCAAAAGAATTTACAGATGAAACTTTTGCTACCCATTTCTTGTAGGGTCCTAAAATGTTAGTTTTTGGTATCCATGTACATATTTTCAAATCAACTAACCTTTTAACTCTACATGCATGAAAGATATGACCAATGGTGCCACAATAATGACATCTAGCATGTTGAGTGTTAGATGCAGTATGTTGTGCATAATTGGTAGGTCTTGGTTTTCTAGTATAATAGAATACATGCCTATTAGTCTTCTTCGGCAAAGGTTTGGCTTGGTTTGGTCTGACAGTGTTGGATTTGATAGTGTTTCGATGTTTTGGTAAGTGACACGTGTTAGGATAGGAAGCAGCAACCTCAGACTGTTTTCCTAACCTAATTTCCAACTTTTTGGAAGTGTCATACAATGTATTATAATCAGCAGTGAGTGCATCATTTCTGATTAGTGCTTGCTAAAGACTCTTTTTCTCTTTAAGTAGGTCTTCCTCTAATTGGGTAATGGTCTTGTCTTTCT